>JAJTUV010001610.1:0-314410 GCA_021653895.1 Mastomys natalensis | reverse complement strand
TAATAATAACAATAAAATAATTATTATATATATATATATATGATGCTATTTATATATATTAGCACCATAATATTTAGTATAATATACAAATTAAGAGTGGCAGAACAGCTGGCTTGAAATGAGGACTTGATGGGGAATAAAAACTCTTTTATTCACTTATTAATATCATAATGGAATAAAATACAATGTAACAAAAGAAGAGCTAACACATTTTAAATTCCATAAGACAATGCAACAGAAGGAAAGTCACCAAAGAAGATATACGAGTCAGAGACCCATTTGTTTGAACACTTTATGAACCTCATAAATACAGAAAAGTGGAAGGCATTGTACATATATATATATATATATATATATATTGCTGTGCCATATCTGAACATCCTCTAATTATATGTGTGTGTGTATATATATTACATATATAGTATTAGAGAATGTTGTAGAGACCTGTGAAGTCCATGTGAATGTTCCTTCATTCTCTGTGAGCTCATATGAGCTTTGTTCATGTTGATTAAGAGGGCCTTGTTTTTGTGGTGTTTTTCATCTTTTCCCCTCTTACATCTTTCTGTTATCTCTTAGCCATGGAACTCTGAGGAGAGGGATTATTTGATTCAACTTTCTCACTTCAGGCTGAGTGTTTACAATCTAAATGTCACTTCACCTATAGAGTTACTTGTACTAATATTTGGGGGTCTACTAAGCCTGGGACCCTGTTTCATACCAGGAAAAGAAGTTTTGATGCTTGTTTGCTTACTTATTAAAATATCGCTACATATTAATTAAATTCCCATGTGTTTTGTTTAGGATATGATCTAATGAGAAACCCAGACTTTCTGGGAATACTGGTTATTCTCAACTCACCATTGCCACTAATTGATGAGTAGGTATATATCTTAGTAATTATTTTTTAACCTATTTTTAGTATAAACTTGATGTCTTTTCAAAGATCCATTTGAGATTGGCTTCTACTCTATCTGTGTCAGTTATCCAAATTGAAAATAAGGAAGCATTCTGATATAGGTAATTATATCATAATTATAACATAAAATAAAACCTTTCTGTTTAATGAAAAATCATTTGTTTTTAATCAAAAAAAGAATTTATGTAGAACACACTTAATGATCAAAGGGTGTTACCATTGGTCTTTTTAAATTTCAAGTGGATTTTCATAGGATTTTTGGTGAGATTAATTCTCAAAAATCTTTATGTTCTTAAGTTTGAACATAATTAACATGATCTACTCACTGTGGAATCAATTTTTATTAAATCATATCAAGATGCTGAGCGGGGAAAAGGGGTATACGAAATCAATCTTCATCAATCATTGTGGTATGGTGGGACATCTTGAGTATATGCCAGAAGCAGTACAGCTTTTCTGAGAAAATACTAGATTGATTTTCAAACTAACCAGTTTTATGAGTGTTTTTTCCACTAGGAAGAGTTTTCCACTTTCTCTACATCCTTGACAACATGGGCAGTCACTTGAGTTTTTGATCTTAGACATTCTAGTTGTTATAAGGTGGAATCTCAAGGTCATTTTGAATTGCATATCCCTGATGAATAAAAATGTTGAATGTTTCTTCAAGAATTTCTCAACCGTTTGAGATTCCTCTGTTTAGAACTTACTGTTTAGCTCTGTATCCCAATTATGAATTAATTATTTAATTAATTTACATAATAAATTTTGCTTCCCAGTCTCCCATTTTGGGACCATGAAGGACAGCTTGGTTTCTGGTAGAGCACTGGCTAGAAATGGCCAGAGACCCTGCAAGGTATGGAATACATATTGCCAAGTTCCCAGACTCCAGTTTCCTGACATGTGGCCAAGACCTCCATTGATCAGTGCCTTTCAGTCAAATAGGGCAACACACCTACCAGCCCCTCTACAGGTAGAGGGGGTGACTACAGGCCTCAGGGCCTCAAGAGATTTCCATATTAATGAGATACCTAAAGGCCAGAGGGCATAGCCAATTAAGTATTCCTTCTGAGTCCCTCCTCCTTACAAACAGTATTTAACCAAAGACCCGCCCTGGAGGTACAGGGGTACAGCCAGATTCATCCATTTTCCACTATGACAATAAACCCTTTAAAAGCATGGATGTCCTCCTGTCTTTGGAGCCTGCCATGGAGAAGTGCAGAGGGAGCCTTAGATTGTCCAGCTGCTGCTAAATCTCCTGTTGAGGACTTCTCTATGTTCCTGCCATGGAGGCCACCAACTCAAACAAGCTAGCCAACCCAGTCAAGCAAGTCCTGGTAACCAAGATTCTTAACCTGTGGAACACTGTCCAAGCTTACCTTCCCCTCATGCTTTTCAGATGTGGGCCAGTCCAGCCCATATCCCCTCATGTCTCTGTTCTTCTGTGTCTCCCAACAGAATCTGGATGCCCAAGGACATAGACCACAGGCCTCCTGGGTCAGATGCTTTGGCCCAGAGACCACCACTCAAAAGCCCTGCCCCCATGGGATTTCAGACTGAGATTTCCCCTTCCCTGACAGAGCCCCACACTGTCTGCCTGGCTCAAAATGCAGTGAACTAAGTCAAATTCTTGCACTTCTGTCTCCCTAAGCCACGGCAGATATGTGGGATCCACAACTCTGCTCAACATGACCCACACCCATGCACAAGCTTACAGCCTCACATCCCATCACAGACTTATCCTCCCATTCCTTCTCCCCTTTGCCTCTGAGAACTTGTTCCCACAGAAGATCCCCTGCCCTGAGACATCAAGTCTCTACATGATTAGATGTATCCTCTCCCACTGAGCCCAGACGAAACAGAACTCTACTATATATATGCCAGGGATCTTGGACCAACCTGTGTATACAATTTGTTTGGTGACTCTGTCACTGGGAGCTTCCAGGTGCCCAAGATAGTTGATACTTTTGGTCATCCTATGGGGTTGCCATCCCCTTCAGTTCCTTTGATCCTTCCCCTAACTCTTTCATTGGAGTCCCTGACCTCAGTAAAATGGTTGGTTTTAAGTATCTGCATCAGTTTCAGTCAGCTGCTGATAGTGCTTCTCAGAGAACACCTATGCAAAGCTCCATTCTGCAAGCACAGCATAGCATCAGTAGTAGTGTAATGGTTTGGTACACACTCATGGGATGGCCATTCCTTCAGTCTCTGCTCCATTTTTGTCCCTGGATTTCTTTTAGTCAGGAACAATTTGGGGTCAAAAATTTCAAAGTTGAGTTTGTGCCACTCTCTTTCCCTGAGGATCATGTCAAACTACTCGAGTTGGTTTCTTAAGATTCTGTATCCCTACTGTTGGGCATTTTAGATAAGGTCATCTATACTGAGTCCTGAAAGCTTCCCCCAAGCCAGGTCTTTGGGACTTTCTAGAGGTTTCCCCAGCCAGTAGTTCAGGCAGCTTCACATTTCCTTTCATTCTCCTGGCCCTCTGGATTTCTCTCCTGTCTGCCCCCATACCTGATCCTAACCCGCTTCCCCCCACCCCCACCCATACACCTCCTTTGCATCCCATGATTATTTTTCTCCCTTTTAAGCTGGATTGAAGCATCCACACTTAGGGCTTCCTTCTTGTGGAGCTGTAGCTCACACATGGATGTGGGTCTTGTGGGCTGTGTTGTGGTTCCCTTATGTCTGTTCCTCAGGCGGCTGGACCTGCAGCTCAGGGCGCAGAAGCGTGGGAATTTGACTGAGTTTACTCCACTTGGCACTGGGCGAACACTGGGCTATGAGAAGCCATGGAGCTCCGTCCAGGCATTGAGAGGTCTCAGCCTTAGACCTGTGAGGGCAGGCTCCTGGGTTGGGGGTTTCAGGGCTCAGGAGGCTGTCCTGGAGACCAGTGGTCTCAGCCCTTGGGCACTCAGATGTTACTGGGGACCGGAGAAGTTCTGAGACAAATGGGGTATACAGCTGGACAAGCTCACAGCCAAAAGATTCGAGGGAGAGGAGCTCTGGCAGCACACCATGGGGTAGTGATTCTAGGTCATGGTGACTCACTTGTCTGGGTCATGGCTGGCTCTGCTAGCTTGCTTGAGTTGGTGGTTCTCCATGGGAGATTAGATGATGACTTGGTTAGTCAAAGGCCCCCTCTATGATTCTCCAATGCTGGCTCCAATGATACAAGGAAGTCCATGGTATTAAAAGTTTTTATTGACATGGTAGAAAGTGGATGAAGCTGTACCCTGTACTCTGTACCCTGTGTCCTCAGGGCAGGACTGAGTTTAAATATTTGTGAGTAGGAGGAGGGTCTGGGAAGGAACGCTTAATTGGATATGTCCTCTAGCCTTTAGATATTTCATTAATATAGAGCTCTCTTGAGGCTTTGTGATCTGTAGTCATGCCCTCTACCTGTGCTACATGGCCTAAGGCCACAAACCTTTTTTTAGGAAAGGGTGTGAATAAGTGAAAGGAACCAGGACCCAGGAGCAAGGACAAACACCTACAGTATCATAAGGGTATTAGGGTATTATATGAGGTTTTAGGCCTGTGTTCGACCAGGTACCCAGCTGCCTAACTCAGCCCAACAGCCCACATCTTCTTGCGTAACTCCTTAGGGTGTGTTGGTGAATCATGAAAATTCTTTAATTTTTGGCTAATATCAACTTAGCAGTGAGTCAATACCATGCATATTCTTTTAGGTTTGTATTACTTCACTTAGGACACTATTTTCTAGTTCTGCCCATTTTCCTGCAAAATTCATGATTTCCTTGTTTTTAATATTTGAATAAATACTAAAATCATTGAGTAAATAAACTATATTCTCTACCTATTATTGATTGAGAGGTATCTGGAATACTTAATGTTTCTGGATATTATAAATAAGGCTGCTATGAACATAGTAGAGCATGTGTCCTTGTGATATTATGTAGCATCTTATGGCACATGTCCAGGAGAATTATTGCTGGGCAATCTCAACTTCATATGCAAACACACACTCACACACTCCAAAACCAAAACCAAAAATAGGATATCCACAACAATTTTGAACAATAAAAGAACTTCTGGAGGAATCACTAACCCTGATATCAAGCTGTACTACAGAGCAATAGTGATAAAAACTGCTTGGTATTGATACAGAGATAGATCGGTTGATCAGTGAAATAGAATAGAAAACACAGAAATAAACCGCCACATGTATAGATACTTGAGAGTTGACAAAGAAGCCAAAACCATATAGTAGAAAAAGAAAGCTTCAAAAATTGGGCTAGTCTAACTTGCAGTCTACATGTAGGTGAGTAATAATCGATCCATATTTTTCACACTGTACAACGTTCAAGTTGAATTTGATCAGTGAATGCAACATAAAACCAGTTTCACTGAATCTAATATAAGCAAGTGGGAAATATCCTTGAATACATTGGCACAGAGTACAATTTCCTGAACAGAACGCCAGTGTCCCAGGCTCTAAGATCAAAAATTGATAAATGGGACCTCTTAAAACTGAAAAGCTTCTATAAGGCAAACGACATTGTCAATAAGACAAAACAGCAGCCTACAGATTGTGAAAAGATGTTCACTAAACCTACATCTAATAAAGGGCTAATGTGTGTTATTTTAAAATTGGTCATTTGTTTGAGTCTAACTTCTACTCACAGACACCCACAGCATTGAACAGAGGTCATGAACTCTTATGCAAGACCTGTGGGAAGGACTGAATATGACAGGAACCCTACAGGATGACCAAGAGAGTCACATACATAGAACTATTGAGAGCCCTCAAAGACTAAGCCACCAACTAAAGAACACACATGGGCTGGAATGAGGCCCCAAGAAAAGAAGTGGATCTCAGACTTCATGTGGGACCTTTAACAACTGGTGTGGAGGCTCTCCCTAAAGATGTAGCCTGAGTATAGTATCTGTTCCCCAATAGGCCTGCATTATCTGGAGAGGATGCACTGAATCCAGCAGAAGCTTGATAAACCATGGTGGAAGGTACCCAGGTTCTTCCATCCTCTCAGAGGAGGAGGGGTGGGGGATGGAAGAGGGCCTTTTTGAGGGTAGAACTGGAAGACCACAGCATTTGTGATGTAAATAAGAATAGGTGGGTGAATCTACTTCCAATGCAGACTTCTGAAACAGGAAGAGACATTCCTTTGATCTGCATCTTGGGCCAAGAATAGCACAACTTTTATTTGGGCCACCTTTTCTGCTGGAAGCCTAAGGACAAGGAAGAAGTTTGCCTTTGATCTTGGCTTGCTTATACTTGTCTTGATAGTACATCCAATGTTTTGGTGACATGGAAGCTTACTATTTATGGATTCTAGTTTATACTGAAGAACAGCCCAGATATCCAATTTTAGAACTGAGCAACTACTAGATTCATGAACTTTCTATCAACAGCAAGCTGTACACACACACACACACACACACACACACATACACACACACACAAACTCACACACTGGGAGAGACAGAGAGACATAGAGATTCATACTGTGAATTCTGTTACTCAGAAGAACCATGAGTAATGCAACCACCCATGTCAGTACTCTTCTCTGCCCATCCCTCTTTACCACACACAAACACAATTTCCATGTGAGGAAACACTCTGGACCCATGGATCTGCACTTCCTCATGAAAATCACTCATTTTCATGCCATATTTTTCTCTCTTCATCATGTTCAGGCTCTAAATCCTAATGACTCACATTGATAATTTATTTCTTTTAGTTGGAAGGTATTCTGTGATGGCATAAGTATACAGGCTTATAGAACAGAGTACCTGCATGAATTTTTAGAAGATCTTTACCCAGATGACAATGATTTGGGTTAAGACTGCAGAGAGGGCAGAAGCAATGACTTGTGGTATCTGGCTATTATTGTGGAAATATTCTGGCTAGAAACAAAAGTGAGAAGGAAATCTCTAAATTTGATTGACCACAGTGGAAGCAGCTTGAGAGAACAGTAACAGGTGGAGTTAGAGAAAGAGCTTAGTTGCATAAGACAGGTGATGATGATGAATACTGTTCTACTGTGTTGGCTATGGATCACTGTGCTCTTTGTGCCTCTGGTTGTTATTAGTGTTTATAATTTACTTCAAGCATATTAGGGAGATGGAACAAAAATAAAAGGAGAGAGTGACCAAGATTCTTGACAGGCAACCATGAAGGAAGCCTGTAACTGCTTAAATACCAAGACTGTTCCATAATGAACAGTGACTGTCCTAAATGGAACAGTAGAAGGTAAGCATCTTATATTTCTAAAGTTATGCCATACTGAGTGAGGAAGTACCAAGGTGAGCATGAACTAAACCTAGAAGTATACAAAAACTTTTGCCCTCTCAGAACACAAAATTCCTTCCTTTCTGCCACCAGAGACTCAAATAGTCTTTGTAGAAAAACACTCATATCCTGGTTGTGCTGGGAGACAGTTGGGGACTCTGGACCCTTGCTCAGTTCCTAGTGAAATGAGCCAGGCCAGTAACTGTGCCTAGACCCTACAGATTTGCAAGCAATTCACCAGCCCTCTTTTTTGAGGTCTTCTTCATAGCCTGGTCACAATTTACAGTAATCATTTGGAGTCAGGACAAAGCTTTGACAGGTATCTCTACTTGGCTCATGGGACTGTAATTGTTCTGTCTCCAAGTCAAGGAGGAACAGCTCAGGTCACTTCTCCCAGCTCTACAGGTAATGTCTTTTTTTTTTTTTTTTTTTAATATGCTTAATCATGTGAGGTTGGTTTTTTTTTTTAATTTTTTTATTTTTAATATGAGGTGACATATGTAATGTGCAGACAACCCAGATTCCATCTTCACTGTCTGCTTTTCTGGAGAAAATGTCACCTTAAGTTTCCAGACTAATGTAAACCAATAGCTCATTAGCTTGGTATCAGCAGAAACCAGAGAATGTCATCAAGCTCCTGATACATGAGGCATCCTGCTTGGCAGATAGAATTCCACTGAGATTCAGTGGATCTCTCATGGAGTATTCTCTCATGATCAACAGTTTAGAGTCTGAAGATGCTATTAATTATTACTGTCAACACTGTTGGAATACCCCCACAGTGAGACATAATAAACCACCAAGTTATGCAGTAGTGTTCCACACTGCTGTCCCAATTATTCTCATTGATGCATATATTGGATGAAAGCATGTCTCTGATGCAATACTCATTGACACACATTTTCAGAGCTTTCAATCCATCAGAAGAAAGGCATTTAATGCTCCTTAGTGGGTGCAGAAGGACAGAACAAGGAAAAAGTGGCCAAACCCAATAGGAAGCAAATACCTTTTCCCTGTAAATTGCTTACTCACCCTATACTATCCAGAAACAACCAAAATTCTGAGAGAAAAAAGATAAACAAAACAAAACAAAAAGCAAAAACAGAAGAACCACATACACATAGAAAGACTTACTTGCATACACACAAAAATTATATAACCAAAATATATATGCAGAATTCATGGTGTGTAAGTAAAAGACCATTAAGGAAAGAAAGCCCAAACAAAGCATTATGAGACAGAACTGCCATGGACCACCCCAGTCAGGTAAAGGAGTCGCTGGAAAGCTAGGTGGGTAAGGATTCAGCAGTGACAAACAGAAACAAACACAGAGATAGTTTGAATCTGAGTGTATTTTGCAGCTCTCAAACAAGGGTTCTTATACTTATTAACAAAAATAAACAAATATTATAGCTCCGAGGAGCTGTATACAGGAAAGCATTCATCACTATCATTTGGCACAGTAAAGCACAAAAATCATCCAAGCATATCAAGTCTGAAAAGATATATTCAATAAATCACAAATAATACAGGTAATATCATTATTATTATTTGACACAATAATAGTCATTCAAGTATTACAACTCTGAAAGGATGTTTTCAGTGGAGCTGTCATTCATGGCTAGTGGCAGATCTCTAAGAGCAGGTTAATTAATCTTTAAAATCAACTATTATTTAACATCTAATACCAGATTTTTATAAATCTTCAATGCATAAATTTAAACTTTTAATTCAGGAGAATTAATACACTTAAAATACTTTTGTAGCTCTGTTTAAAACTTTCTTGTTAATGTTTCTTTAATTAATGATTGCATGAATTGGAGTGTGTGTGCATGTGTGTGGCTGCATGGACATTATTGCTTCTCATGCTTCTGACATCTAGGAGTAAAGAAGAGCTCCAGTCTGCAATTTTCAGCAAATGAGTTGTTTATAAAGCACATGACCCATTGGCACTGGTCACTGTGAATGTAGCTTTTCCTCTAGGCTCCAAAACAAAGTACAAGGTCTTTATTTTGGTTATCTCACCAGAAGAGGGCAGCACTGACACATATCTCTCTAGTCAATATCTCCAGACTTGGAGAGGTATCACAATAATATTCATTCCTGGGCACTACTGATAAATTAAGCCTAAAGATGGTGAAAGAGGAAAAGGAGAAACAAATGTAGTACCATCAATAATCCAGACTGAAGTCTTCTATTTTAATCTCAGCCCCGTTTCCTGATTGGCCTTCCATTCCCCCTTGCAGGCTGGAAGCAATCTTGTTTTCCTAAAGCATTTTCTTTCAGTCTTGGAATATAGAAAGCTTTACTGCTTTTCTACCACTTGTACATATGCCTCATCTCTTTGACCATGTTTAACCTTTGTATCCTTGGCTGCTCTCAATAAATAATGAACCAAGAAAGAGAGAAAGAAAGAAAGAAAGAAGAAAGATAGAAAGAAAGAAAGAGAAAAAAAGGAAAAAAGAAAATGAACAGTCCCCAGGTAACTGATCCACCTGAACCCCAAGAAGGTCTCTAAATGACTGTTCAGTCTTTTAGAGTTCCTAGAACTGACCATACCCAGAGTTATCCTACTGAACCTGATGATACAGCAAGTCCACTGTCTTTAAAAAAGTGGAACAAGCCTTCTCAGGCTTCTAGAAACCGACTTCCCTGGTTCAGGAGAAGTGTCATTTCCACTGGCAGCTGGTTGCAGTCATAGTACCACAGCTGACTGGTGGGAACTGAATTAACATGAAGGTTAAAATTGGATGTCCCAGGTGATGGAAAGATGGCTTAACAGATAAGAGCATTTTTTGTTCTTGCAGAAAAACTGGGTTCAATTGCCAATATACACACAATGGATTACAACCACTCATAACTTCAGTTCATGGAATCTAAAGTCCTCTTCTGACTTCATTGGGAACCAACATCCACATGGTGAACATGTAGACAAAACATTTATAAAATAAATAAACCTAAATCAATTAATGGTAAAATCGTATATCTCTGATTTTCAGTAGATTGAAGATAATTATTAGTATGCTTTTAGAAGCCTCTTGAAAAACAAACTCTATTTTCAGAATTGACCTAGTAGAGATATCCAGTCCTTTCTCTACAAGGAGGCTTATTGACTAACGCTTGGGTTTGCTTTCTTTATTTCATACCACACATGATTTAGTACTCTTGCAGTTAAAGTATAAAAACTATCTTCACAAAAATAATGAAAGATCGTTTATTCTTAAGGGACAATAAAATAGCAAATAACTGTTAAACACAAAAAATGATACACGAAATCCTGGGGTACTGTGGAGAAAAAGTAGCCATTTACTTAGAATTGAGTGGTCAGAAAAGCATACTTAACAACTCATTTGAATTCAATCATTTTTAAGTCAATTTCTCTCAATGTGTGCATCTATTCACAAATTCTGTTGTTTTTCCTAATCTTTGATATGCTATCAAAGAAGTCGTTAATAAAGGGAGAAATGTAGGTGATGTTCTTCAAGGATTTCTAGAGTGATCCCCAACTCCCTCGTGGACTCTGTTTAACTTCAAAGTTTATAGAAATATAATTAAAATTTTCTGTAAGATGAAGAATATTTTTATAAAACTTATATAAGAATTATTCAGTAGCTGTCACACTTTAATAATTGCAGAATAATTATTTGAAAAAAATGTGTTCAAATATTCCCAGATAATATGGTACAACCCAAAAAGTAACAGCTTAGTGAATATTGAGAGCATAGTGCATGGTGATTCTTCAGATGAGTATGTCTTCATGACCTCCAGCCCAGGGTTCACTCAAATCCAGCATGAGTACTGGACAAATGATAGTTATTACAAATTAGTACCTCTATTTCCATTCATACTGCTCAGTAGATCATGCCTTACTTAGAGAAACTGATTAAGCCAGACTTCACAAAAATACATAAGCAATACTGTGGATCAGAACTATTCACCATAAAGAGGAGAAAGAGAAACAGTGAAAACCCTTCCCATCAGTGTAATATACACAAATAAATAAACACTAACTTGGTTTAAATAGGTTTGTGTTAGTTAAAAGGATGAAATGAGTTTATAAGCCTAGAATGGCCTAGCCTATATCTTGCTATTTGCATACTTCCTCTTGAGAACTCACAAATGTCTCACAGTTGCTTTACATAGACATACTTATGAGAAGAACAGTAATGAGCCTGAGACCAAGATTAGAAAGCACAATGGATTTTTGGGTGCAGACTCTTAGCCTATTGCTAATCTGTGTCCCAGGTAACAGAAGAGAGAGGTTCATGAGCTCAGGACCCAAGATTCTTTACCTTGTAGGAAGTTTGAGTCTAAGATAAACTTTTTTTTTTGTTTTTTTTTTTGTTTTTTTTTTTTTTGGATTTTGTTTTGTTTCTTTGGAATACTTAGTTTCTTCTGAATACTCTGAATGTGAATTTATTTTTGTGTCTCTATTTTCTACTAATCTTTCTGTCTCATCATCACTTTTTTCTGTTCATAGTGTCAAAAGGAGAAATTGTGCTCAATCAGTCTCCAGTATCCATAACTGCATCTCGAGGGGAGAAGGTCACCATTACCTGCAGTGCCAGCTCAAGTATAAGTTCCAATTACTTACACTGGTACCAGAAGAAGCCAGGATCCCCCTTAAACTCTTGATTTATAGGACATCCATCCTGGCTTCAGGAGTCCTAGACACCTTCAGTGGCAGTGGGTCTGGGACCTCTTACACTCTGACAATCAGCTGCATGCAGGATGAAATTGCTGCCACTTACTATTGTCAGCAGGGGAGTAGTAGCCCTCCACACAGTGCTACAGACTGAAACAAAATGCTTCATCTTCCAGCTGCTTCCTCCTAGAAACAAAATGTGGCTATGGGTTTGCTTGACATGTGGGAGAGTCTCCCAAGTTGTCTTTAATGGAGTATTAATATTGTTTGGAGATTTTCTACTTTCCCCACTTTTATTATTCCTTATATCTAAACTTTTTATAAGATTTGATACCTCTAGCAATTATCTTAGTTGTTTTCAGGATGAAAGACTTGCTCATGGAAATGTGGCTGGTATACCAGCTGGCTACATTGAGTTAGGGTGCAAAAAGTCACAGTGCAAAAATATTGTCCTCTTGACCACTTTCAAATCAAGACCAAATAAACTATCTAAATAGTGCTATAATGCTTAAGAAAATAAGAGTAGTCATTAAATTTTGCAACCAAGAAAATCTCAAGGCCAGATAGTTTTAGTGCAGGATTCTACCAGACTTTCAAAAATGAGCAAATAGCAATACTTCTCAAATTTTTCCACACAATAGAAATAGAAGAAACATAGCCAAATTCAATCTATGAGGCCACAGTCACAATGATACCTAAAACATAAAGACTCCAAAAGGAAAATGAATTTCAGATCAATATCACTTATTGAACATGGGCACAAACCTTCTCAATGAAATTCTTGCAAAATGAATCCAAGAACCCATCAAAAACATCATTCATCATGATCAATATACAAAAATGTATCAAAGTAATCCAACATATAAATAAACTGAACAAAAAAATCACATGATCATCTCATTCGATGCTGAAAAATCCTTTGACAAAATCCAACACCCGTTCATGTTAAAAATTTTGGAGAGAACAGAGATTCAAAGCATATAGAGAAAGAACCTGAACAGGCTTCCTATAGAAAGGAAGGAACCCCAGTGGAGGAATATGGACAAAAGCCTACCCACAAAACTTTCCACCAAAATATGCCACCTAAAAGACATGCAGGGACAATGATGAAACCGAGACCAGGGAAATTACTAACCAATAACCAGTAGAACTTGAGACCCAACCTATGCACAAGCACCAAACCCTGACAAAACTAGTGATACTCTGTTATGCTTGTAGAGAGGAACCATAAATTTCCTCTGAGATGTTCCATCAGCTGCTAACTGAAACAGATTTAGAGACACACAGCCATAGATTACAGGGAGCTGGGGGCTCCTATGGAAGTGTTGGAGAATGACTGAAAACACTGAAAGTAATAGGAACTCCACCGGAAGACCAGCAAATTCAACTTGACTGGGCCCTTGGAAGATCTGGGAGACTGAGCTACGAACCAATCCATACACTGACTGGTCTGAGGACCCTGGCACACATGAAGCAGATTTGTAGCTCAGTTTGCATGTGTGTGTCCCAACAACTGGAGTGGGAGCTGTTCCTAAAACTGTTGCCTGTCTCTGGAATGTGTTCCCGAACTGGGCTGCATTGTATCATCTCTGTGGGAGAGAATCCATTTGACCCTCTAGAGACTTTATTCCAGGCTGCATGGATATTCAGCAGACCCCAACCCTGTATTTATGTTGTAGCACTTGCCATGACCTTTGTATATTGCTCCCTAGGGAAGAGTCACCCTTGCTAGTCTGAGATAAAAGTTCAGTTGTCATCTTACAGTGATTGCTTGGAATCCCCAGGCTGCCACCTCAAAATGAAGTTGTCTGGTTGGCTCTTTAGGATTCCAGGTAAGGACAGAATGCAGTGAGTGAGGAAGATGAGTATAGAATATAAGCCCTGGGTTCCCTTGCTGATCATGTGTGTTCTGTCTATGTATGAGCAGATGTGTCTTATTCTCCAGGGGTGGGCCTGTGAAGTTTACTTGTGTGAGGTAGGTTCCAGATAGGAGAAAACCTTTACTACAATGAACATTATGACACAGATGGACTGGAATGACCTAAGATATGGCTAAAAGCCCTGTAGTCCTTTCAGTTTTCTCGTTTTGTTAATGTAAAATTAGTCATCGCTGTTAAAATAAATTAAAAAAAAAGAAATTCCATTATGTGTACACAGTAATGGAAACACTTATTTGGAATGGCACCTGCAGAAGCCAGGCCAGTCATTGCAGGTCCTGATCTACAGAATTTCCAACAAATTTCCTGAGGTCCCAGAAAGGTTCAGTGGCAGTGGGTCAGTAACAGATTTCAAACTGAAGATCAGGAAGTGGAACCTAATGATTAGGGAGTTTATAATTTCTTCCAAGGTTCACAGGTTCCTCTCACAGTGATTTAGACCCTCACAAATCATCCTTGTTTGGGGTGTCCCAGCTGCCAATTGTGTTACTTATTTACATGAGAGAGATGCTGAGTAACTCCATATTATTGGTTGCAGCTAAGGGGATTGAAGCATGAGTGTCTTAGCTACACCATAAGCATCATGCATTTTTTTTTTTTTTTGCCTCATTAGCTGGAATAGCAATGATATTAAATCTCTCACAGAATGATGGTGAACAGGCACCCTCTCAGCAACCAGCAATGTTGAGAGTACAGGGGAGTGAAAACCCACTCTGATCGACTAGAACTTGTTGATGTTCCTCATTAAAAATGAATAGGGGAACAGGCAGGAAAATGAGACATGTTTGTTTATTAAACTGTCTTTTTAAGCATAAAAATTTTCTCCTTCAAGTACATAAGTTTTCTATAAAATTAATTTCATAAAATTTAACTTTATAGAAAATTCATTCATTATCTTATTTATATGCATAATCTACCACACGTATGATTGTAATCAGAAACCTCACTGAAAAATGACATGTGCGTTGAACAAAGCTTATTAATCAAAACAGAAAATTACAAACATTAGAACTCTTAGCAACCAATATCTTGTCCTTCTGGGTGACAAATAGAACTAGAATTGTCTTTTGAGTGAATTTTAATCAGAGAAATATGTTCTATTGCAGAGTATCTGTCCTCTGAAACAAAATCTTCATTTTGATTCTAAATAAAATAATTGATCCCTAGTTACAACATACATCACAATAACATGTTCATCTACTAAGAGAAAAAAGTTATATCCCATTATTCTCTAATAGATATGTAACTGAACAAATGATCTCTACTCAAATAATCCTCACTTTCTTCCTCAATGTTCTGCCTTCCCAAATGAAAAACAAATTTTCATAAGCCAGAGCAAAAGAAAAAATATAAAAAGACAGTCATGCACACACATACATACATACATACATACATACATACATACATACACACACACACAGAATGGGAGAGAGCTTCTATATTTTAATATGTCTTAAACAGCTCAATGAATAGACTACTTCATAACCTTTACATGGCTGATGTTCTTTCTGATAATCCCAACTCGTCACTTACTAAAACCTATATTCATCTTGGCTGTCCTGGACCCAGACCTGCAGCTATCCTGTATAATAATCCCCAAGATTCTTGCATGATGGCCATGCTCTCTCTTTTGCACTTCTCAGGCCTGGTGTATCTCTATTGTGGACTTCTCAGGAGTGATGGCTACTCTTTTTCCAGAATGGTGGCTCTCTATCTTCAGTCCTAAAAGTTTCACCTCTGTTTCTGCCCAGTGATGGCAACTTTATTTCAAATCAAAACCCACTGGGGTCAGGGTCCTTCAGTGTCTTTTGTGCAGACATGCAGAGTCTCATGCAATGTTGTGGACCTAATTAACAAAATATAGATAGCATTATATCAAATCCACATAAATCTATTAATTAAGTTCCCTAAAACTCCTGGTTAATGAAATGTCTCCTTTTCTCATCTGTTCTAATACTCTATCGAATTTCATTTTTTTTTTTTTACTGATCTGAAACATGTTGAGGATACCTCCAAGGTTTAACGTACATTAAATAAATATTTTCTCAAGAATCTACACTGTTATTATTCCATGGTAGTAACAATATTTGTTTTTTATTGGCAGTACTCAATCACAAAAGTAGGCTGTCTTAGTAGGTCTAAAGACAGCATGGTTAGGATGCTAGTACCTTCAATGCAAGAAGCATTCAGATTAGCATAAGAGAACCCAATGGTTCAAATAAAAATATTTATGTTACTAAGTGCTTGCAAGTAAATTCATAAGTCCTACTTACACTCCCATCAGATGTATTGAAATGATCACTACATGAATAAATATAGTGACTTTAGTTTTCCTGTACAGTTCACACCCTACTTATACACAGGTCAGGGCCAAAACTTCCCTTCTTAAAGAATCATGAGAGACAATATCATATATGTTTATTGTTGGCTGAGAGTTTGGTATTCAAATATAGGTAAAAATAAGTCTCCTGGAGTCCTTCTTCCAAAACTTCCAAGTGATACTCAAAACCTTACCACATCAGGTAGGGACAGAAGAACGAATAACTGGAGCATCTTCACCTAACTCTTCTTGCTCGAGAATTTTATGTTACAACTTGGATCACTGTGGAAGTTTGACAGTGATAAGTTTTAACATCTTTTGATACTAGTTTCTCTTGGTCAAGGTGAAATATGTGCCCATGCTATGTCTTTACTCTAACTGACATCTGCATAGGATGTGAATACTTTACTCAAGATATATACATGCAACAGGTAGTTCTCTGGGTTCAGGTAAATCAGCAAACATTGAGAGGATCCAAGAATAACAGACATAAAACATATTGCACAACTATCATGACCTTCATGATATATTAAGGGAATTCATGTGTTTTCTTATTAAAGTACAAACATCTTGCACCTCTTATATGAAGTACTAGAGAACTGAACCAGGATATTAATTAGAGAAGTTTTAAATGATTTTATTCTCTAGTCAAACTTGTATTAGTTGTTTCAGGGACTCTTATAACCATTTACCAACCTTATACTTTAAATGAAGGTGATGTAAAAATATACATGAGTTTTAAATAGTAGAATCAGTAAATATTAGTCAGGGTGTAAGTGTTGAAGTTTCAGAGAGAATTTAAGGGAAGATTTTCCCATTGATTCTTCCAGCCTGAGTAGCTCTCACTTTTCCGTGGCCACATCACCTATTCTTCTACATGCTCATATGTAATTTTTTCATTTCTGCATTAAGTCTATTAGCCAACATGTTTGTGACTGCATCCATGGTCCAACTGATTAAGCATACACCATCCAATATGAGTAAAAACTATGATACACCACAGAAGTAAAAACCAGTGAAGTTAAGTTTGTTTTTCTTGTATCCTATATTCTCCTTCTCTTTTCTTGACCTATTCCATCTATTTTCTTTCTTCACACTCCCTTTCCTTTTACTAATGCTAGTCTTCACAACAAAATTAAAATCTCTTCACTTCTGAGAGAATGCACAGAAAGTGTTTGATGCATAGAGGGTTCTTGTAGTAGGATCATTTTTATGGTTTTACATGAAGATCTGCTTTGTCTCTGTAATCTTGCAGGAATAAAGACAAAGAGAATCGTGTGACACATTTGGAGAGTAGCACTGTCTGTATAGAGCATTCTCAGCCTATAAAAATATTAGTCTGCTTTAAAATATAATTTAATTAATGCATATACTATATTTTCGCTAAAGTATAAAATGTACATTTATAAAAATAGTAATGGACCACCATCATTATATGTAATTTAAAAATATCTCTGGACCCTTCCAAGGCCCTGAATCACTAAGCTTCAGAGTAGAACTGGTTTCCCCTCACCAAGAAAGAAACAAACTCTATTTGCTCTTATAACCTTTTTCTCTCACCTAGGACAAATTAATGAGGAATCAATGAAGTAAATAAGTTTTCTATGTCGTGAAAATTAGTATGTTTTGAACAAATCTCATAGCTATCTACTCACTATTGTAAGAAATATTTGAAGTTTTAACACGAAAACTGCTTTGTCAAGAATATCATAGCTCAACAATGGACGAAATCCCTAAATACTGAATATGGCAATCACTCATAATAAAGTATACAACCTATTAAACAGAACATGTCAATCTAACATAGATGTTTTGTTAAAATATAGACAATCACTAGTGCTCATAAATTATAGACTACTATTTCATATTTCCAACAATCTACATCAGAAGAAAATTAGGGGTCTTTTGGTGAACTTGAGTAATAAGTCTTTAATCTCTTAATGAAGATTAGGTTATTTCTGTATTTGTTAATTTTAATTAGTCTGTTAATTCACGTTGGAAGTATATTCCATGCAGCTTTTCTTTTCTGATTAATTTGTGAGTTAATTAAGTCTCCATTTTTGTGGTGTTTTTTACTATGATTCTATACTTACTGATAATACTTCCAAGAGTATATTTACATAATATGAATCTATCCCTTGTCTGTAATTATTTGAAAATTCAGTAATATCAACTATACTATATTTTCTGTTGTTAAAACCAATAGTAGTTCAGACTTCTGAATCGCTCTGAAAACAGTATGGTTAGACAGCCTAGACATACTGAGTAGAGTGATCTGTATTGTGAAAGAATAGCTGAGTGTACTGATTAATATCTACTTCAAACTTCAAGAGAACCCAAGGCACATAAAAGTTCTTACAGATATTCTATTATCATGTATTGAACTAATCATTTTAAATCCTTAGGGTGGCTTCTGTTTTCTTTCCAGAATCCCAATTGATATCTAGTTGTGTCAGATTTGCAAACTCCTGTTATTAATGAATCATGAGAAGGATGACATCTAAAATTGTGATGATATGGTAGAAAGTTGAGTGCTTATCAACCTCCTTGTGCCATTCACAAAAGCCTCCAAGTGACCCTCAAATCCTGGTTTCATCTGAGAAATGCTGTCATCAGATAAAATAAAAAGGAAAAGTCTGGCCAGTGTATATTCTCTCTTCTTCTATGAGTGGTTTTTGTCATTACTTGTATCACCGTGGTACAACATATAATCTTGCTGACAGTAATAAGTTACAATATCTTCATGTTCCAGGCTGCTGATGGTAAAGGAAACATCTGTCCCTGACCCACTGCCACTGAACCTAGAGGAAACTACTGATTGCACTCATCTAAGAAACTGCAAGGAAGTTTTCAGACTACTCCCATTTGGTACTCTTCAGTATTATTGAGATCACAGAGAATTCTTCTGGGGTACAAATTTATCACATTTTTCTGTGAAATTCAAGTGAAAATCAGTCTTGAGGTTTGTAAGGAAGGGCACAATCTATGATGCCTAAGCTGTTGTCTTTAAGTAGTTTTCTATTCAGTATTACTTAGACTCTTTAATTCTGCTATTGTTATTTAAAGTCAAGTATATCCTAATTTCCCTTCTGAAGCATGAAATCTTTCTCCCTAGCTCTGATATTAGTTAAACATATCCTTTCATAGTGCTATGGATGCTTGATGGTATTGGTTTCCTTCAACTCAAACTATTGTTTAAACAAGAAGACTTTCCTTTACCAAATCATTCACTCTTTTGAAGCTGTTCTACTCATTAAAGTTGCACATCTTAAAACAACAAATCTTATCCAGTTGATAAGAGAATACAGCTTTGAATGAGTGATTAGGATAATGCATAGATTTCACATTTATTACCTATTGTATTTTTACCTAAATTGTAGATATTCAATTTGATTGCGGAAGCTAACATTGAATGCTGTTTCAAAAACGAGAAATACAGTGAAGTCTTGTAATATATTTAATAAACGACATGTCATTAATTTTTACATATATTTATTCTAAATTTATAATACCATGATTTAGTTTCATAAATACAATTTCATTCCACTATAATAAAATCACCCACTGCCATGCATTGCTCAAGAAGATAACACAACACTCAGCAGACAGTCGTGCCAGTCACATGCTGCACATGTTTAGATTCTTTTCTGCTAAGAGTATGGAGGGTAATGGAATATATGACAACAAATAAAAGTGGATTGCTGAGTGTGGATGGATACAGTTGTGAACACGGCACAGAAATATTGATTTTGAACAGGCAAGATGGACATAAACTAAACCAAATGTTTATGAAAATGTCCCAAGGAAACTTGTTGGTTTATGTGCTACTCGAATGTTTAAATATTGCAACATATTCAAACAAGCTGTGTCTGCCTACTACTGAGAACTTATATATTTAACTGGAGATGTTTTTCAGTAGTTGTCAAAAATAAATGATAATATGCATAATGTTTATCAATTTATTTATTTATTTGAATAAAAAATAGAAGCTACAAAATCATGGAGCAATTACAGAAATTATGTGTGTAATAATGAAAGTACTATGTTAACATTATATTATACTAGATATAAATTACCAAAGTAAAATATACCTTAACAGATATCACTATAGTGTTTTGATAATTTGATACTTCATCATTATTATTTTGATAAATAAAATAATAAATATAAAATCAATTAATAAATACCAGAATAGATTCATAAACTGATCCATTAATAAAACAAAAATTAGAATAGTATCATACAGAAGCTAGAATGTTCTACACTTTTGTGTGTAATTCTTACTACACAAGGCTAAAAGGAGCATATGTGTCTGAAATTTAATAGTAACAAATTTAATTCTAACTACAATACACACAAAAATAACAGTGTAAAGGTAAATACTGGTGCTAATATGGAAGTCCACAAAAAGCTTTATGGATCTGAATTTTTTCGCTTCTGTGACATAAAAAAAATACAAAGGATGATTAAAATGAACCTACATTGATGGGAGGAACAAATGGACTTTGCTAGAGAGAATTTCTAAATAGGAAGAGATGCAGCTGTGCTGGAGCAAAGTGCTTTCATACTATTGAATCTAAGTTGGTATTAAATAAAATCCAATCATTATAGATTAAATCATATTTGTGATATTCAAGGAAATTAATAAGAGTGGAAAAGAATATAAAAGTAAGGGAATCAAATCTGGAAGATTTTTAATACAGAGTAAACGGAATAGCTGAGAAGCAAACTTGATGCAACACACAAAGACTGGAGATACCATTATAACAACAAACAGTGGACAGGGGGAAGTAGCTCATATTGTGTTATCAACTATAAATTAGTAGAAATTGACTAGACATTTCAATTAAGTACAGATTTTGTGTCATAATATATTTAAAATAATCATATTTGCCATCTCTGACAGATTGACTTTGCAACTTAAGAAGAATACATTAAAATACAAAGATAGAACTGGGCAGTTTTGGCGCATACCTTTAATCCCAGCACTTGGGAGGCAGAGGCAGGCAGATTTCTGAATTCGAGGCCAGCTTGGTCTACAGAGTGAGTTCCAGGACAGCCAGGACTACACAGAGAAACACAGTCTCCAAAAAAAAAAAAAAAAAAAAAAAGAAAGATAAAAAAGGACATTTCAGACAAGGTCCACACAAAAAATCTGAGTGAATGTTAATATAAAACATAAGGAATATAAGTCACAAAGCTTACAAAACAGAAAGAGTGCTATTGTATGTGAAAGAGTCCTTTCATGTATGTGTAAAGATCAATTAATTTATTTATTTAGATTATGAAACCTATTAAATTTATTTATACATTGTTGTGGCATATGCTGTGGTCAGAGGTAGAAAACAATTAGTGGGAGCCAATTTTATCCTTCATCATATTGGTCCTTGGCATAGAATTCGATTCATCAGACATGTTGGCAATGATTTTTATGAACTGAGCCATCTTTTCACTCCAGAAATGAAAGATTTTCAAACGATGCTATAAATAAAATATAACAGTTACAAATTAAACTATTCAGATAAAGCTATGATGTATTGTAAAATAAAGCCTGAAATAATTTAAGGAAAAAGAGTTCCATAAAACTGGTTTAATTAATTCAGTACCTATTTTCAATAATGCATGGAACAGATTATTAGACATCTAAAATGAAGAAGACTTGTCACAGCTATTAAGCATGATGGCTCCTCTTGCAGAGGACTAGAGGTTGGTTCCTAGCACCCATGTCAGTTTGTTCACAAAACTCTAACTTGACTTCCAGGGGATCTGTTGCTTCTTCTGTCCTCCTTAGGCACTCAACTAACATGAACAAACAGACGAAGACACCTGCAAATACACATAAATTTAATGTTAAAATTATAATCATGGGAATGTCAGCACCCCTATCTGGTGCCTGGCAATTGTTTGTTACTCCAGCACCTGGCCTCCTCATGTACATTCACTCATGTGCACAGCATACACAGATATAGAGAAGCAGATAACTTTAAAAATACTAAAACTAAATCTTAAAGATTAAAATGAAAAAGTTATAAGGAAATAGAAGACTTAAGCAATTAAAAATCATTCCAAACATTCTAAACTTTCATCAAAAAGAGGAATGATATTTAATTAAAAAGTATATGAGGAACAATATTCAATTCAAAGTTATATTAACACTCTCCCTAACATATTACTTCACAAACAATTTATATTATATTATAAAAGCACAAAATCACCAAGTATTATAGAGCATGCTTGTAGTCCCAGGTACTTGAGAAGTTGTGACTTCTTTTACAAAGATTTCAATACCACCTTCAGCAACATAACAATCCTGCTTTATAAACAAAACCCTACAAAAATTAAATCATGAAAATATTTCTTCTGAATCTAATAAAATGAAAAAAAATATTACCAACTAGGGTGTGGAATTTAACCTATTATCAGACCATCTACTAGCTGTTTTTCACTGACCTATGTTGATCTGTGTCTGCAAATCTGGAATTGAGAACCTTAAAAATGGCATAGACTACAGTGTAATGTTGTAGACAACCTTTTTTCTGGTTTCACTATGAATGTAAACAGTAATGGCAACACACAAAATAAATAATTGATCCAAAGAAGATTGCTATAATTATATATATATAAAAACTTCTCAGGAAACACGTAAATGAACACCAATAAACACAAAGGAAATATTAATAGATTAACCCTTTCCCAAAACAATCAAGGGAACAAAATGCACCTGCTCTAAAAGGGCCACTGCCTTTTTTGCAAGAGCATCTCTCACAGTTCCTCAAAGCATAGTTAACTATGCATCAGTCTTTTGATCATACCCTGACACCTACCACTCTAAACAATTTATACAGGTAATGTAATCAATAGTAAATTTATGTTTTTCCTAAAAGTCCCTTTCCATGTGGACAGCTATGATTTGGAGAAGTTAGAAAACCAGGATAAATAATTAATCTGAATTTTAGGGCTGCTTGAGGTCAGGTTTCTATGTTAAACATCTGATGAGATCTGAGTTTAAAATCTTAGAGTTCTTGCTGAGACTTGCAAGAATATTCTAACAGCTGTGCTGCTTTGATGGTGTTGTGGCCATGTCCAGAGTTTTGCACACTATCATGGACAAATGAATCTTAGACAAAAAATTCCATGTCAACTTAAATACTATTCTATTTAAATACTGTTGTATTCTGCAAATTATCAGTTTGTTTATCTTCTGCTTGTGATAAAGTAGAAGATGCAAACCCAGTACATGATTGGTTGCTGAAATGGAAATTGAAAACGAAAACACAATAAAACAGGAAAATATGTGTGGATCATTTCAACATGTTAAATATATCTTCATCTGTGAAATTATATGTGTTATTTTGGATTTGTTTCTGTTCTCATGATTCAGGCTATTTTATGTTCAACTATATCCTGACTAGTGTATTTCTCTATAGGAGTATATTGCAGAACTTTGTCAATATGGTTTGACTATTGACAACAAGAATTATAGAAGCTTTGATTACCTACATGGACCCTTCATAAGAAAGTACTTGTTACTATTTCTTAATAGAGGGGAGGAAGAGATTAGGATGATGGTTCTGTGGGTAATGTCCTTGCATGATAAGTGTGTAAAGTTGAGTTCAGATTCCTGTAAGCAATATAAAGCTAGAAACAGTACAATGCATATGTAACTCCTGTTGTTTTTCTATAATGAAATGAGATGCAAAGACTAGAAAATTCCAAGAAATTTGCCAGCAAAGCACTCTGGCATACTTTAATAGCAAGAGATCATACCTCAAAGAAAGTGGAAAGAAAGATCTGACAATCCTGGTTGTCTTCCAACTTATACACGTGTTTCATGATAAACCTACACTCACTCACTTACCTGTCTACACACAGAAAACCCAGACAGATAGTCAAACAGACAGACACAGAGATTGACACATACACACACACAGACACACACACTCACATGAATGTAAACAGTAATGGCAACACAAAAAATAAATAATTGATCCAAAGAAGATTGCTCTAATTATATATATATATATATATAAAAAACCCTACAAAAATTATATATACATAATATATATGTATTATGTATACATATATATACCTCACAGTGAGAGACAGAGAGATATTCACACACACACACACACACAAAGAGAGAGAGAGAGAG
Organism: Mastomys natalensis; assembly: GCA_021653895.1. Taxonomy (NCBI): domain Eukaryota; kingdom Metazoa; phylum Chordata; class Mammalia; order Rodentia; family Muridae; genus Mastomys; species Mastomys natalensis. Next base: position 290,169 of record JAJTUV010001610.1, on the reverse strand, counting down.
AGAGAGAGAGAGAGATGAGAGAGAGAGAGAGAGAGGTAAAACAGTGGTCATCAAATTTCACTGAGATTCCAGCCTTTCTTTAAATCCTGCCCCCAATATTATGAATAATCCTGCCCCAACTCTACATGGTTATTGGAATATGTATGAGGTCAAGGCTGACTGGGAAGGGGACTCCAGTGAAGTAGTTTTTGGAACTCATTATTCAAGCTTGTTTGGAAATATTAGTGATCCAGCGGCACTTGAATAATCCACAGTACAACAAATTAATAAACCAACTGATTCACTAACCTAAATTTGGATGAAATCCTTTCTTTGTTGTATCAGTGTGCTATCTGCTATTAACAGGTATGTTTGTGCAATTGTCCAGGGAAAATCTCCATAAAGAACTGCAAAGCACCACAGATTGAGCAGCCTCAAAATCAGATATCTAGTATGACTATTGGTGATCTGCACAGATTCAAGTCATCAGCACTATTATTCTGTGAGGCCTTTCAAATTGACTCATTCATGAGTAAATGTCTTCTTGTGTTTGGAAGGTCTTCTCTTGATATTTTTTATTCAAATTCTTCTCTTTGTTTTATGTTTATTATTTAAAACTTACGAGTAGTTGTTATGTGAAGTCATTTGCATGCAAGTGTATATTGGCCCAGTCTCAGTATATAGGAGTCTTAGTTCATAGATGGCTTAAATTATGTTGATCTGTAGATATTAGTGTGAGGAGAATTTTTAATGCTGTTTGATGTGGGTCATCCTGGGATAGGTAGTCCTGTACTATATAAGAAAGTTAGATTGTTTTATTTCCCCTTCTGAGTAGGACTGTAACATCCACACTCAGGAAGTAGAGGGAGAATGGTATCTAGGACTGAGAGAGGAGGGGAAGGGAAAAAGGAAAGGGAGGCACAAAGAGGGACCGTTCACATATGGGAAGAGATGCAGGTGAAGTAGAGAGGGTCAGGAAATTGAAAGGAGAATAGTAGTAGAGGAGGTGGAACTGGGAGTAGTCACTAGAAAGTCCTAGATGCCAGGGCCCGAGAGGTTCCCGGGATCCATCCACCAGGAAGACATTAGCCTCAATAAGCAACAAAGGCAAGACAGATGTGTAGAGATCATATTCAATAGATAGTCATGCCCCCGGTTCTGGGATGGGTCCACCCACCCACCTCAAAAATATTAATCCACAATTCATCCTGTTAAAAGAAATGCAAGGACAAAGAGTGGAGCAGAGACCAAAGGAAAAGCCACCCAGAGACTGCCCTATGTAGGGATCCAGCTCATCTGCAAACACCAAAGTCAGACACTATTGCTAACACCAAGAAGCCTTGCTGACAGGAGCATGGTATGACTGTCCTCTGAGAGGTCTTGCCAGAATCTGATGTATATAGATGTGGATGCAAACAGCCAGACATCAGACTGAGTGTGGGACCCCAGTGGAGAACATAGAGCAAGGACTGAAGGAGCTTGAAGGGGTTTTTAAATCCATAGGAAGAACAACAATATCAACTAACCATACCCCCAAAGCTCCCATTGACTAAACCACCAACCAAAGAGTACAAATGAGTGGAACCATGGCTCCAGCTGGATATGTAGTAGATGGCTTTATTGGACATAGCTGGGAGGAGGTCCTGTGTAGGCACAATGACCCATGGTGGAGCAAGGCTAGGGCGCTGAGGCAAGAGTGGGTGAGCAGGTAGAAGAGCACACTCATAGAAACAGGGAAAGAGTGGAGGGTATATGGGTCTTGGAGAGGGGAAACTCAGAAGGGGAATAACATTTGAAATATCAATAAATAAAATAACCAATAAAAAAAGAAAGTTACTTGAGTATGGCTCTGCGAGCAAGCCAGCAGGCAGCATTCTCTACAGTTTTTTCAGTGCTTCCTTTGTTGTAAAGGGAGTCCCTGTCCTGACTTCTCTCAATATGACTCAGGAAGCCTAGACATTTTGGAGAAAGCACTGTATTCTAACTTAGCACCAGAGATTCCAGTTTTTCTAGCATAATTCTCCATGACTACAAGAGCACGTTTGCCAGCTTCTAAATCTAATTACCTGTGCTAAAACATTTCCATTAGTATCACCAATGATGCCTATCCTCAGATACTTCAGGTATAAAAACCTCTGTCCTTGAGAAACCATTGGCAGCATTGTCATGTTTGCACTTTTTTTTTTTTTTGCTGAGAAGATGGATACTGAGGTGCATGGGGACATCCACAAGCACTTCACCAAATCTTCACAGTGAGTTTCAGATCCTGACTGTGTCTTAGAAAAGCTGTCAACTTAGGAGGTGCTTGGAAGCGTAGCTGAGGCAGCACAACCTCAGACATCTGTTTCTAAGGAAAAAAAATAATGTCGTTTCTGTATTTGTTGCAAGAAGTATTGAACTGTGCTGACAGTAAAAATTTAGAACATCGTCAGGATCCAAGTTCCCCCTATATAATAATATATCGCAGAAAAAATTCCATTGAACTTACTTGAAATTCTTGACTGAAAACTGGACATATTATAGTTCAGAGCTTATCAGTTGGCCCTCATTTCTGCTAGTACCAGTGTATGTAATTGTTAATGTCTTTTCTTACAGAGCAAGTGATAGTGACTTTGCCTCCTAGAGGTGCAGACAAGAAGGATTGTGACTGGGTCATCTGGATGTCAGATTGTGGTTCTGAGACTGGGAAATTAGAAACAAATATCCTCATAATTCATGATATTATGGCAGAATTTTGCTCAAATATCAATCAGGTGATTTGAGAAAACAAATTAAGAGTCAACACTTCTTACCTAAAAGCCAGAGGATGCGATACCCAGGAATTATGCAAGGACTCTCCTGTCCATATTGTATCCTAACTGAGGCTCATCTCAAAACATGGGCAGCCTTTCAAGAAGTACTCAGTGAAGTGGTTTATCCTTTGGACACATGCAAATGAGGAGGGTCTCCTGGGAAGCAAGCACAGCTGCAAAACTTTCATCTAAATTACCCAATAAAGGCACTTGTTTCTAAAGGGTCTTCATTCTTACCAGAGAAATAAAGAATTCATGGCCAAAATGTCTTAACATTGTGACTCAAAGACCAGAATCTATCTATGAGCAGTGGATTATTTCAATTTTTTCTAGGTACAATATGTGTTTCCTTGCTTACATTCCACAATCCCCAATCTCTAACAAAGTCTACAAACTCCTTTAGTTTCTCCCAGTTTTTATTTTGAGATTATGGATGACTCCTCTTTGCAATAATTACTACAATCTATATATCTATAGTGTGAACTTGAAATGTGAAAACAATTCATGTGCAGCACAGACTCTAAGGATGGGAAGGATGTGTCATGCCTAAACTTTCATGTCTAATTAAATAATATGATTCCTCTATTTACAGTTCGTTTGTTTCACTAAATCTCTCATGCCTAGGAAAGTTTAATGGTCTGAAGTCTTTGAGGTACATTGGCAAGCTCTATTCCACAATTAAAAAGCAGTTATGTGAGGTGTTTCCTGTATGCCTCTAGTTACAGGATTCTTACACACTCTTTATTTTTCATTAATTTGTTTGTTTATTCACTTTACACCTAGATCAAAACTCTAACTCAAGCCATTCCCCACAGGAGTTTAGATCTCTCCTTACCATCTAGCTTTTTCACTTTTAAAAACCCAAAATGTATTCCAAACTTGCTTTTATACAATCATCAATAGCTCAACAACCCCAAAAACTTTTAAATGACTGAGTTTACAGAAAAACAAAAAGCTTTACAGTTAATGAAGTTTAATTTTTTAAAACCAAAATTTAAATATTTTTAAAATATTTGTTGAAGTGATAGTAAAAAATTAGAAATTAATTTTCAAAATATTTTCCCTGGTTGAAATTATTTCTAATTAAAAGGGGAAAATTTTAGGAGCTTTTTTAATCTTACTGTCCATGGCAGATACCTGTTAATGGATAGAATGTGTTCACAGGAGTTAATCATACTTTTGGATTTACTTTTAAAACAATTTTATTCATTGAATTTATTTTACAGGGGCAAGATGTAGAGTTTTTGGTGTGGTCAGACATTACGTTCTTCCATAAAAAAGTGTCACCCAGAAAGAAAATTCCTGCTTGAACACTTTCATGATAATTTTATTTCTTGTGGTTCTCTCAAAGTACCTAAAACGATTTTTTAGTTTTAGCTTGAAAATTTCTAAACTTTTTTTAAACCCCTTTCCATTTTCCAAAAGAAAGAACCCAACCCACAATTTTTGGGGATATGACAAAAAAATTTTTAAAATTTTAAAAATTATTTCCATGTAATAGGCTCCAATTCACTTCCAAACAAAAACCCCCCTTCTTCAAGATACTTTTTTTGGGGGTGGCCTTGGAATTAATTAAATCCAGCGGGGGAATTTGGAATTCGAAAACCCGTTTTTTAGAAACCAAAAAACCCTTTGGGGGCTCTGAGTCTTTAATTTTCATAAAATTTTGGGTAAATTTTGTGAGCCTATTGCAAGCCCCCCCCTCAAAACGATATTGATACCAAAACTTGATACCCGATAGGAAAAGGGGGAAAACTGAAAAGGGGAGAAATAAAATCTAGAACCTGTTTTTTGAAATGTTCTCCAAAAATACAAAAAACCCCCAAAAAACTGCTTGGGGAATAGTGAAAGTTCATTTCTTTTAACAAAAAAGCAAATTCAAAATTATAAGGGGAGGGGTACTTATTTTTTCAAGTCTTTTAAATTTTAACCATCCCAAAAGGCCTAATCTTAAACAACTGTTTTTTTTTTCAGAAAAATTTTCTTGTTATTAAAAAACCCTTAAAACGCTGATTCAATTTAAAAGAGTGCCCCTTTGCAAATACTACAATTTTTTTACAAATGGAAAGGGCGGGGTTTTGGATGAATGCCTATCATGTTTTAAAATTTTTTTTTTTGGTTTTATTCCTACAAAAACAACAAAAAAATTTTTAAAATAAATTGTGGGGGAGATTTTTTTAGAAAATACCCGGACCGGGGGTGAGAGGTCCCAAAAAAAGGGAGGGTTAATGAAACCCCCTAGAAAGGGGGTGTAGGCCCATGTCCACAAAAAGCAGGCTCAATTAGAGGGTGGGGTTGCCATCCCAGGTAAAAAAATTTGCCCCCAAAATTTTTTCCCCCGCCCCGAAAGAACTGTAGGCAAAATGGGAAAACCTGGGAAATGGGGGGTTTAATCAAAAAAAATTTTTGGGTCAAGCCCCCGGAAAACCAAAGGTCTAAAACTTTAAGGTGTGCTTACAAAAGGAACCTAGCATGGCTGCCCTCTGAAAGGCCAACAACAGCTGAAAGATTTTTGATGGGATAAAATCTCCAAAACCAATGGACAAACGGTGAACCCCGGGGTTTTAATAGAAAAAACGGGAGGAGCTGGGGAAAGGGGGGGACACATAGGAAACCAGCGTTAAAAAAACCGGATCCTTGGAACCCCTGGGAACTTCCCCCCCAAATTTCGGGGGGGAAAAAATTAAAAATAAAACCCCCCCCCCAAACGTTTACGGAGGGACCAATCGGAAAATTTAAAAAAGATGTGGCTAACCTCAAAAAAATTGGGGCCCCGGGAACGAGGGGGTTTGTGGAAGGGGGGTTTGGGGGATTTTTCTTGGGCAGGGGATGAGGTGGGGGTGTGAAACAGTCTAGTTTTTTCCTGCAAAATAGGAAATTGGACGTAAAAAAAATTTAAAAGGGGTAAAGAAAAAAAAAAGTTTAAAAAAATTTTATTTTTCTTTTTCAATTAAAAGTCATATCCACCTTAGAAAAGCTTTCCTTATTTTCCCTTTCGTTTGTGATTTTTTTTAAATTTTAAAACCTTTGCCTTTTCATGCCCAAAAAAAACCCCCACCAAAATTTTGTATTAAAGGGCCATCTTGGAGAGTCTAAATTTTTTGGGGGGAGTTTTCCCCAGAAGGGTTTTCCCTTGAATGTTAAAACTGCAAAAAAATAAAACCATGGGCAAGCCCCCCAAAAAGGGCCCTTTTTGGAATTTTGCTGCTATTATGGCCTTTTCTGTATTAAAATTAAATAAAACCATCGCAAAAATTCCCCCCTTTGGCAGTTTTTGAAATCAGAAAAGAGGGGGTATTTACCTGAGTATACTGAAATCAGACAAAAAAATTTTTTTAAACCCCCAATAAAGATTCAATAAAAAATCTAAAAATTATTGGAATTATTAGCTGGTTCTCTCTAAGTACCTCACACAGCATTTCTTCTAGTTTGTAGCTTAGAAATTTACATAACACTTTTGTTAACTTCTCCATTTATCCACAAAGAAGAGTAAGCAACCCACATTTATTTATGGCATCATGACAAAACCAGAATTATTGAAAATTTAGAATTATTAGATCCATGTACATAGGCTCCTAATTCACATTCCAAATCTAAATACCCCCTTCTTCAAGATACTTTATTGCAGAGTGGCCTTGGTACATTAATTAACATCCAGTCAGTGGAATTTGGCAATTCTGAAAATCCACTGTGTTTAGCAAACCAAAATAAGCCTCTTCAAGGACTCTGAGTCTTTAAATTATCATCACAATTAGGGTACAGTCAGCTGAGACCTATCTGCAAGCCACCCCATCAAAAACGATATTGATGACACTATACTTGATACCTGATAGGAAAAGGGAATACTGAATACTGTTAGAAATATTCATCTAGAACCTGACTTTAGAAAGTAGATTCTACCAAGAATACAGCAACCCAGCCTGGAAATCTGCTTGAGAATAGTGAAAGTTCATTTCAATAAGCAGAATGCAAATGTCAGAATGATAAGGCAGGAGCTACTTCATCTTATATCAAGTCATTTATTCAACCATCCCTACAGGCCTGAATCTCTAAACAACTGTTATTTTTTACAGATAGATTTTCTTGTTATTAAGATCCAGTGAACAGCTGATTCAATTTAAAATGAGTGTCATTCTGCTAATACTACACACTAGTTCACAACATGGAAGATGGCAGGAGCTTGGTAGTAGAATGCTCTATCATGATCAAGTTCTGGTTTTATTCCTACAATAACAACAAAATAAATATTTTAAAATAATTGTGTGGAGATTTTCTAGAATATACCAGAGACCTGGGAGCTGAGAGAGTCTCAAAACTCAAAGGGAGGGTCCTGAGATGAAATCCCATAGAATAGGGAGTGTAGAGCCCATGTCCACTAGAGAGACAGGGCATCAATTAGAGGGATGGGGTTGCCATCCCAGAGTCAAAAACTATGACCCAGAATTTTTCCTGTCTGAAAGAACTGTAGGGACTAAAATGGAGAAGAACCTGAGGAAATGGAGGTTCAATGACAGAAAAAATTGGGATCAAGCTCAAGGAAAAGCCTCAAGGTCTGACACTATTACTGGTGTGCTTACAAACAGGAACCTAGCATGGCTGCCCTCTGAAAGGCCTAACAAGCAGCTGAAAGAGTTAGATGGAGATATTTACTCCGAACCAATGGACAGAAGCTGGTGAACCCTGTGGTTGAACTAGGAAAAAGACGGGAGGAGCTGAGGATGGGGGTGACACTATAGGAAGACCAGCAGTGTCAAACAACCTGGATCCTTGAGATCTCCTAGACACTTCGCCACCAATCAGGCAGCATATATTAGCTGATATATGAGCCCCCCCCCAAACGTATACAGCAGAGGACTACCAGATCTGGACTTAGAAAAGATGTGGCTAACCATCAAGAAACTTGGGGCCCCAGGGAACGAGGAGGTCTAGTGGAATGGGGTTGGGGATATTCTCTTGGAGACAGAGGGATGAGGTATGGGATGTGAAACAGTCATAGTGTGGACCTGCAGAAATAGGAAATCTGGACTGTAAAAATAGATTAAAGGATAAAGAAAAATAAAAAGATATAAAATAATATAGAATATTTTTCTTATCAATGTGAAAGTCATCATCACACCTTAGAAATAGCTTTCCTTCATTTTACCATGCGTGTTGTGAGTTTTTCAACTTATACCTTTGCCATTTTACATAGTCCATAATATAAAACACACCATGTTCTGTATTATCAGGAGCCATCTTGGAGAGTCTAAATGTTAGTAGGTAGTCTTCTAGAGATGGTTTCTCTGTGAACTGTACACTGCAATAAATGAATCCATGAAGGCAAGACCCAAGAAATGGCATTTTCAGGAATTCATTGCTGCTATTGATGAGCCTTTTCTGTCATTACTAGATTAAATAATAATCCATCAGCATAAGTCCACCCTATTGGCAGATTTTCTGAAATCAGAAAAGATGGGCTATCTTACCCTGATGCTATACTGATATACAGACAAATAAATTATTTCTTAACTCCTACTGATGATTCAATACGAACTCCTACAATTATATTAGGAATTATTGAGCCGTTTATAATACGACTGCCATAAGGTCCTCTGTAATATGAATACAATAATTAGAACTCTGATAGCTTTCATGTGTCGTGGGGTCTTTTGCACTAAAATAGAAAGTAGACAGATTCACAATTAAGGAATACATTCCTTGGGGCTATAAAACAATTAAACAAAGGTCATAAAGGGGAACAAACAATTTATTATAAGTGCAAGGACAGGAAATAAAATATTGACTGAGTTTAGATATACCAAACTTTATTGGTAATTTATTGTTAGTATTCAATGAGCCTGTGGTCCTAATAACAGAAAATCAATGTCTAGTTAGATAACTACTCTTAATAAAACCTATGTAAACATCTCTGTTGTAAATTTCTTATTTGTTTTATGATTTCAATTTATGTTTAAACTTGGGATGAACTTTTGAAATAGATACCATGCAATCATGTATTTGGGGAAAAAGTATATAGAACTGGAAAAAATGAGAAGAATTGTAGAGTAATTTAGAAATTAAGAGAGAACAAATTAGATATTAAAGGAGCATATAGTCTAATCAGATTTATCCTCCTTTTACTTTCTCTTAGAAATAAAGATTTCTTTTCAAATGTCTCTCCCTTATTTTTCTATCAGGAACTTTCCCTAGCAGACAAGGTGTTAAATAAACTCTCCTTACTTAATCACCCTGCTGTGGTTTTAGTTTGTTTAATTGTTTGCTTGTATTGTTTTTTTATTAATCATTTTATTCATCTCCATTTCAAATGATATCCCCTTCCCAGTTTCCCCTCCAGAAAACCCCTATCAGCCCTCTGTTAAGCAGCATGTATTAATTTGCTAAGAGGCCTGTGACTTCTGTCTTCAGAGTAACTTAGAAATTAAGACAGGTAAAAACAACTTCTGGATGGTACAACAGCCTTTTCTATAGGAAGCTTTCTGAGCTTTACATTATATAAGAGTTGTCCTGTGTCTATATTATGCAGCTCAAATACATATGTGTTCAAATGAGACTGTGATAATAAAAATCACACCTTGTTTTCTGATAAATGTATTCAAAAGAAGGATAAAGTCACTGGATTTCTGTTGGTGTCTTCTACTACTCAGACCTTCTGAAAGATGTTTCTTTTTATTTTGTTCTCATGACACTAAGATATTTCAGCTAAGATGATCTACGGTTTCATTAACCCACTCAATTCTCAGTAGCTATGGTGGACTACTGTTCCATCCTCTTACCAGCCTTTCTCTTTTAGTTCATGGGTCATTATGAACTGTGTTGCCATATTTTCTAAATAAAAAAAAAATAGTGCATTTCACCACATCTAACAATATAACTGTTAAAAAAGGAATGGGAACAGAATGTGTCTTTTGAATAACCACTATACTTTCCACTCTAACTGAATCTGCTTTGCATAGTGCCCCCTAGGGATTCCACACTCATAATAATTACTATTGCTGGCTCCCTTGAGGGGAGACAGATTTCCTGGTGTAGTGTATAACTCTCTGAGCAGCTGAACTTACTCATCTTAGCTTTGTGCTCTTTGTTCTTCACTTTGCATGATTATGGAAAATAGGAGAAAGGACTTCCAGAAGCTCCCTCTCACAGAGGATACCTTAAATATACCAAAGAATTTGATTGCTTATCCATGTTCTGACACCTTTAAATATACCAAAGAATTTGATCCTATTATCCAAGTGCTGACAGACTCTTTTTTCCCCGGAAAACATATATTCTGTGTTTGCACACACATGCATTACATATACAAATATATAATATATATTCATACATAATCACATATGTTAAATAGCACAATTATGATGTTGCAGATGTGAACATTTATAAGACTGTAATCTAGTTTCCAGTTACTTGGATGTCTATACTAGACACCAAAAAGATGTCATCTGAAAATTTAATCCCATTTGGATTCCATGTACTATTGTTAAAAGATGTGTACTATAACTTGCTATTAAATTCTGGTTTGGAATATATATCTCTTGGTTTCAGTTGTCTAGTATTGAAATTCATCTTTCAATTCCTAGTCAGAGAGACCTTTCCTCAAAGCAAGGCATCATTTATCTAATGTACTTGGAAGAGTACAGAAAACTAAAGCCATCTTTCACACACTGTAGTAGCATGATACAAAACCTGAAAATCCCTGAAAAGAGAAAGGATTGGCCCAAAACAAACATATAACTTCCCTTGGTCTGGTTTGGTCTGTGACTTGGGTTGTCTGAGCCTTTTGCCACTTTTCTTGTTTCAGTACTAGATGGCAATCTAAGCCAAAGTTTGTATGACTCTGCCATGCACTGGCAATTATATAGAATAGGACCATGGTAGGAAGAATGGGAGACATTTCTGCAAATTTTAGCAGTGTAACATATCGACAGCTATGTAAGTAACAAGAATAAATACATTAATACACACCTACACATAAATAAATACAAACACAACCTTTAAAATGTAAGGTTGTTGTTTTTATTCTTGAGTTATTTGTCTCATTCCATCTTGGAATAAATGTTTATAGTGATCTATCAATATAATTCAATCTATAATTTCCAACACAGTTAGAATAACAATTCCACGGCAATTCTAATCCAAATTATTAGAAAATTGATCAGAATGGAAAAAATTTCTTTTCCATGTATGATAGATAACAGAGGATTATATTATTAAACAAAGCTTCTATAACTCCCTAATTACAGTACATCATGGATTATACATGGAGCATGGAGGTTTAGACATCATTGCAACACTTCTAGTTCACTATATTTGTCTTTTTCCATAAGGGAACAACCTTTGTATTATTACTATTGATTTAAGTCTCTGAAGATGTCAGACTACTACTTCAGATGAAAACATGGCAAAGAATATCAATTTACTTAATGAATCTAGATGGTAAAGTATTCACTAATAATGAAAAAAAGTATTTATTGTGTGCTTACTATTTTTAAAGAGCCACTTTACTAAGGCCTGTGAATGCAGCAATCAGCTAAAATGAGAAAATACTCACCTAGTGGAAATGTACAAAACAGAAGCAGAAATGCATGGGTTTACTTGGTTTGTAATTAATGATAACACTTAAGCTCATTTTTGAAGCAAGTTTATGGATATGCTGTATTTTAGTAATGATATAATTTTAGATAAGCAAATCAATTATTCCTTTCAACCATGTTTCATTTAAAATTATGAGTTCTATGATGTCTGAAGATTTCTTCTACACTCAGAGAAGTTATAAGCTAATATCTCTATTCAACAAAGAATTCCTATCTCTACTACAAAGGACATGAGATTAACTTATATCTTCAATTACATTCCCAAGCACATGCTATCTCTTGAGATTTTTAATCTAGTCATTCTGATAGGTGTAGGATGGAACCTCAACTTGAGCTGGGGCTATCCCAAAGCTGTTGCCCATACATGGGATATGTTCCACTAGCTGGGTTGTCTTGCCTAACCTTGCAAATTCTTGAAGTGCCAGAGTTGGTGAGATAACCCAAGGGGCCCCCACCTGCTTAGAGGAGAAAGTAAAGTATAGTGGTAGAAGATTTGTAGGAGGGGAGAGCAGGAGGGGGAAGTAAGTCAGATGTGAAGTGAATAAGTAAAGAAAATTAATTAATTAAATTAAATTTTAAAAGGAAAGGAAACAAGAAATCACAGAGCAATGATCCACTTGACACAAGGAGACCTCCAATCTCTTCCTGCTTTGAATAACAGTCATTGTATCTATAATACCAAGAATTCTTGGAGGAAATTGAGTTAGTAAGAATTTAAGATTGGATGTTTCTGGGGTTTCAGGAGATTTCTTAGCATTTAAGATCAGTTGGTGCTTTTGGGGAAGACCTTGTTCAATTGGTGATATTTACACAATGACCTGTAGTAATTCATTACTCCAGTACTAGGATATTTGAAGCCCTCTTCTGACTTCCTTGGGTATCAAATATGCATGTTGTCCACATACATTTATGTAGTCCAACTACTCATAAACACAGAATAAAATAAATAAATCTAAGTAAGATTAGATGTACTTCTATTTCAATAGAATAGAGACAAAATTATTATTTTGTTTTTTGAGGTTTCTTGAGATTCCAAAACTAATTTCAGATTTAGTGTGATAGTGATGGAGACATCCTTTCCTTTATTCATAATAAGGTTCATCGACTAGTGTAAAGATTTATTTGTACTATGTAACATCAAGGATAATCTACTGTCCTTAACTGGTGAAATGTAAAACACAAACTCCCCAAAAAATAATGGAAGATTTTTCATTCTTAAGTAAGCAGAGCAAAACTAGCAACTAGCTACTAAATACAATGATAGATGAGACGATGTGTTATTTGAAAGGAAGAGTAGCAATGTAGTTAGAATTTTGTCCTCAGAAAGGCATACTTGATAATTAATTTCAATTCAATTCTTGGGTCAGTATTTCTCAATATGTCTATCTAATCACAGAATCTATCAGTTGTTTTTAATAAATGCTGATGAAAATGGAAGAAGTCTTCCATAAGGGAGGAATAAATCTTGCCTTCAGGGAAATGTATGGGTAAAACTGTAGGACAAGGCTTTTCTTCCAAAAATGAAGGAGGAAACAGAAATTTTCTTCTTTTTCAGTGTAGTGACTACAGATAAGTAGATATTGCTCTGGATTAACCTGGTTTGCCTCAGTTAACAGACCATGTGTTTATAAGCCAAGAACTGCTTAGAGTATATCTTGTTATTTGCATACTTCATCACCAGAAACCACAAATATCTCACAGTTGTTTTAAACTGATGTACCTGGGAGAAAAGCAGTAATTAGCCAGAGACCAAAAATCAAACACACAATGGATTTTAAGGTCCAGATTTTCAGCTTTCTGCTAATCAGTGTCACAGGTAACAGGGGGCAGTTTGTTTGAGCTCAGAATCTAACCAAAATTATTTTCCCTGGGGAGTTTTGAGTCTAAAATATACTTTTTTTCTTTTTCTTTCTTCTAAATATTGGGCAGTATAAAATAATTTTTTTTATGTCTATTTCTACTAATCCCTCTTTCTCTCTATGTTACTTTTTTCTAGTATTAGTGTCCAGTGGAGAAATTGTGCTCACCCAGTCTCCAGCAATCATGGCTGCATCTCCAGGGGAGAAGGTTACCATCACCTGCAGTGCCAGCTCAAGTATAAGTTCCAGTTACTTGCACTGGTACAGGCAGAAGTCAGGCACCTCCCCCAAACTCTGGATTTATAAGACATCCACCCTGGCTTCTGGAGTCCCAAATCGCTTCAGTGGCAGTGGGTCTGGGACCTCTTACTCTCTCTCAATCAGCAACATGGAGGCTGAAGATGCTGCCACTTATTACTGCCAGCAGGGGAGTAGTATACCACCCACACAGTGATACAGACTGGAACAAAAACCCTCTAACTTCTTAAGGCCCAGCTACTTCCTCCTAGAGATAAAAACGCGGCCAGATGTGTGATTGCAGTAGTCCACACAGAATGTTCTGCTTTAAAATGTCATTTGCATCTTTGGATAACTGTCTCGATAATATTCCACTGTACTCCATTGCTGTTTTCAAATAATCTATTTGGCCTACGTTAATTTATTCTCAATTTTTGTTGTGTTTGTTGTATGCAAGTGTGGCAGACACTTCTCAGCTCTTTTACTGATGGTCCCATGAACCTTCACACCTAAGTTTCTGCTACTTTCACTGATTTTTGGATTTTTATGTTAGGTGGTTTTTCTTCAGGATAGTTATTTACTCCCAATACATTGCTGTTGTTATCCGACAAAAAGTAGTATCCATCCTAATCTGTTTTCTGATTTTTATTAGTAGACCTTCCTTTTCACTAAACTGTCCAGTTAATATGTGTTTGAAATGATTTTCTCTCCAAACACAAAATATTGGCAGACATGTATATTTTCTTTTTATTCTCATACAAGTAATTAAAAGATTTCACTAATAAAAAATCAGTAAGGCAACAGAGAACTAATGAATGAACATTATTTTTTCTATCTATCTCCCTATCTATCAATCTATCTATCTATCTATGAATCCATTTATGTGTGTTTACCTTACTGTGAATAATTAAATTCCTAAGGAAATCATATTATTCTTAATTTTGAAACAGTAATTATTTAAAACATTAAAATATATGATTGCATTTATATTTAAATTACATTTTAATTAAATTTAAATTACATTTACCTATAACAGGAATATTATTTAACAGTTGTTTCTATTTTTCCAACATAAGGTTCTTGTATGAAGATGACACAGTTATCAGTCTCCTTGTCTGCATCTCTAGGAGAAAGTGTCACCATCACAGGAAGTCAAAATATCAATGGGTATTTAGCATATTATTAACCCATTATAATTTGTCAAAAAGCTTCTTTCAGAATCAATCCTTTGACCTTTAATCCTAGTAAGGAAAAAGGTGTATAAAGAGGACCATGGGCTTAACAGCAGTAGTAGCTTCACAGAAGGACACTGCTTCAAGTGAAATCTGTACACATCTAAACCAAAAAAGGACATACTTACATTCATGTGTTGCTAAACACTATATGAAATTTAGTTCTTGGTGCATATTTTTGGTTAGTGCTATACCAACTGTTGTTTGAAAAAGAATGGGTCCCTTAGGCTCATATAGTTAAATGCTTAGGAAGCAGCCCTATTTATTAGGATTTGGAGGTAATGCCTTGTTGGAGGATGTGTTTCAATGGACTTAGGCTTTTAGGTTTTAAAAGCCTAATCCAGGCCCAGTAATTTTATTTTCCTGCCTCTTTTTGATCCAGATGTCAAACTCTCATCTCTCATGTCTGCTTTTGTGCAGCCATGCTCCCCAACATGAGGATAATCATCTAAACTCTAAGCAAGTCCCAAATAAATGCTTTCCATTGTGAGAGTTTTTATGGCTATGGTATCCCTCCACAGCAAAGTAACATAACCAAGGAACCTACAGGTCTATAGTGGAAACTTGAGAAATTTTGAGTCATGAGGCAACATCAAAACAGCAAGTCAGTTCTCCATTTCCTCACCCTATGTCATGTCTTCTAGAAGAACCTTTGTCAGGATCTCTTTTTGCATTCTATGATTTTCTATAGACATGCTTAATGATCAACATTCCCATGAGATATAAAATCAGAAAAGGAGGATTCAATGTTCATTGAAACCTCTAGGAAGACATGGACAGGGACAAAGCCTAGAAAAGTACCTACAGAGATATAGCATGCACCTTATAGTATCAATATCTCACCTTGATCTTCTGGGTAAATGTGGGAGAAAAGTGTTTGACAGCTCTCTTTGTCACTTTCAGGTAAGACTTTACTTCTAGGGAAGCACCGGGTAATCAACCAACCCTCACATGAATATCTCTTTGTAACATGACCAAGCCTTTGGACATTAAGAGTTTAGAGTCTAGGGTTCACAATTTGCACAAGTTCTTTTAATGATAATTGTATATCAGAAGACCTATTAAAATCTAAGTGCAACAATAAAACCAGTTAGTGAGGGATACTAAATATTCTCCTTCATTTCATGAAGTAAGGGAATGTCATGTCTAAGCTATATAGCTAAGGATAGAGAGATTCTAATTTTCCTGGTATGATGGCAACATAATAATAATTTTTTGATAATTGGTTGTTTTCTTCATGAAGTGGAAACATAAGGATGCCCCAGGGTACCTTGAGTCACTGATCAGAGGATATATCTTGATGAATGAGATCATTTTTGGTTTATATTTATTGTTTGTTTTGTTGGTTGGTTGGTGTGGTTTAATTTTGGTTTTGGTTTTTAAGTAGGGGGCAAGATTTCAGAAATTACCCTGGAAAATCTGATTTTAATGAAGCAGCAACTATCGCTCATTCCTCCAACCCCATGACAAAAATAATCACAGGTGTCTATAAGAGTCTTCACTCTCATGTGAAGCATGAAGGCTATGTTGCACATACAAGAACATTCCCTAGCTCTTAGTCTCACATATCTGTTTTCTCTAAGACTTAAATTTCTCCCATCATATCTTGTCTCATATATCTGCCATATGAGAGCTTTATTTCCTTTTACAGGAAGACAATTTATGAACAATGTTGATACCATATGAAAATTTTTCTTGACACATATTTAGTGGTCCATGTACAAAAACATCCTAGTTCTTGAATCCTATTCATGTTATATGGTATATGTGATTTGACAACTGGTTAGTTAGGGATTATGATATGTAGAGTTAATATTTAAATGATATAATGAAATAAATGCAATGTAATGTTCCACCACTAATTAGGGATGGCCGTTATAATGAGAAAAGGCATGACAATAAAGGAAATGCTTGTAAAAAGGCGGGACCTTGAGTTGAGAATATCTTATGGATGCAAAATCAGTATTTTGATTACTTCCTCTGGCTCTCTGGAGGAACAAAGTCCTTCTTACTCCTTGATTTTAGCTCCCTGAGACTTTATTCTCACCTTCAGAAATTTGAGACATTCAAGGTGAAGTGCTTGATTTCACAGATATTGTAGAAATTAGAAGAGCAAATGAGGTCCCACCCAAGATGGAGTGTATTTTTTACAGCACAGAAAATGACTGTTGTCTGATAGGATTCTACCTCCTTATCTAGGTGTGTGTTTTGGTAGAAGACATAGATTTTTTTCCCTGTAGAAAATGGTGCTGCCAAAGATATCTTAGGTAAACAGTCTCTTGGTGACACACCTTTGTCATAGTAAGTGACTTGAAAGAAGATAGTAGACTTTTTTCAGCTAAATGCTGGTTTATTTTCTTCACTTATTAAGAATGCAAGTTAGACTTACAGGTTATAATACTACAGGAAAAGATTAAGTCAGAATGAGGCAGGTAAGTTTAGGATTATATCAGTTTCCTGGAATCTATATTGTCTTATACTGAACATACACCACCACCACCAAGGTGATCACCTACACTGAAATACTTAACAACCTGGAACAACACTTGTATCTAGCGTCACTCTTTAACATGGAAATTTCTGACCCCATAGCAACATGTAGTGACTCCCTTGTTAACAAATGCACCTCAAATGGTATCATAAAATAGAGGTAGCTGCTCAAAATAGTCTTGACTGGTTTAGGGTATATCAGGCAAACTCTCAGCTCCAAGTGAAGTTTTAGGAAAAAATCCTATTCACTATAATAATACAACATAAAGGCCAATTCTTCTGTGACGGAATACTGGTCATATTGTGCATAGTAGTTATTTAATATGTGTTTTGTCTTCTACCACATCAATCATGATTCTTTTTAAACAAGAATGGAGTAGCAAATGTGATAAATGAGAGTAACTACAAAAGCAATACTGAGGTCTCATTTCCTTTCAGAGAAGAGGGCTAGTTTTTCACCCTTTCATCTCTGAATAGAATCAGTGTTTTCTCTGAACATTCTTGGAATCCAGATACACAAATGGGATGTAAGTTGTCCCAGAACCTAAAGAATGCAAAAATGTTTTCCTTAGACTGAAATCAATGAGGAATATTGGCTTAAAAAAGAAAAAAAATTATGGTGTTTGTGTAGGGATTTTTATGGGAGGGGTGGGAAGTTGTCATCTTAGTTACCATTCTATTGCTGTGAAAAGACACCATGTCTATGGAAATTTATATAAAAAATATTTTATTAGAGGTTGATGCCTGCACATGAGAAGGATTCCAAGCTGAGCTGATGACTGGAAGGCTTTCCTTCGGGCTGGTTTCCATTTTTGAACCTGTCTTTCATTTAGGCAGGAACCATTCTGGGTCAAAAACATTGAAGATAGGTGGGTGGTCACATCTGTCTACTGGGTGGTCAGGTCTATCTACTGGAGGTGATCTCTTCAGGTATGATCTACTCATTGTTGGGGATTTTGAATAAGATCATCTATGTTACCTTTTGGTATCATCTCACATTACAGGTCTCGGGAACTTTCTAGAGGTTCCCTCCACCCCTCTCCCAACTGCAGCAGCTGTATATCTCCAATCATTCTTATGTCCTCTGGGATTCTTTCCTGTCTCTACCCATAGATCCTCCTTCCTCCTTCTCTGTTCCCACCCAGGTTCCTTTTTCCCTTTTCATCTCATGATTATTTTGTTCACTCTTCTAATTTTGGATTGAAGCATATTCACTTGGGCCTTGTTACACTTCATGTCTGTCAGTTGTTTCATGGATATTCTTTACTTATTGGCTAATATCCACTTATCAGTGAATATATACCATGCATGTCCTTTTCCGTCTGGGTTACCTCAGGATGATGTTTTCTAGTTCCATTCATCTTTCAGAATGAATACATTCGGAGGAGACCCTGTCAATGTGAATTGTTCCATTATGAGCAGGAACAGATTTCTTGTGGGCAGAATATGTCAAAAACCATATGAAACCTAATAGTTAAATAGACATTTTAAAGAGGTTTGTCACTTCTGAAGACAATAGCTATATCAAGAGAGATCAGAGGGCAGAGTCAGTAATCAGAAGCATCTAAGGTTATATATGTACAGATGTAGCTCATTATATTTTGATGAAAAGTGGAGAGAGGCATCCATGGAGAAGATCTTGAGGAGAAGTCACCAAACTCTGAGATCCTCTGCAGGATTTTGTTGAAAAAATCCTGATGATGTTCCAGTGGATGTATAAGGTGCTCCAATAGTGATTCGAAAGTGGATGAGTCATGAATTGAGGATAAATGCCTTGCAGCACAGTTTGTAATCTGTGGTTTCAAGCACCTTGTGAAACACAGCATTATAGTGTAACTTTCTCAAACCTACCACAAGTATGATTAAGACAGAGAGGCTGCTAATAAGCTTTAAAGGCTTTCACTGGAACATACTGACAGCTACCATTCAAACATATCCCAACTATCCAGGGTATGTCCTGCCACTTGTACCTCTCTGTTCAGGTCTAGTCCATGTGTGTTCGCCTCTAGGTCTACTCTCGATTCTCCTGTCTCTGCTTTCTTCTTCCTGGATTAGCCTGTCAACCTTGAAGTTCTGATCCTGCTTCCTGCCTCAGCTATTGGTCATCAGATCTTCCTATCCGCAGCATCACAACATGTGATACATGTCTTTGGTTACTTAAGACTTTGAGGATTGTTACACATATGAAACTAGTGATAGGCCATAGATATGAAATATCAAAATTCTGGTAGAATGTAGCTTTCTGCTGGTACAGAATTAACAATTAAAATTCTGGGAATGCACAGAAGAGGTTGTCACCTGTTGACAGGCAGGACTCTCAGTATGGGAATAAAGACACTAACCCATTCACAAATCTCTCATCCCAAAATTGTTCCTGTTTAGAAACAATTCAGGAACCATGATGGAGCAGAGACTAAGGGAATGGCCAACCAATAACTGGCCCAGCTTGAAACCCATCTCATTGGCAAGTGACAGTCCCTGACACTACTATGATTCTCTGTTATGACTACAGTTAGGTCCTAGCATAAAAAAATGTAAATGCCCACAGCCAAACCTTGACCTGATATAGGGGACTCTTATGGAAGAATTGGGGGAAGAATTGAAAGCCCTGAAGAGGATAGGAACTCCACTGGAAGATCAAGGAAGTCAACAAACTTTGACATTTGGCAGCATACAGAGATTTAGACACCAACCAAAGAGCATACATAGGCTGGACCAAGGCCCCTGGCATATAGGACTGTGTTGTCTGGCCACAGAAAAGTGGACTTGATGTGCCAGGGTGGATAATTGCCAGGGACTATCTTCTTAGAGGACAAATGGTGAAAGATTGGTGAGAGACTCTGTCAGAGGATACTTGGAAGAGGGGACAACATTAGGGATGTAAATACATGAGTAAATAAATAAATAAATAAATAAATAAAATACCAAGAAACACCTTTACACAATGTGAAGAAAGGTTACCTGAACACAGTATGGTTATGTGAAAGAGCACTAATCTCTTCCATTTCTCATATGGAAGAAGTTGTGCTTCATTGTTAAGGCACATACAACCTCATCATCACACATGGAATGAGACAGATGTGGGTAGCTCCTTTCTAATAGTTTGAGATGTTGTAAATGCAGTAAGGACACAAAAATTCTGTCTTTAATGGTGGTATTTTAGGCCCAGGAGAAACTCATCCTCCCTTGTGTGTCAGTCTCTTTCTAATTATGGAATGTGATTTCTTTTTCTGAGAAGAACCTAGCATGGTTTCATCCACCATGTTGTTACATTTTCAAAGATTAACCAACAGAGACTGATAGATGAGATTACAAAATTGTGTATGCCCAGCCTCTAATTCTGCCAGTTAAGTAAATCTCTCTTCTTCATAGTGTAGATAGTTCTAAGTATTATAAGAAGACAACAATAAGAGAATGTTTTTGCATAGCTATAGGACACAGGGATATAGTGAGATATAGTTGATTTTGTGCTTCCTCTTATAGGAATTATAGGAGTCATAGTAATATATTCTTAGGGTGCTGTTCCAATGTCCTATACACACTCTAGGATGAATTCCCTATTTAAAGATTCAGCCATTATTTAACACAAAATAAAACCACAGTAGAATGGTTGTATTCAGTACAAATTAATTAGGGGGAAAATAAGAAGATTGTAAAATGATGCTCTGGAATGCTTTAAAAATATAAAATGTTAAGAATATATCTGAATATTTTTTCAAATGGTTGATAGTTTTTAAAATTTCTGTACTCTAATAAACTAAATAACACAATTGATATAATCAATTATGATCATCTTAAATGTATTACCATGTGTTATGTTTAATGTATCACCGTAAACACATCTTGAGAAATTCTGTCACAACTGTGCTGCAAGGACTAAAAGAGAAATAAGAAATTAAGGAAATTTTAAGGGCCACTGAACACTAAGTGCACAATGACTTTCACAGCCTGACACTATCTGAGAAATAATATTAGCAGGTGGAAACAAGAGGAGCAGCTGGTAACTCTACTGCATTTTTTGTAGTTTATGTCATGGCTTGTTTTATAGTGTGAAAGGTACTAAAATACTGTTGACAGTAAAAAGTAGCAACATCTTCAGGCTGAAGATTGCTAATGGTGACAGTAAAATCTTTCCCAAATCCACTGCCACTGAACATTGAAAAGACTCTAGATTCTACAATGGATAAATCTTATATTAGTAGTTTAGGAACATTCCCTGATTTCTGTTGATACCAGGCTAATCAATCACTAATATTCTCATCTGGTGTACAAGTAATGGTGACTCTGTCTCCTAGAGATACAGACAAAGAGGATAGAGACTGTGTCATCTGGATGTGTTATCAGGCCTATGACTGAAAGCATACAACCATTATATATGGTTAATCATGACAGAAATTATTTCTCTTAATTTCTGCTTATCATTGAATACAAGGGGTGAAATGAATTCCCATGACATTCTTCCTGACCTGGAATTCCAGAACAGTAAGATCAGAAGAAGCTGAGAGGGAGACCTCATGTCTGTGCTGTAATCTGATATTGACTGACCCCTAAACAGGGTGTGACCAGATTATTAAGTTCTGAGTGAGTGCAGTAGACACATGCAAATCATCAGAGCTTGGGCAGGGATGGGCACAGATGTAGCCTGGTTTATTTTAGTAACTAACCTGGGATGTCTGATTGTCTTAAGCTAGACCAGAATACTGCAGTTTTGCTGTGGATTTTTTTTCTGTCAATAGTAGATTTTATTATAAAAGAAATGTTGGTTCATTTTTCAATATTGCAATGGATGTAAGTATAGGTATAAAGTCCTTTTCTCTATTTTATTAATATTAGGTAGAACATCATTTTTAAACAAGCCACAGTAAATATTAGAATGTGGCTTCACCTCTTCTTACTAGTAATTTTTTCCTTACAGCATTTCGTATGGAATTGTTTCATTTGAAATAATTATTAAAACACACTTATCAGAAATAAATTTCAAATCACTTGTGATAACTTGTCAGCATGGTTATTTCTCATATTATGCTAAGCATTTTGGAGTCAATATACAAAAATAACAATGTTTCTTTAGCAAAATGCTTTATGATCTGGGGCTGAAGACATGACTCAGCAGATAAAAGTGTGTGTGTGTGTGTGTGTGTGTGTGTGTGTGTGTGTGTGTGTAATTTGTAGTGTGTTTTACACAGGGAAGGTAGGTTATAACTTCTGGAAGGACAAAAATGAAGTGAGAAAACTATGTAATTATTTTATAATTTAAAAAAATTATTATGATAGAACCCAAACCAATTCTTACATCTTATTCTAGATCAAAAGAATGATAAAAATTGACAGTAAAATAATAAAGAGATCTAGATTTAGACATGTAAAAACAAATTTTATGTTGATTGTATAACAAGAATCCCCTCTTAGCAATCTGTCTCTTTACTAGGAATCTGAAATTAATAGCTCTGGGAGATGGAGAATCTCAGAGAAATCTCTACAATGTAGTTTAATTTCAGTTAGAATATAGAGACATTCAACAGAGACCTTCTGTTTCTAGTGTTCTTCTTGGACAATACAGTGTCCAGAGGCTATGGAATAAAATAGAAAAGCTTACAAAATGAGTGTCTGTTTCCTCATCTTAGCTACTTAGAATTTAGGAGCATAGTTACAATATTCTATAAGACAAAGAACAGTTTTGATCAAACTTATACATGAATTTTCAGCCTTAAGAGCTTTTGGTCTTTAGTAATTAAAGAATAATTTATTTGAAAATATGCTCAGATATTGCCAAATAATAATGTGACATGAACTAAAAAATAAAGGCATGATGCATACTGAGAATGGTGGTTTATTCATATAGCTAACTGCATCTTTATAAACCTCCAGTACAGGGATGTCTGAAAAGCAAGCATGGAATAGAGTCTTGGATAATTGCTACAAAACCAGTAATTGAATCCATTTCAATAGGAACTTTTCCAACCCTATTTTCCTCAGTGCTTAACTACTGCAGAAATGTCTCTGAACACACCTTGGCTCCTACCCAGTTCCTTCCCTTCATCTGGCTCCTATTTTGTTCCCCCTTCTAAGTGATATTTAAGAATCCTTGCTTGGTCCTTCCTTACTGTTTAACTACTTTGGGTCTGTGGAGTATATCATGGGTTATCCTTTACTTTTTGGCTAATATGCACTTATAAGTGGGTACATATCATGTATATTCTTTTGGGTCTTGGTTATCTCACTCAGGAAGATAATTTTTAGTTCCATCCATTTGCCTACAAAATCTACTATGTGTTCTTTTAAAAATAGCTGAATAGTATTCCATTGTGTAAATGAACCACATTTTATGTGTTTATTCTTCCATTATAGGGTATCTCAACTGAGGAGTTGTTTCCAGTTTCTGGTTATTACAAATGAAGCTGCTATGAATGCAGTGGATCATCTTTTGAGTATATTCCCAGGACATTATAGATAATTCCTGAGTAAAAATATTGCCAATTTTTTGAGAAACTGCCAGATTTATTTAAAGCTTGGTTGTATACGTTTCACTTCCACCAATATGGAGGAGTGTTCCCATACATTACTCCACATCAATGGCAGTATGTGTTGCTGCTTTAGGTTTTTATATTAGCTATTCTGATGTTTATAAGATGGAATTTCAGGGTTGTTTTGATTTGCATTTACCTATTTGCTAAGGACTTTGAACATTTATTTAAGTACTTCTTGGTCATTAGAGAGTCCTCTGTTGAGAATTTCCTTTTGGTTTGTTGGTGACTACTTTCTTGAGTTCTTTATATATTTTGAATACTAATTCTCTGCCAGATATAGGGTTAGTGAAGATCATTCCCCAATCTGTAGGCTGCTATTTTGCTTATTGACAGTCTTATTTTCCTTTCCCTTATAGAAGCTTTTCAGTTTCATTAGGTCCCATTTGCCAATTGTTGATCTATGAGTCAGAACCACTAATGTTATGTTCAGGAAACTGTCAATATGTTCATGGCTATTTGCCATGTTTTTTTCTACTAGATTTAGTGTATCTGGGTGTATGTTGAAGTCTGTTAGAAAAGGTTTCAATTCGACATTTCCTTTGACTGATGTATCAACTTGTTATATTGTATGCTTTACCTCTGTGATTCTCTATTCCATCTCTTGTATTCTGTTGGTGATGTTTTGTATTTATTTTCTGTTCTCTTTCAGAGGCAGTGGATCTATCAGATTTCAATCTCATCACTAATAGCCTGGAGATTGAAGTTATAAATTACACAGACATGCAGCTCAGTCTTCATGCAGGTCCTCCAACATCTGGAGTGAAGACTCTTCTCTAAAGCTGTAACCTGACTCTGATGTCCATTGCCCAACAAGGCTGACTTGTTTAGCTTCAGATTGGATGCACTGATGTGGGGTGATACCCAAGGGATCCCCACCATCTCAGTGGAGAAGCAAGTGGTGGAGAAGGGATTCTGTGAGGCTTAGACCTGAATAGGGGGCAGCCTTGTGGATGTAATTAATTAATTAGTTAATTAATTAATTGTACAGAGGTGCAGAAATATGGATCTAGGATGTTACAGCTGCTTTTCCTGATTCCTCTGACAGTATACAGAATTTCTCAGATGAAGCCAGGAATTGAAGAATACTGGAAAGTTTTGGCCAAAGGATCCCAAAAGGTGGCTTTGTACCATAATAATTTTGGTGGATTTTTGTTTTTTTTTTTTTTTGGCTTTGTTGTTTGTTTGATGTTTGTTTTTTTTTATTTTTAATTACTTGACAACACAGAAATTACTGAGTCTCTAAACTTTATGAACTATAGAGTATATTCTACCTAAAGCATCTTGGTTACAGACTTAGTTGGGATTCATACAGTAAAACAAATGTCATTGTAGGTGTCCCTAAATCTAATTAGTTTTAAAAAAGGAAATTGAAATTTACTATTGACTGGCTTTAGATATGTGGGGATGAGGTTATCCGGAAAATTGATATTTAAGAAAGGGATCTTTCAGTGTTCACTCAGAAACCAGACCTCAGCTATCATCAAAAATTACCTATCTCAGGGTGAGGCATCAAGACTTGTTTCATTACCCCAGCTTTATGGTACTGGTGCTCTCTGCTCCCTATAGATGTACTCAGATTTTAAGGTAGTCCTCACATATTTCATAGACCTGCCAGTAGGTGCTAATGGGTTTTATAATATCAACTGCTCCCTTTAAATAGATCTCATGGATAAACCCTTCATTAAGAAGTTGTATAACAAGTTAGAGAAGATAAAACGGTTTTTGTGTGTGTGTGTGTTGTGTGTGTGTGTTGGTGTGAAAAAGAGAGAGAGAGAGAGAGAGAGAAAGAGAGACAGAGAGAGAGATACAGAGATGAGACAGAGACAGAGACAAATGGAGACCAGAAGTCTTAAGAAGCATTTTGATATAGTATTTATTTGAAATATACATAAGAAGAAGATTAGGTAGATATTCCAGTAGTCCTCTGGCCTATACACAAAAATTTCTGTTTACAAACATATAATCACCCAAAAATTGTAATTAAAATATTTTGAAAGAATTTTTTTTTCATCTTATGTGAATGGATATTTTGCCTACATGTAAATGTGTATACCACGTGTATGCCTGGTACCTATTGAGGAGAATAAAAGGTGATAGATCCCCCTGAAATAGAGTTAAAGATGGTAGTAAAGCAACATTTGGTGAAGGGAAGAGAATCTAATCTATCTCCAATGCAATAACAGCAAGTGCTCTTAAATGCTGTGCCATATCCCAATGTCCTCTAATTATATATATATTAATATTTTGTGTAAATATATATGTGGTGTTATTTATATATATTAACACCATAATATTTAGTATAATATACAAAATATGAGTGACAGTACAGTTGGCTTGATATGAGGAATTGATGGGAAATAAAATTGTTTTTATTCATTTATTTTATATCATAATGGAATAAAATACAATATAATAAAAATAAAAAGCTATCACATTTAAATTCAATAAGACAAAGCAACAGAAGGAAAGTCACCAACAGAGAATAAAAGTCGAGACCCTTTGTTAGAACACTTTATAAATCCCATAATACACAAATGGCATTGAAGCCAAATTTTTACTATTTAAAAAAAGGGGGGGTTTTTTTTTGGGGGGGGTTCTAAAAAAACCCAAAAAAAAAAAAGGGGGGGTTTTTTCCCCCCAAAAAAATTTTTCCCCCCCTTTTTTTTTCCAAAATTTTTTGGGGTTTTTTTCCATCCCCCCCCTTTTTTTTTTTTTAATTTTTTTTAAAATTATAAAAAAAATTTAAAAAAAAAAAAAAAAAAAAAAAAAACCCGGGGGGGTTTTTTTTTTTTTAAAAAGGAGGGGGGAAAGGGGGGGGAGGGGGGAAAAAATAAATTTAAAAAAAGGGGGAAAAAAAAAATTTTTTAAAATTTAAAAAATAAAAAAAAAATTTAAGGGTCCCCCCCCAATCCTTTTTCCCCCCCGGGGAAACAAAAAAAACCCCCCCTTTTTAATTTTTTCCCCCTTTCCCCCCCCCCGGGGGGCCCCCCCCCCCCCCAAAAACCCAAAACCCCCGGCCCTTTGGGGAAAAAAAATTTTTTAAAAAACCCCAAAAAAAAAAAAAAAAAAAAGGGGGGGAAAAAAAAAAATTTTTTTCCCCCCCAAAACCCGGGGGAAATTGGGCCTTTTTTAATTTTTAAAAAAAAATTTTTTTTTTTTTTTTTTTTTTTTTTTTTTTTTTTTTTTTTTTTTTTTTTTTTTTTTTTTTTTTTTTTGGGGGTTTTTTTTTTTTTTTTTTTTTTTTTAAAATTTAAAAAAAAAAAAAAAATTTTTAAAAAAAATTTTTAAAAATTTAAAAAAAACCCCCCCCCCTTTTTTTAAAAAAAAAAAACCCCCCTTTTAAAAATTTAAAAAATTTTTTTAAAGGATTTTCCCCCGGGGCCCCTTCCCTTTTTTTTTTTGGGGGGAAAAATTAAGGGGGGTTTTTTTCCCTTTTTTTACCCAATTTTTCCCCAAAAAAAAGGGGGGGGGGGGCCCCCTTTCCCCTTTGGGGGGGGGGAAAAAAAAATTTTTTTTTTAAATTCCAAAAAAAAAAACCGGGGCCCTTTTTGGGGGGAAAAATTTTTTTTTGGGGTTTTTTTTTTTTTTTTATTAAAAAATTTTTTTAATTTTTTTGGGTTTTTTAAAAAAGCAAAAAAAAAAATTTTTTAAACAAAATTGAAAAATTTAAAAAATTTAAAAATTATTTTAATTTTAAAATTTTTTTTTAAAAAATTTTTTTTAAAAAATTTTTTTTTCCCAAAAAAAAAGGAAAATTTTTTTTTTTTAAAAAAAAATTTTGGAAAAAAAAAAACCGGGTTTTTTTTTAAAAGATTTTTTTTTTTCTTTTTTTTCTTTTTAAAAAAAAAAAAAATTTTTTTTTTAAAAAAAAAATTTAAAAAAAAATTTTTTTTTTTTTTTAAAAAAATTTTTTTTTTTAAAAAAAAAAAAAAAAAACCCAAGGGGGTTTTTTAGTGATGAATTCCATTTCAAAAACAAAAATGGAAAAATAATAGGTATAAAATCAAAGACAAAAACCACAGAATGATGAAAAGTATACTAAAAGGGGAAATGAGAAAGAAGATGGAGACAGAGAAGCTTTCACTAAACATAAAGTTAGAAAAATCTAGGAAAGACTAAAGAAAATAAAGAAGTGTATTAAAATGTAAAAGGATTTATTAAATATAAAGAGTTGCAGTGTTGTTGTTTTTTCTGTAGTAACCACAATGAAGCCACTGAGTTGGTGAGACTGATAACTTACAATCTGTGCATTAGAATGAAAGCTCATTTTAAATTTTTTCTTTATTTTTGAGTTTCATACATGTACACTACAAAATGTTATCATACCTACCCCCATTTCTTCCTTTTCATTATATTTATATCCTTTTAACACAACCACCTTCCCAAATTTCCTCATCTCTCTCTCTTTATAATCACTTACTCTAGTTAGTTCTGTTCATGTGTGCATGGATGTGGAGCCATCTTCTGGTACATGGTCATCCTAAAGTTGCTATGTTCTCCAACACTAACAGTTCTGCCTCTCAGCAACCACCATGCTAACTGTTCAGTATAGATTGAGCAATGAAGAAAACTTGCTATCTATATCAGGAATTTGACTGCCATGATCTTGCAGATAATCAGGGTCTTGCAGATATTGAAGATCTCCATATTCAGATAATTTTATCTGGAAGGCAAATTGATTGTGTAAGGTATATATGTGGCAGGAGAAGAAGCTCTATGACCCCTGGACACCTTCCATCAGAAGGAACTCAGAAAACCACTTTCCCATTCCTAGTGTCCTTTGAGGTAAAGAGAAGTGGCAAACATATAGTCATGAATACGGCCTGTTTTGCTGACCACTTGATATTAGTAAACCGTCTGAGGAGGTCTACTCCAAATAAAACCACTTTTCATACTCTCAAAGTTTTTACAGTTACACATAGTTGTTTTGTAGGGTGGAATCCCTCAAGATTTCCCACATCAATGTTTGTATGTATGTTGGTGTCTTCCTTGTTCAAGTCTTGTTTAGGCCATTAGACCTCATGGATGCAACTTCTCTGACATTTCTAGAATACACAATCTTAGAGCAAATCTCCTGTTTCTCTGGCTGTTAAAATGTTTCTACCTACTCTGCAATAATCCCTGAGATGCAGGTATAGAAATAAAGTAAAAGTAGTGATTTATTTAGAACTGAGTGCTCAGAAAAGCATACTTAACTCACTTTAATTTAACAATTGTTAGATCAGTATCTCTCTATATGTGTATTTATTCAGAGTCTCTCAGTTATTTTTCCTAATTGTTAATACATAATGGAATGAGTGTTTTATAAAGACAAGAATGAGAAAGACCTTCATATGGAAGATGTAGAGACATACTGATGCTTCCTGATGGCTATGTTAACTTCGAAGTTATAGGAACATTATTGAAATTTGATGTAAGATAAAGTAAAAATTTTGATCAAATTTTATGCATGAATTTTCAGATTCAGGAGCTCTCATCCTTTAGTGACTAAAACATAATTTATTTGAAAGTATACCCAGATGATAATATGGCATGAACTAAACAATAACAGAGTGTGATGCTTACTGAGGTTTGCAGTTACTCAGATGAGTTTCAGATGACTGCATCTTCATGAACCTCCCGCCTAAGCTCTCTTAAATCCACCATGAGGTAGAGTCCTTGACTAATTATAGTTGCTTTCAAATCAGTATCAGAATTTTCTACCATTTCAATGTGAGAGTATATTTTTCTAACCTCCTAGGGGTGGCTTCAGTGCTTGACAATTGCAGAAATGTTTCTGAGCACACACTTTCATGCATGCTGGCTTTCTGACTGCATTGTGGACATGGTCATCTGAGTAAAACTGGAATGGATTAGTGAGATGTCTGCTGAGCAGCTTCTAAGAAGACAGGAAGCTATGATTTGTCTCTCTGAGAACATTATAGACAGTCTTCCTTGATAAATTGTTATGAGAGAAATATACCACAAACTACTCAGTTGAACATTCCTTATTCAGTGGATCAAATCAAGCTTGTCTTCAGAGAAATACATGGGTATTACTTTATGACAGAGCTATGTACCACAAAGGAGGAGAAGGGAACTAGAAATTTCCATCCTTCTAAGTGTGGTGTCTACAATTAAGTAGATATTGTCCTGGATTAACCAGGTTTGCCTTTGTTAACAGACCATATGGGTTTATAAGCCGAGAAACTCCAAAGAGTATATCTTGCTATTTGCATAGTTCATCGTCAGAAACCACAAATATCTCACCATTATTTAAAGAGATGTCTGTATAGGAAGAACAATAATTAGCCAGAGACTGAGATTAAAACCATAATGGATTTTCAGGTGCAGATTATCAGGTTCCTGCTAATCAGTGCCACAGGTAACCGTGGGTAGGAGTTTGAGCTCAGAAACCAAGATTCTTTTCCTGGGAAAGTTTGATAAACCAAGATAAACTTTATTCTTTTCTCTGAATATCGAATGATATGAATTATTTTTGTATCTCTATCTACTTACCTCCCTCTCCTTCCCTCTCCCTCTCCCTCTCCCTCTCCCTCTCCCTCTCCTCTCCCTCTCCCTCTCCCTCTCCCTCTCCCTCTCCCTACCCCCTCCCTCTCTCTCTGTCTCTCTCTCTCTCTCTGTTGCTTTTCCCTAGTCATAGTGTTCAATGGAAAAATTGTGTTCACCCAGTCTCCAACAACCATGGCTGCAATTTCAGGGGAGTAGATCACCATCACCTGCAGTGCCAGCTCAAGTGTAAGTTACTTACACTGGTACCAGCAGAAGTCAGGCACCTCCCCCAAACTCTGGATTTATAGCACATCCAACCTGGCTTCTGGAGTCCCAGATCACTTCAGTGGCAGTGGGTCTGGGACCTCTTACTCTCTCACAATCAGCAACATGGAGGCTGAAGATGCTGCCACTTATTACTGCCAGCAGTGGAGTAGTTCCCTACCCACACAGTGCTACAGACTAGAACAAGAAACCTCTAACTCCTAGAGCCCAGTTACTTCCTCTAGAGATGAAGTGTGGCTGGGGGTTTGAATGTAGTCGTCCACAAAGGGTGCTTCATAACTCTCTTAAAAATGTCAGAAAAGCTACATTAATGAGGCCTAATGTCAGCTGCCCTAAACAATAACTGAATAAAGATAACTCCAGCATAAATGCAAACATGGACATGGGAAATCTTGTGGGTATTCCACCCTAGATAAAGAATCTGACTTTTGGGAAAGCTTCAGACAGTCAACCAACCCTTGCATGAATGTCTCTATGCAACATGTCCAAGACTTTAGACATAAAACTTTTAGATTCTAGTATCAACAATTTGGACAGTTTCTCCAATGATAATTCTACATTGTTAGATCTGTAAAATCTAGGTGCCACGATAAAACCAAATACTTATGGCTACTAAATACCCACCTTAGTTTCATGAGGCAAGGTAATGCCATGTATAGTTTGTTAACTGACTCATGGAGGAATTCTAATTTTCTGTTTTAATGGCTAAAATGGTTAATTCTTTCTTTTTTGTTTCATTTGCACTTTCTTGCCTTGCCTTTCTTTATCCTTTTCTATCCTTTTCTTTTCTTTTCTGTTCTTTCCTTGTGTGATCAGTTACATTCTTTGTGAAGTAAAGTCATTAGCATGCCCCAAAGATTCTCTAAGGCACTAAAAAAAATTTGTATCATGGTGTATGCAATTACTTTATTTGTTTGTTGTTTTGGTTTTGTTTTGTTTTATTTTTTTTAAGTATGGAATAAAAATTTAGTAAATGCATAACTGCCCTAGAAAATCTAATGGAATGAAACAACAACTCTCCTTTACCATTCCACCTCATCAGACAAAATCACAGGCATTTCTAAGAGGTTTCACTTTCATGTAAAGCATGAAATCTATGTTACATGTTTCAGTTTTCCCATCCTTAGTCTCATTTAGCAGATGTTTGTAAGACTAAATTTTCTCCCATCATTTATTCTATCATAAATCTGCCTCTGAAAGCTTTGTTTCCTTTTACTGGAAGACACTTTAGGAATAATGTCGATAGCATATGAATAAAGTTGTTTGTAGGACCATGAAAGGACAACATGGTTTCTGGTTGAGCACGGGCTAGACATGGACAGAGACCCAGCATATTGGAGACCCCACAGGTTTCCCTGCAAAGGACAGCATAAATTTGCCATGCTCCCAGATTCTTGGCTTCTGACAGGAGGCTGAAGGCCTGCATCAATCTGTGCACCCATCAGGCAGATAGGACATGCCCCCACTAGCACCTCCACAGGTAGAGGTTATGACTACAGGCTGCAGAGCCTCAAGATAGATCTACCTAAAGCCAGAGGTCATGTAAGGAATTAAATATTCCTTCCCACACCCTCCTCTTTGCCAAAGGTATTTAACCTCAGGCCCTCCCTGAGAATACCTAGGTATACTTTTCATCTATTTTCTTCCATGACAATAGATGTCTTACATCCATAGCCTATTTCTCTTCATTAGGGCACGACTTGGGGAACCATGAAGAAGGATTTCAACTACCAAACCGCTGCCTAATCTCCTGATGATGACCTGTCTACACTTCCCATATACAGAGGCCCAGCTACCCAAGAAGGCAAGCCAAGTCAGCCATGACATACTCTAGCGAGTTAATGTGACCCAGAACTCTCATACCCATAGCATTCAGTCAGAGCTTATCCTTCCCTCTCTCTTCTTCATCTGCTGGCCACAAGCCAGGAGGCACCCACTGTCTTGGCCCTTCTGTCAGGCCCTCTTAGTGGTGCCTGAGAGGCCAGAGGCCTGAGAACCAGCTGTTTCCAGGCCACCTTTTGGCTTGGGAACCCCCAACCCAAGAGCTCTGAATGCCCACAGCATCTCAGATTGGGTACTTCCACCCTTCAGCAGAGTCTCATGGCTTCACACAGCCTGATGTCCACTGGGCACCAGCTTAGAATGAACACAGTCAACTTCCCATGCCTCTGTCCCTCTGAGCAGTGGCCCTAGCCCTTTGGAGGGGCAGATGTGGGACCAGAAATCAACACAACAAGACCCACAGGTACACTACAACCCAACACCAGTGTGAGTTCAGAGTGTTGGGCAGGGTAGTGAATGGCTATGACAGAACAATATGTTCCACAATACCTATTCATGAAAAGCATTATGTAGTACATGTAAAGAAAACAAATTATTTCCATGAACCCACTTACATTCCATTCTAAGCAACGTGTCATAGATTTAAAAATGTGAGAAAGCAACTTAGTTTTCTTAGCCATTTTCTCTTACTAGCAAGCAGCATTTTGCTGTTACAAAGAAAGGATTAATTATTTTGTTTATTATCTTTAAAAGGGACGGTGGAAGGAGCCCAAGGAACTTTAAAACAATATATTCATAAATAAAATGGGGGAGGTATATCCACACATATTGCAATTTTATTAAAATCATGTTCTTTTTATTTTAATTTTTAAAAAATATTTGGATGCCAAGGAACTTTCTGCTGAGTGTCTATGGCACTCTACAACTAGGCATACTTATGCAAAGGTTAAAGGGAAGGATCCACTTACTGGCATATGGCATGATCCAATCAGGTATTTAATATGGGAAGAGAGCATGTTTCTGTTTTTTTTTCTGCAGAATTCCGAAGGAGCATGGTGGCTGCCAGAGCAACTAGTAAGACATGCCAATGCCTGGATAATTAATGATACTGAGTGCCTTGCTGAGTACCTTGACAAAGTAACTGGGAAGCTGTATTGGGCATATGTTCCCGACTAACTATTGCTTACCTTAAACCCTGATGAAACAAGCTGCCTTATCTCAAGATTTTAAACCTTGTGGAACACAGAATTAAAAAGAGAAGTTATAATGATTTTTGTATTTTCCTTAAATGTGATCAGTTATTTGAACTCAAATATGTAATGGTTAGAAATCAATCCAATATTGGAAATAACAGACTTCATTTTGAAGTCTAGTTCTGGACATTTTCAGAGACATATTTGGAAGTTAACTGCAGTTTTCTATGATATTATATTTGCAAGAGATAAAGTTTGGGTAGGATCTGGATTTTAAACAAGTCTTAGTACATGTGTTAAGGCTCTTTAAATTGTCAAGTTAAAATTACTTTTGTTTCTTCTACAGTATTTAATGTAAGTTGCACTGATGCTACACTTTCTAATAGTGTTACTGTGTAGAAATCTAGCATGTCGGTTATGGAGGTCTATCATCCAGCTTTTGTTTTATTGTCCTGAGTATCACAGAACCTTGGTATTCTAAAAATAGCTTACAAGTATTGGAAGAAGTGAGTCAGGCATTAAGCAAAAGCAAGAGGCTAGTGGGCTTGATTATTTCTGGTCTAACAGATTAAATTAAATTAATTTCTAGCACTACTGCTTCTGCAATTGCTTTATCACAAGAAGTTAAGACAGCTACTTTTGTTAATCATTTAGCAAAAAATGTTACTAATATGTTAAGTATAAAAGAGATATAGATAGGAATTTGTAACAACGGATTGATGTTCTTTATACTATTCAAATTATTCAAAGAAGGTTCAGAGTTTAAGAGTAAGGAGCCATCTCCAGTGTCATGCCAAATATCATTGGATTTATGTTAGTATTAAAATTTACAGTGGTAGTCATTATAATTGAGAAAAAGTTTAAAGACACTTGCAGTGTATTTAGCATGATTCTAACAGCTCTCTGGATGTTTTAACTTTGCATAGTGAGCTTATGAATTTAAAGAATGCTGCTCTGCTGAATGTTGATATGGCAGATACTGCTGATATAACTACCCATGGCTACACTGAAACTAATAGAAGAGAAAATAGGGAAAAGCCTTGATCATATGGGCACAGGGGAAAAGTTCCTGAACAGAACACCAATGGCGTATGCTCTAAGATCAAGAATTGACAAATGGGATCTCATAAAACTGCAAAGCTTCTGTAAAGCAAAGGATACAGTCAACAGGACAAAGCGGGAACCAACAGACTGGGAAAAGATCTTCACCAACCTTACATCTGATAGAGGGCTAATATCCAAGGTATACAAAGAACTGAAGAAACTAGATTCCAGACCTTCAAATAACCCTATTAAAAAATGGGGTAGAGAGTTGAACAAAGAACTCTCAACTGAGGAAACTCAAATGATTGAGAAACATCTAAAGAAGTGCTCAGCATCCCTAGTCATCAGGGAAATGCAAATGAAAACAACACTGAGATTCCACATCACACCAGTCAGATTGGCTAAGATCCAAAACACAGGTGACAGCAGATGTTGGCGAGGATGTGGAGAAAGAGGAACACTCCTCCATTGTTGGTGGGATTGCAAGCTGGTACAACCACTATGGAAAGCAGTCTGGCGATACCTCAGAAAATTGAACATGGTGTTACCTGAGGACCCAGCTATACCCTCCTGGGTATATACCCAGAAGATATTTCAACATGCAACAGGGCCACATGCTCCACTATGTTTATAGCGGCCTTATTCATAATAGCCAGAAGCTGGAAAGAACCCAGATGTCCTTCAACAGAAGAATGGATACAGAAAATGTGGTACATTTACACAATGGAGTACTACTCAGCCATTAAAAATAATGAGCTCATGAAATTCTTAGACAAATGGATGGAGCTAGAAAATATCATCCTGAGTGAGATGACCCAATCACAAAAGAACACACATGGTATGCACTCACTGATAAGTGGATATTAGCCCAAAACACACAATACCTAAGATGCAACGCATAAACCTCATGAAACTCAAGAAGAAGGAGGAAGACCAAAGTGAGGGTGCCTTTGTCCTTTTTAGAACGAGTATCAAAAGATTCAACCAGAGCTCCCAGGATCTAAACCTCCAGCCTGAGAACAGACAGGGGCAAGCTGTCCTCTGAGAGGCTCTAACCAGCAGCTGACTCAGACAGATACAGACATCCAGAGCCAAACAGTGGATGGAGCTTGAGGACTCTTAAAGAAGAATAGGTGGAAGGATTGTGGGCCCTAAGGAGATAGGAACTGCACAGGAAGATCAACAGAGTAAACGAAACTGAACCCTTGGAGCTCTCAGAGACTGAATCACCAACCGTGGAGCATACCTAGTCTACACAGATCTACCTCCATGGGCTGAACCTAGGCCTCCCTGCACATATGTTGTAAATGTGCAGCTTGGTTTTCATGTAGGTCTCTAACATCTGGAGTGGGGGCTATCCCAAAACATGCAGGCTGTATATGGAGTATGGTCTTCTAAAAAAAAAAAAAAAAAAAAACAGTTGTTCAGTTACTCATGGAATATTATTTTTTTATATCTCTTGTATTCAGTTTGCAACTACTTCATTGAGAATTTTTGTATGTATATTCATGAGGGATACTGGACTATAATTTATATATTTTTGTTGGGTTTACACTTGATGTCACTATTTCAATATTATTTGCTTTGTGAAGGAGCTTATTGTGGTTCTGAATTTTTTTAAACATAACTCAAAAAGTATTGCTTGTTTGAAGGCTCTATAGAATTCTTGTATAAGTATATCTGACCCTTGGTATTTTGCTTGTTTGTTTCTTTTCATTTTATTCTGTTTGAATGCTTTTTAAATTTTTTTGATTTGCTGAAAATAAAAATTAAGAAAAAAAAAAAAAAAAAAAAAAAAAAAAACCTACCCATGGCATGAGGTCACTATTTCTATTTTTTCAAGCTTCAAGGATAGCATATATAGCTTGATCATCTTAGCCTTTTATGTCCTAGGAATACTTTTACTCCTGCCCATAGTGTTAAAACTTGTCTATAACAACATCAAAATGCTGGCAGCCAAAGTACATGGCTTGAAACTGAAAATGGATCCCCAGACAGTTATTAAATTAACAGGTTGGCAACCAAGGATGAGTAAGATTCTTCACAGACCCTTACCAACCTAAGACAGAAGTGTATTGCTTTGGATAATGCATATTACATGATGGATAAGGAAGGCATTCTTGTCAGAAAGACCTAAGACAGGCTTCTTCTAGTTTATGAAATAAAAAAGGGCAATAGGTAGAGAGCTTTTAGGGCTGCTTGGCGAGAATCTGACATGACCTAAGGACAAGGAAATGAACTGCTTGGCAGGAATATGACATTTGCAAAGGTCAAGGAAGTAGGCTTCAAGCAATAATCTGACACTAGACTAGAACAAAGAATTAGTTTCAGGTAGGAATCCAAATATTAAGCTAGAAGAAAGAATTAATTTTAGAAAAGATTCTAAATTTTAGGCTAGAGGAAAAAAAAAAAAGTGTGCTTCAGACATGAAAATGACTTTCAGCTAGGACAGAGAAGTTGGCTCAGATATTTTGTTCATGTTGTAAACCCCTAGAAACAGTGATCACAGGAGCATACACAGAATTTTGTTTATTCCTTTGCTTGTTCTTTGACTATTTGCATTTATTTTCATGCTCTCTCCTTGATTATTTGCATCTATTGTATTGCTAGTTCCTCAACCTAGAACTGACCTTAATAGTTGCATGTAATTAAAATTGTATAAAATTAAAGAAGAGGAGGTTTCTAGTGAGGGTAATGGGGAAAGAGGAAGCATCTGAAATGTAAATAAAATATCCAATAAAAAAAGAGTATTCTTACAAGGATCTTAAAATAATCACAAATCTAGATTATTTGGAAGTCCCTGGGATAAGGGTCCTTGAAAGCTAGGTGGGTAAGTATTCAGTGGTGACAAACAGAAACAAACACAGAGGCAGTGTGAATCTGAGCTTATTTTGCAGCTCTCAAGCAAGGTTCTTATACATAGAAAAAAACAAATATTAAAGCTCCTAGGAGATGTATATAGGAAAGCAATCATCATCATTTGGCAGAGTAAAGTACAAGAATCATCCAAGCAAATCAACTCTGAAAAGATATAATTAATAAATCACAAATAACATCATTATTATTATTTGACACAACAGGTAACATCATTATTATTATTTTACACAATAAAAATCATTCAAGTATTATAACTCTGAAAGGATGTATTCAGTGGAGTAGTCATCCAAGGCTAGTGGCAGATCTCTATGAGCAGGTTAATTAATCTTTAAAATCAACTATTATTTAATATCCAATACCTGATTTTTTAAATAAATCTTCAAAGCATAAACTTAAACTATTTGCATGCATTTTGCCATGCTCCCAGACTACAGGCTCCTGACAGGAGGCCAAAAACCTCCATAGATCCAAGCTTTTAAAGCATGTAGGACAACCCTCTACAGCCCTTCCCACAGAGAGGTTCCTGTCCTTCTGTCACATAGCACAGATTGAGGTCATGACTACAGGCTCCAGAGCCTCAAGGCATCTCCATATTCATGAGATACCCAAAGGCCAGAGGGCATAGCCAATTAAGCATTCCTTCCCAGACCCTCCTACTTGCAAAAGGTATTTAACCTGAGGCTCACCTGAGAACATCTGTTACAGTTTCATCTACTTTCTGCCATGACAATAAAGATTTTAAAACCATGGCCTACCTCTTGTCTTTGGGGCACACTGTGGGGAACCATGGAGAAGGCCTTCAACTACCAAGCCACCACCTAATCTCCTGCCAAAGTCCCCTCTACATTCCAGCCATGATTCCCACCAACTCAAGAGAGCTAGCTGAGCCAGCCAAGACCCAGTCAAGTAAGTCACCATGATCAAGAGTGTCATTCCCGAGGGGCTCCACCAGAGCTCATCTTGTCCCATTCCATGAGGTGTCTCAGACAGTGTTTTCCCCATTCCCTGAGTAGAGTCCGGCAGCTTCTCACAGCCCAATGTCTGCCTGGCACCGAGTTGAGTGAGCACAGTTGAATTCCTGCACAGAGGTGTTGGGGCTCCAGCTGCCTGGGGCAGCAGACAAATAGGATCCACAACTCAGCCCAACAGGACCCAAGCAAACACACATGCCACAGCCCCTCAGAATACAACTCTTAATGACAGTATCTCATTGGGAATGTCTTCATCCTGGAAGAGCAGGATGAATTTTGGGTTCATTTTCACACTTGGGGAGGGAGGCAGCTATGCATACAATCATAAGGAACAGCCACCAGGCTCTGAGCTCCACTAAATGCTTATACTGAAAGGAAAAGCTGAGAAGTTCCATGGGATGTTTAAGGAGGTCCAATGGTGGTACCAGAATAGAAAAAATAATAAACCGATGATGAATTCCATAAGGTGGTTGTTTATGGTTTCAAGCACCTTCTGAGACAGCCTGATTATGTGAAAGAGTTCCAACTCTCTTCCATTTCCCTCATGGAAATGGCTGAATTTTACTGTTGAACCACATACAAACACATCACACATAGAAAAAAACCCAAGGACTAGAAATGACAGAGTAAATATACATGAATATGAGACTTAGGGATATAGAGATAGTTTAGTAGACAAAGTGTGTTGTTCCAACAAAGTTGTACACACAAGAAACATAAGTTGAATTATCTGGAAAAATGAAAGGAAATTTGGAAAATTATGTGATTATATAATAATTTCAAAAAAAGTTTATCATAGAACTCAATCTAAGTCTTACATCTTCATCATGATCAAAGGAATCACAAAACTTGTCAAAAAGAAAATAAAAAGGTCAATATTTAAATATGTAAAAAACAGTCATATTGATTTTAGAACCATAATCTCTACTTGACAATCTGTCTTTCTCCTGGAAATCCAAAATTAGCAACTCTGTGAGGTGAGGAATCTCAGGGAAGTCTCTACACAGTAAGTGCACATTCAGATAAAATGTAAGACCGTCAACATAGACCAGCTGTTTCCATTGTTCTTCTTATGACAATACAGGATCCAAAAGGCTATGGAAACAAAACAGTAAATCTTAAAAAATGATTGTGTCTGATTCTCATCTGAGCTATGTAGAACTTAGTGCCAATTAAAGTCAGAATATCCCTTGATTTAGCCAAGATTTAGCCAAGGGCGTGTGTCTTTAGAGACTCACAATCTATTTGGCCATATTTCAATATGTTATAATGATGCTTTCATGCAAGCTATTAAAATTAAAATGTTATTGTCAAGGAGAGTCATCAACATTTGAGCCACAACAGCCTACATCTTATGTCTTCTGTGACATATCATGCTTTTCAACTTACTTTGTTATTCCATTCAGTGGTTCAGCAGAGTGATAATTTGCCTTCATATTGAGCCCAAAATACTGCATTTCAGTAGAAATTTGATTTCAAAATCTAAGTGTTAACCTTTTACTGCACCTTTTTGTGTAGAACTAAAACTTTCTCTTAATGCTGAGTAGCAGGAGCAGTGTTCACTAACTGATAACTACCAGCATCAATAGTGTGTTATCCTTCAAAAACTGTATAGGATATTCAACAATTTGTTGTATTAGGGATTTATATTCAACGACTTTGATACCACTTTTACCATAAAAAATTGTATATTATTTTAGGTGGTTATAACATTATTGTAAGGGAGTATTTAGTATCTTTGAATGTGGACATAATATACTCAGGAGAATTAATACACTTAAAATACTTTTGTAGCTGTGTTTAAATTTTTCTTGTTAATGTTTCTGTAATTAATGATTGCAGGAATTGGAGTGTGTGTGCATGTGTGTGGCTGCATGGACATTATTCTTTCTCATGCTTCTGACATCTGGGAGTAAAGAAGAGCTCCAATCTGCAATTTTAAGCAAATGAGTTGTTTATAAAGCACAAGACTATTTGGCACTGGTCACTGTGAATGTAGCTTTTCCTGTAGCTCCAAAACAGAGTACATGGTCTTCATTTTGGTTATCTTACACGAAGAGGGCAGCCCTGACACATATCTCTCTAGTCAATATATCCAGACTTGGAGAGGTATCACAATAATTAATATTAATTCCTGGGCACTACTGATAAATTAAGCCCAAATTTGGGGAAAGAGGAAAAGGAGAAACAAATGTAGTACCATCAACAATCCAGACTGATATCTTCTATTTTAGCCTCAATCCCATTTCCTGATTGGCCATCCATTCCCCCTTGCAGGCTGGAAGCAGTCTTGTTTTCCTAAAGCATTTTTCTTTCACTCTTGGTATACAGAAAACTTCACTGCTTTTCTACCACTTGTACATATGCCTCATCTCTTTGACCATGTTTAACCTTTGTATTCTTGGCTGCTCTTAATAAACAATGAACAAAAAAAAAAAAAAAAAGAGAGAGAGAAAGAAAGAGAAAAAAATGGAAAATGAACAGTCCCTAGGCAATTGATCCACCTGAACCAAAAGAAGATCTCTAAATGCCTGCTTATTCATTTAGAGTTCCTAGAACTGACCATAACCAGAGTTATCCTACTGAATGTGATGAACTAGCAATTCCACTGTCTTTAGAAAAGTGGAACAAGCCTTCTCAGGCTTCTAGCAACAGACTTCCCTGGTTCAGGAGAAGTGCCATTTCCACTGGCAGCTGGTTATAGTCATAGCACCACAGCTGACTGGAGGGGGCTGAATTAATGTGAAGGTTAAAAGTGGATGTCCCAGGGGATGGAAAAATGGCTTAACAGATAAGAGCATTTGTTGTTATTGCAGAAAACCTGGGTTCAATTGCCAATATTCACACAATGGATTACAACCACTCATAACTTCAGTTCCATGGACTCTAAAGCCCTCTTCTGAAGTCACTGGGAACCAACATCCACATGGTGAACATGTAAACAAAACATTTATGAAATGAATAAAACTAAATCAAATAATGGAAAAATCGTATATCTCTGATTTTTCGATAGGTCGAAGATAATTATTATTATGCTTTTGGAAGCCTCTTGAAAAGCAAACTCTACTTTCAGAATTGGCCTGATGGAGATATCCAGTCCTTTCTCCACAAGGAGGCTTATTGACTAAGGAGTGGGTTTGCTTGCTTTATTTCATACCACAGATGATTTAGTACACTTGCAGTTAAATTATAAGAACTGTCTTCACAAAAAAACAATAATAAAAGATCTTTTATTCTTAAGGGACAATAAAACTAGCAAATAACTATTAAACACAAAAATGAAACATGAGATCCTGGGGTACTGTGAAGAAAAAGAAGCCATTTACTTAGAATTGAGTGATCAGAAAAATATACTTAACAACTCATTTGAATTGAATAATTTTCAAGTCAATTTCTCTAAATATGTGCATCTATTCATGAATTCTGTTATTTTTCCTAACCTTGGATACACTATTGAAGAAGTCGTTAATGAAGGAAGAAATGTGAGTGATGTTCTTAAAGAATTGCTAGAGAGATTCCCAATTCACTTGTGGACTCTGTTTAACTTCAAATTTTATAGAAATGTAATTAAAATTTGTTGTAAGATAAAGAATATTTTTATCAAACTTATACAAGAATTTTTCCATTCAGGAGCGTCACACTTTAAAAATTGCAGAATAATTATTTGAAAAAAATGTGTACAAATATTCCCAGATAATATAGTACAACTCAAAAAGCATAGTGCATACTGAGAATGGTGACTCTTCAGATGAGTATGTCTTCATGACCTCCAGCCCAGCCATCACTCAAATCCAGCACGGATCCTGGAAAAATGTTAGTTACTTACAAAATTAGAACTTCTATTTCCATTCATACTGCTCAGTAGATCATGCAGTAGATTACTTAGAGAATCAAATTAAGCCAAACTTCACAAAAATATATAAGCAATACTGTTGATCAAAACTATTCACCATAAAGAGGAGAAAGAGAAACAGTGAAATCCCTTCCCATCCGTGTAATACTTACAAATAAATAAACACTAACTTGGTTTAACTAGGTTTACCTTAGTTAAAAGGACCACATGGATTTATAAGCCAAGAATGGCCTA
The DNA here is from genome assembly GCA_021653895.1 of Mastomys natalensis. Lineage (NCBI taxonomy): Eukaryota > Metazoa > Chordata > Mammalia > Rodentia > Muridae > Mastomys > Mastomys natalensis. The sequence continues at coordinate 247,731 of JAJTUV010001610.1, read as the reverse complement.
GCCTATACCTTGCTATTTGCATACTTCATCTTGAGAACTCACAAAAGGCTCACAGTTGCTTTACATAGATATACTTATGAGAAGAACAGTAATAAGCCTGAGACCAAGATTAGAAAGCACAATGGATTTTTGCATGCAGACTCTTAGCCTATTGCTAAACTGTGTCTCAGGTAGCAGAAAAGAGAGGTCTATGAGCTCAGAATCCAAGATTCTTTACCCTGGAGGAAGTTTGAGTCTAAGATAAACATTTTCCTTGGTTTTCGTTTTGTTTCTTCTGAATATTTAGATTCTTCTGAATACTCTGAATATGAATTTATTTGTGTCTCTAATTTCTACAAATCTTTCTGTCTCATCATCACTTTTTTTCTGATCATAGTGTCAAAGGGAGAAATTGTGCTCAACCAGTCTCCAGTATGCATAATAACTGCATCTCGAGTGGAGAAGGTCACCATCACCTGCAGTGTCAGCTCAAGTATAAGTTCCAATTACTTGCACTGGTACCAGAAGAAGCCAGGCTCCTCCCCTAAACTCTTGATTTATAGGACATCCATCCTGGCTTCAGGAGTCCTAGACACCTTCAGTGGCAGTTGGTCTGGGACCTCTTACACTTTGATAATCAGCTGCATGCAGGATGAAATTGCTGCCACTTACTATTGTCAGCAGGGGAGTAGTAGCCCACCACACAGTGCTACAGACTGAAAGAAAATGCTTCATCTCCTAGCTGCTTCCTCCTAGAAACAAAATGTGGCTATGGGTTTGCTTGATATGTGGTAGAGTCTCCCAAGTTGTCTTTAATGTAGTATTTAATGGAGTATTATTTGGAGATTTTAAACTTTCCCCATTTTGTTATTCTTTATATCTAAACTTTTTATAAGATTTGTTACTTCTAGTAATTATCTTAGTTGTTTTCAGGATGAAAGACTTGCTCATGGAAATGTGGCTGTTATGCCAGCTGGCTACATTGAGTTAGGGTGCAAAAAGTCACAGTGCAAAAATATTGTCATCTGGATCACTTTCAAATCAAGACCAAATAAACTATCTAAACAGTCCTATTATTTTTAAAGAAATAAGAGCAGTCATTAAATTTTTGTAAACAAGAAAATCTCAATGCCGGATAATTTTAATGAGAGAGTCTACCAGACTTTCAAAAATGAGCAAATAGCAATACTTCTCAAACTCTTCCACACAATAGAAATAGAAGGAACATAGCCAAATTCATTCTATGAGGCCACAGTCACAATGATACCTAAAACATAAAGACTCAACCAAGAAAGTGAATTTTAGATCAAAATCACTTATTGTACATGGGCACAAAAATGCTAAATGAAATTCTTGGAAACTGAATCCAAGAACCCATCAAAAACATCATTCATCATGATCAATATACAAAAATCTATCAAAGTAATCCACCATATAAATAAACTGAAGAAAAAAATCACATGATCATCTCATTCAATGCTGAAAATACCTTTGTCAAAGTCTAACACTCCTTCTTGTTAAAAATTTTGGAGAGAACAGTGATTCAAGGCACATAGAGAAAGAACCTGAAAAGGCTTCCTGTGAATATGAAGGACCCCCAGTGGAGCAATATGGACAAATCCTACCCACAAAAGTTTCCACCCAAAATATGCCATCTAAATGCCATGTAGGGACAAATAAGAAACAGAGACCAGGGGAATGACTAACCAATAACCAGTCGAACTTGAGACCCAATCCATGGACAAGCACCAAACCCTGACAGAACTAATGATACTCTGTCATGCTTGTAGACAGGAACCAAGATTAAGTTTCCTCTGAGAGGCTCCATCAGCTGCTGACTGAAACAGATTGAGAGACACGCAGCCAACGATTACAGGGAGCTCGGAACTCTTATGGAAGAGTTGGAGAAGGACTGAAAACACTGAAAGTAATAGGATCTCCATCAGAAGACCAGCAAATTTAATTTCACTGGGCCCTTGGAAGATCTGGGAGACTGAACTATGAACCAAACCATACAGTGGCTGCCCTGAGGACCCTGGCACACCTAAATCAAATTTGTAGCTCAGTCTGCATGTGGGTGTCCAAACAACTGCAGTAGGAGCTGTTCCAAAAACTGTTGCCTGTCTCTAGAATATGTTCCCCAACTGGGCTGCACTGCATCTTCTCTGTGAGACAGAATCCATCTGACCCTCTAGAGACTTTATTCCAGGCTGCAAGGATACTCAGCGAACCCCAACACTCTCATAGGAGAAGAGGTTGGAGGAATGGAGGGAGGTATTCTGGGAGGTGGAGGGCAGGATCAAGGGAGCAGCAATCAGGATGTAAAATAAATGAATGAGTTAAAATAAATAAATAAATACACACAAAAAAATGTCCTGTCAGATATATGCAACTTTCTTACTGTATTACCCTGTAAAATAAAACTCAAAAAGCAGATCAAATACTGACAACACAAAGTGGCACAGGATATATATTACAGTTCCAAAGGGGAGCATAGTGAAGAAATACTGAACCAAAGCAAAACTGAAAACTGTCTGGGAAATCTCACAACTCTCCATCTGCATGTCTGATGTCCTCTTCAGATTTGAATCATCTTCAAATTTCCAACACCTTTCAGCTTTGTGGACTGCAATCCCCCCCCCTTTTTTTTTATCTCTTGGGCTGGTTACAATCCATATTAGCAGAGATTCTTGGCAGCTTTCCCAGAGCTCTGTGGTCTCCAAATATTTGAACTCTTCAAGGTAAACCCTGCTTTATTTTCAGAGCTTCAGAGTGGCCTCTCGGAGCCTCACTACAGAGACACCCTTGTCAAACACCGGCCTTTGGCAGGTTTCCTTAGTCATGAAGAGAGATTCCACATTCCCTTTCTTCTATCGTTCACTCTAAAACCATGAGTCAGAGTGACATGGCTGAAGGGTTCAAATTATTCTACTTGCTGGGATTGAACTACAGTTCTGTGTTTCATTTACACCTTCAATTGCTTTCTGTTTTGATGGTTACCTCTGTTGTCTATGTTTGGCAGTCCTGGAACTCACTTTGTAGACTCAGCTTGGCCTTGAATTGAGACACATGCTTGTTTCTGGTCTCCTGAGTGCTAGTATTAAAGATATGTACAACTATGCCTGGACAAAAGCTGTACTTTAAGGCTAGCAGTGTGGGTTTATGGCTCAAGATAACCACTTCCTTGATTCCATTTAATTCTGGCTTTTCTTCCATGTGTTTCTCTCCTTGAATACAGGACTCAGCTCCATTCCATTATCTAGTCCTTCTTTTCTCCTCAAGGTTTACATTTTACATTTTTCCTTGATCATCTTACTGCTTTTTCATTGTAGATATTCATGGAAATAATACTAGTGGCCACACAATGGAGTCCATACTAGGGTGGTTTGAGATTATCTTTGACAAAGTAACCAAGCCCAAACTCTTCTACTTATACTCAGGAAAACCTTTAAGACAAGGCACTATGATTTTTTTTCCACTTTAGTTAGAAGTTACACACACACACACGCACATGCACATGTACACACACATTCACAGGCACGCACACTCACATGCATGTGTGTGTGTGAATATCTGACTAGATCAAACAGTTAATTTGTTACTACACATTCATGATTAATTTGAACTCAGCATCCAAGGAAAAGAAAAAGTTATTTAAAGATTGTAAGATAGCCAGACAGTGGTGATGCATGCTTTTAATCCCAGCACTTGGGAGGCAGAGGCAGGCTGATTTCTGAGTTCCAGGCCAGCCTGGTCTACAGAGTGAGTTCGAGGACAGCCAGGGCTACACAGAGAAACCCTGTTTTGAAAATCAAAAAAAAAAAAAAAAAACAAAAAAAAAACATAATGGAAAATAAACTAAGAAGGAAAATTAGTTCTTTAAAAATAAATAGGGAATCACAAATTATGGCAACTATCAATATTGCTAGTCTAGCTATAGGAAATGAGGGAGGAGATCATTTGGTTTGAAGACAGACTGTGCCTTGGTGTCTCAAGTTAATACAAACAAATGAACAGACAAAACTCCAAACAAAACACTTGTTTTCTAAACATTTAAAACCTATCTAGACCATTTTATCTTAGTGTTAAACATGAACTCTATGATGTGTATCATATATTATTATAATTGGATTTGTTAATAGGCCCTCTTTTAATCTTTACATGTAAAGTTATATACGCTTGCACCTCTTTGTTTAAATTAATTTGTACTTTAGGATTAAATGATATTTAATGGAGTTACAGACTATCCTTGTATAATCTGGCATTATGAATGGCATCTAGTAACTCTCTCCTTCTAATACATGTCACAATAGTCAAGTAATATTCAGTTTAAAATGAACAGTATTATTTTGAGTATTAAGGATTTAAAATTTATCTCCATTAGGTGAGGATAAAGATGCAGATTGACTATTCAGAGTAACTCTGAATCACCATATATTTACTACTAACAATCTCTCAATGAAGATCTAGGGAAAGGGGGGGGGGCTCCCATCCTCAGATTACCCTGTGGAATTAAAAGAGAGGATCTAGTTTTTGTTCACCTAGATGGACTCCTCTGTAAACTTGGATTCCTTTGTTGTTGCTACAGAATACAAATGTCTACCAGGGGTGTAGATTCTCAAGCAAAGCCAAAAACAATCTAATAAAATTGTGTTTTCCAAGTAGAGAAAAGCTCTAAGTGGGGAGAGTTTTTTAACATGCAATAAGGACAAAATATGAAACTGTTCCTATTAATTTTGTCCTATTAATATTAGAGACACTTCCTCTTACAAAGACTTTTCTACTAATTGGATATAGGACACATGTGATAACTCTATAGGACCGTTATAAACTGATTTCTATTGTGATAAACACCATGAACAAAATCAATTGGGGAGGAAAAGGTTTAGGTCAGCTTACAGTTCTATATCACAGGCCATCATAAATGAAAGTCAGGGTAGGAACTCAAGCCAGGCAAGCACTTGGAGACAGAAACTGAAGCAGAGGCAATGGAGAAAAGCTGCTCCCTCCCTTACTCCCCATGGCTAACTCTGCCTGCTTTCTTATACTACCGAGACCCCTGGCCAGAGATGGTGCTATCCCCTTTGGGATGGATATTCTCACTCCCATCATTAATCAAAACAATACTCTACAGACTTAGAGGTATAACACTTCCACTTTCTCTTGTCTTAGCATATGGTTATTAACTTTCTATTGGTGAAAAAGTGACTTAACTATTTTCTAATTGATGTGTAAGTGTTGGTATGTATCTGTGTGCAACTACACATGTATATGGGTGACCATAGAGGTTAAAACAGTGGGTAAAATCTCCTACATCTGAACTAATAAGTAATAGCAAGGTCAGCATAGATGCTAGTTACTAAACTCAGGTCCTCTAGAAAAACAGTAAATATTCTTAACAGCTGAGTCATTCGTCTAATCTCCTGAAAGATTTCTCAGTCAATATATGGTACTATGATCATTATACCAAGAGAACTGATGAGAGTTCACAGCAAATAAAAGTGTCTTCCAACAATCAAACAAGTTTATCTTTTCTCAGAACCCACATTATAGGAGAGAAATGACTCCTAAGAATTGTCTTCTGCCCTCCATGTGTGCACTGTGGAATGAACATGTCTACACACAGATAATACAAACACAGAGTAAACAACTGAATGCAAAAGTCATTTCCCTGAAGTTTAATTGCTACATGAAAGAGTACACATATTTATGCATATGGAACAAGTAAGCTGAAATTTGCCTATAAATCTCTTTAGCCACAATCCCAGAGATCTATTTCTTACTTTCAAAGTTTCCTCAAACCACATTTCCTATGACTATGATATTTGTTATCCATCAGTCTCACATTTTCATGGTAACACTTGTGATCTACCTTCCTAGTATTTGTATTGTCCTTTTGAACTACCATGGAGACAAATTCAATTGTTCAGAAGAAAGACAGCTCATAAGTTCTGTATTTACCATTCTTCAAATGAAAGCTTTATGTCTTGTAAAAATGAAGAAAAGGAACAAAAGCAAAGATATTAACATTGTAGGGGATGATTTAGTAAATATATCTTTATTATCATTCTTTCAAGTGTTTCTATAATACTGCACTTATTTTAAGTGCTTTGGTATCTTCAAAAGGGACAGTTTTATCTTGTCATTTTCCTATCAAGCATCATATTTTGTTTTAGATGGTTATCTCAGTCATAGAAGATATATTATGTGATTTTTTTGCAATCAGGAAAATCCTGCATAATTCTTGCCTGTATCTATGTTGTAGCACTAGCCATGACCTTTGTGTATTGCTCCCTAGGGAATCTCAGCCTTGCTAGTCTGAGATAAAAATTCAGTTGTCATCTTACAGTGATTGCTTGGAATCCCCAGGCTGCCTCCTCAAAATGAAGTTGTCTGGTTGGCTCGTGGTGCTCCTGTTCTTTAGGATTCCTGATGAGGACAGAATGTAGTAAGTGAGGAAGATGAGTATAGAATATAAGCCCTGGGTTCCGTTGCTGACCACATGTGTTCTGTCTATGTATGAGCAGATGTGTCTTATTCTCCAGGGGTGGGACTGTGAAGTTTACTTGTGTGAGGTAGGTTCCAGATAGGAGATAACCTTTACTACAATGAACATTATGACACAGATGGACTGGGATGACCTAAGTTTATGGCTAAAATCCCTGTAGGCCTTTAAGTTTACTTGTATTGTTAATGTAAAATTAGTCATCTCTGTTAAGATAAATTAAGAAAAAAAGAAAATAAAAGAAACTCCATTATGTGTACACAGTAATGGAAACACCTATTTGAAATGACACCTGCAGAAACCAGGGTAGTCACTGCAGCTCCTGATCTACAGAATTTCCAATGGATTTTCTGAGGTCCCAGAAAAATTCAGTTGCAGTTGGTCAGGGACAGATTTCAAACTCAAGATCAGGAGAGTGGAACCTAATGATTAGGGAGTTTATAATTTCTTCCAAGGTTCACATTTTCCTCTCACAGTGATTTAGACCCTCGCAAATCATCCTTGTTTGCGGTGTCCCAGCTGCCAATTGTGCTACTTATTACATGAGAGAGGTGCTGAGGAGCTCCATATTATTGGTTGCAACTAAGGGCATTGAAGCATGACTGTCTTAGCTACACCATAAGCATCATGCATGTTTTGGCCTCATTAGCTGGAATAACAATGATATTGCATCTTGCTGAGAATAATGGTGAACAGGTGCCCTCTCAGCAACCAGCAATGATGAGAGTAAAGGGGAGAGAAACCCACTCTGATTGGCTAGACATTATTGACATTCATCATCCAAAATGAACAAGGGAACAGACAGGAAAATGAGACATGTTTGTTTATTAAATTGTCTCCTTTAAGCATATAAATTTTCTCCTTTAAGTACATAGGTTTTCTGTAGAATTACCTTCATAGGAATTTCATAAAATTTAACTTTATACAAAATTCATTCATTATAACAGGACTGCAACTAAGGTCCTCTGTAATATGAATACAACAATTAGAATCCTGATAGCTTTCATGTGTCATGGGGTCTTTTGCACTAAGAGAGAAAGCAGACAGATTCACAATTAAGGAATACATTCCTTGGGGCTATAAAGCAATTAAACGAAGGTCATAAAGGGGAACAAACAATTTATTGTAAGTGCAAGGACAGGAAATAAAATATTGACTGGGTTTAGATATACCAAACTTTATTGTTAATTTAGACCTGAGAACTATAGTTGTTAATCTTCAATGAGCCTGTGGTGCTAATAACAGAAAATCAATGTCTAGTTAGAAAACTACTCTTAATAAAAACCTATGTAAACATCTCTGTTGTAAATTTCTTATTTGTTTTATGATTTCAATTTATGTTTAAACTTGGGATGAACTTTTGAAATAGATAGCATGCAATCGTGTATTTGTAGAAAATGTATAAAGAACTGAGAAAATTGAGAATAATAGCAGAATAATTTAGAAATTAAAAGAGAACAAATTAGATATATTAAGGCAGCATATAATCTGATAGGTTTTTTTCCTCCTTTTACCTTCTCTTAGAAATAAAGATTTCTTTTCAATTGTCTCTCCCTTTTTTCTATCAGTAACTTTTCCTAGCAGACCATCTATTAAATAAACTCTCTTTACTTAATCAGCATGCTGTGGTTTTTGTTTGTTTAACTGTTTTCTTGACTTTTTTTATTAATCATTTTATTCTTCTCCATTTCAAATGATATCCCCCTTCCCAGTTTCCCCTCTAGAAAACCCTATCAGCCCTCTGTTGAGCAGCATGTATCAATTTGCCAAGAGGCCTGAAGCTTCTGGCTTCAGAGCAACTTAGAAATTAAGACAGGTAAAACAACTTCTGGATGGGACAACAGCATTTTCTATAGGAAGCTTTCTGAACTTTACATTATACAAAAGTTGTCCTGTGTTCATATTATGCAACTCAAAGAACTCAAATAGTGGATACATTTGTGTTAAAATGAGACTCTGATAATAAAAATCACATCTTGTTTTCTGATAAATTTATTCAAAAGAAGGATAAAGTCACTGGATTTCTGTTAGTGTCTTCTATTACTCAGACCTGAAAGATGTTTCTTATTATTTTGTTCTCATGACTCTAAGATATTTCTACTAAGATGATTTAGACTTTCATTAACCCACTCTATTCTCAGTAGCTATGGTGGACTAGTGTTCGATCTTCTTATCAACTTTTCTGTTTTAGTTCATGGGTCATTATGAACTGTGATGCCATATTTTCTAAATAAAAAAAAAAAGTTCATTTCACCACATCTAACAATGTAAATGTTCAAAAAAGTATGGGAACAGAATGTCTTTTGAATAACCACTATACTTTCACCTCTAACTGAATCTGCTTTGCATAGTGTCCTCTAGGGATTCCACACTAATAATAGTTACTATTGCAGGCTCCCTAGAGGGCAGAAAAATTTCCTGATGTAGTGTATACCTTTCTGAGCCGCTGAACTTATTCATGTTAGCTTTGTGCTCTTTGTTCTTCTTCACTTTGCATGAGCATGGAAAATAGGAAAAAGGACTTCTAGAAGTTCCCACTCACAGTGGATACCTTTAAATATACCAAAGAATTTGATCCTTTATCCAAGTGCTGACAGACTCTTTTTTTTTCCTGGAAAATATATATACTGTGTTTGCACACATATGCTTTACATATACACATATAGTAATATATATTCATACATATCACATATGTTAAATAACACAATTATGATGTTAGCAGTTGTGAAAATTTATAAGACTGTAATCTAGTTTCCAGTTATTTGGATGTCTATACTAGGCACCCAAAAACTGTCATCTGAAAATTTAATCCCATTTGGATTCCATGTATTCTTGTTAAAAGATATGTACTAATAACTTGCTATTAAATTCTGGTTTGAAATAAATCTCTCCTGGTTTCAGTTGTCTTGTATTGAAATTCATCTTTCAATTCCTAGTCAGAGAGACCTTTCCTCATAGCAAGGGACCATTTATCTAATGTACTTGGAAGATACAGAAAACTAAGCCATCCATCATACGGTGTGTTATCATGTTAAAAAACCTGAAAATTTCTTAAAAGTGAAACGATTAGACCAAAACAAATATATAACTTCCCATGGGTCGGTTTGCTCTGTGGCTTGGGTTGTCTGAGCCTTTTGTCACTTCTCTTGTTTCAGTACTAGATGGCAATCTAAGCCAAAGTTTGTATGACTCTGCCATGCACTGGCAATTATATAGATTAGGACCATGGTAGGAAGAATGGGAGACATTTCTGCAAATTTTTAGCAGTGTAACATTTCAACAACTATGTAAATAACCAGAATAAATACATTTGATCATCTAGATGGATTTATTGGGACTGGAGAAAAGATTAGAAAGATTCAAATGTCGTGTAAGAAAGAGTAGTCTTAATCTATTCAGATATGGACATAATGTTTGTGGTCCCCTTAGCCATTCCAATGCTCTCCTGGTGCGTCAAGAAACCAATTGTCATATAGCGAGCATTCAGTTTGTTAAGGGGGATCCTCTGTCAGATCTCTACTCTATTTCTTCTTCAATAAAAGCTCCACATTTAATTTAACCATTTATAAATACACACATAACATAAAGAAATACAAAGACGATTTAAAATGTAAGCTTGGTTTTTTTTGTTTGTTTGTTTTGTTTTGTTTTTTTATTCTTGAGTTATTTCTCTCATTCTGTTTTTGGAATAAATGTTTTATATTGATCTCTCAATATAGTTCAATCAATAATTTCCAAAACAATTAGAATAACAATTCCATGGCAGTTCTAATGAAATTATTAGAAAATTCATCAGGGGGGAAAATATGTCTTCTCCTTGTATGATAGATAACAGAGGATTATATTATTAAATAAACCTTCTATAACTCCCTAATTACAGTACATCATGGTTAATCATGGAACATGGAGGTTTAGGCATCATTGCAACACTTCGGATGCACTACATTTGTCTTTTTATATGAGAGAACAACCTCTGTTTTATTACTATTGATTTTAGTCTCTGAAGATGTCAGACTACTACTTCAGGTGAAAACATGTCAAAGCATATCAAGTTACTTAATGAATTAGCTAGTAAAGTATTCACTAATAATGAAAAAAGTATTTATTGTTGCTTACTATTTTTATGAGCCACTTTACTAAGGCCTGTGAATCAGCAATCAGCTAAAATGAGAAAGTACTCACCTAGCGGAAATGTACAAAACAGAAGCAGAAATGCAATGGGTTTATTTGGTTTGTAATTAAAGATAACATTTAAGCTCATTTTTGAAGGCAAGTTTAGGGTACACTGTATTTTATTAATGATACAATTTTAGATAAGCAAATCAAATATTCCTTTCAACCATGTTTCATTCATAAATTATGGGTCCCTATTGATGTCTGAAGACTTCTTACACACCCAGAGAAATTATAAGCTTATATCTCTTTTTGCACAGAGAAACACATATTCCTATCTCTACTACAAAGGACATGAGTTTAATCTTATATCTTCAATTACATTCCTAAGCACATGCTATCTTGAGTTTTTAGTCTCGCCATTCTGATAGGTGTAAGAAGGAACCTCAACTAGAGCTGGGGCTATCCCAAAGCTGTTGCCTGTACATGGGATATGTTCCACTAGCTGGGTTGTTTGCCTAACCTTGCAAAGTCTTGAAGTGCCAGAGTGGATTAGATACCCAAAAGGCCCCCACATGCTTAGAGTTGAAGGCAATGTGTAGTGGTAGAAGTTTGTAGGAGGGGAGAGCAGGTGGGGGAAGTAAGTCAGATGTGAAGTAAATAAGTAAAGAAAAATTAATTAATTAAATTAAATTTTAAAAAGAAAGGAAACAAGAAGTCCCTGAGCTATGATCCACTTGGCACAAGGAGATTTCCAATCTCTGCCTGCTATGAATAACAGTCATTGTATTGATAATACCAAGAGTTCTTGGAGGAAACTGAGTTAGTAAGAATTTAAGATTGATGTTTCTGGGGTTTCAGGAGATTTCTTAGCATTTAAGATCATTTGTTTCTTTTGGAGAAGACCTTGTCTCAATTGGAAAAATTTTCATTATGACCTATAGTAATTCATTACTCCAGTATTAGGATATTTGAAGCCCTCTTTTGACTTCCTTGTGTATCAAAAATGTATGTTGTGCACATACATTTATGTAGGCTAACTACTCATAAACACAGAATAAAATAAATAAATCTAAAAAGATAGATATTCTTCTATTTCAATAGAATAGAGACAAAATTATTATTTTGTTTTTTGAGGTTTCTTGAGATTCCAAAAGTAATTTCAGATTTAGTGTGATAGTGATGGAGACATCCTTTCTTTTATTCATAATAAGGTTCATCGACTAGTTAAAGATTTATTTGTACTAAATAACATCAAAGATAATTTACTGTCCTTAAATGGTGAAACATAAAACAGAAACATCCCCAAAAAATAATGGAAGATTTTTCATTCTTAAGAAAGCAGAGCAAAAACTAGCAACTGGCTACTAAATACAATGATAGATGAGCTCATTGTTATTTGAAAGGAAGACTAGCAATGTAGTTAGAATTTTGTGCTCAGAAACACATATTAATAATTAATTTGAATTCAACAATTCTTGGGTCAGAATTTCTCAATATGTCTATATAATCACAGAATCTATCAGTTGTTTTTAATAATTGCTGATAAAAATGGAAGAAGTCTTTCATAAAGGGAGGAATAAGAAATCATTTTAAGAAAGATCTAAGACATAGCCATGCTTCATCATGGTATGCTAATTTCAAAGTTGTATGAAGATACTTGAAACTTTCTCTAAGGAAAAGTAACTATTTTATAAATAATTTTTATTCACTTTACAACAGTATATTGACCCTCTCTCTCCTCCCATTACCCCTTCATGCAAGCCATCCCCATTCTCTCAGTTTTTACTGTAACTAAAATATCTGATCAAACTGAGACATGAATTTGCAGACTCATTTCCTGTTAATCTTTAATAACTAACATGTAATTTTTTTTGAAAAGTGCTCTAAGATATTCCCAGGCAATAAACAGAACATGAACTAAATAGTTTCAGAGCACAGTGCATACTGAGAATGGTGATTGTTCAGAGTTCTTCTAGGTGAGTGCATCTTTATGTATTTCTAGCCCATATTCTCTTGAATCCAGCAGAACCGTTGTTTCCATTGATTTCATTGGGAGAGCTTTTTTTTTTTAATTTTTTTTTAATTTTTTTTCAGCAAATCAAAAAAATTTAAAAAGCATTCAAACAGAATAAAATGAAAAGAAACAAACAAGCAAAACACCAAGGGTCAGATATACTTATACAAGAATTCTATAGAGCCTTTAAACAAGCAATACTTTTTGAGTTATGTTTAAAAAAATTCAGAACCACAATAAGCTCCTTCACAAAGCAAAAAATATTGAAATAGTGAAATCAAGTGTAAACCCAACAAAAATATATAAATTATAGTCCAGTATCCCTCATGAGTATACATACAAAAATTCTCAATGAAGTAGTTGCAAACTGAATACAAGAGATATAAAAAAAAATAATATTCCATGAATAACTGAATAACTGTTTTTTTTTTGTTTTTTTTTTTTTTTTTTTTTTTTTTTTTTTAGAAGACCATACTCCATATACAGGCTGCATGTTTTGGGATAGCCCCCACTCCAGATGTTTGAGACATACATGAAAACCAAGCTGCACATTTACAACATATGTGCAGGGAGGCCTAGGTTCAGCCCATGGAGGTAGATCTGTGTAGACTAGGTATGCTCCACGGTTGGTGATTCAGTCTCTGAGAGCTCCAAGGGTTCAGGTTGGTTTACTCTGTTGATCTTCCTGTGCAGTTCCTATCTCCTTAGGGCCCACAATCCTTCCCCCTATTCTTCTATAAGAGTCCTCAAGCTCCATCCACTGTTTGGCTCTGGATGTCTGTATCTGTCTGAGTCAGCTGCTGGTTAGAGCCTCTCAGAGGACAGCTTGCCCCTGTGTGTTCTCAGGCTGGAGGTTTAGATTCTGGGAGCTCTGGTTGAATCTTTTGATATTCATTCTAAAAAGGACAAAAGCACCCTCACTTTTTTTTTTTTTTTTTGTCCTTCTATGGATTGCATCAGTGATTGACAAGTGCAGAAATGTCTCTGAGAACACCTGGGCTCCAGATGACATTTCGAGGCTATTTTCTGTTAGCTTTATGGGAGTGATCATCTGAACAGAATGGAATGAGTAGGTGATGAATCTAATTAGCAGTATTCAGGAAAACAAGAACATATAATGCTTTCTGTGATCATTATAAACATTCATCCATGATACAACTTTATTATGGGAAACTCAAACTACTCAGTTGAACATCCCTTGTTTAGTGGATCAAATAAATCTTGCCTTTAGGGAAATATATGGGTAATACTATAGGACAAGGCTTTTCTTCCTAAAAGGAAGGAAGGAGGAAACAGAAATTTTCTTCTATATCAGTATAGTGACTACAGATAAGTAGATACTGTTCTAGATTAACCTGCTTTGCCTTAGTTAACAGATCATGTGTTTATAAGCCAAGAACTGTCTAGAGTAATCTTGCTATTTGCATACTTCATCGTCAGAAACCACAAATATCTCACAGTTGTTTAAAGTGATGTACCTATGAGAAGAGCAGTAATTAGCCAGAGACCAAAAATCAAACACACAATGGATTTTAGGGTCCAGATTTTCAGCTTTCTGCTAATCAGTGTCACAGGTAACATAGGGTAGTGTGTTTGAGCTCAGAATCTAACCAAAATTATTTTCCTTGGAGAATTTGAGTCTGAAATATACTTTTTTTCTTTTTCTTTCTTCTAAATATTGAGCAGTATAAAATAATTTTTGTATGTCTATTTCTACTAATTCCTCTTTCTCTCTATGTTGCTTTTTTCTAGTCATAGTGTCCAGTGGAGAAATTGTGCTCACCCAGTCTCCAGCAATCGTGGCTGCATCTCCAGGGGAGAAGGTCACCATCACCTGCAGTGCCAGCTCAAGTATAACTTCCAGTTACTTGCACTGGTACAGGCTAAAGTCAGGCACCTCCCCCAAACTCTGGATTTATGGCACATCCAACCTGGCTTCTGGAGTCCCAAATCGCTTCAGTGGCAGTGGGTCTGGGACCTCTTACTCTCTTTCAATCAGCAACATGGAGGCTGAAGATGCTGACACTTATTACTGCCAGCAGTGGAGTAGTTACCCGAGCACACAGTGATATAGACTGGAACAAAAACTCTCTAACTTCTTAGGCCCAGCTACTTCCTCCTAGAGATAAAACGTGGCCAGATGTTTGATTGCAGTAGTCCACACAGAGTGTTCTGCTTTAAAATGTATATTTGCATCTTTGGATAACTGTCTCGATAATGTTCCACTGTCCTCCAGTGCTGTTTTCAAATAATCTGTTTTGCCTGTGTTCATTTATTCTCAATTTTTGTTTTGTTTGTTGTAGGCAAGTGTGGCAGGCACTTCTCAGCTATGTTACTGATGGTCCCCATGAACCTTCACATCTTGTTTCTACTTTCACTGATTTTAGGATCTTTATGGTAGGTGGTTTTTCTTCAGGATAGTTATTTACTCACAATACAATGCTGTTGTTATCCGACAAAAAGTAGTATCCGTCCTAATCTGTTTTCTGATTTTTATTAGTATACCATCCTTTTCACTAAATTGTCCTGTTAATATGTGTTTGAAATGATTTTGTCTCTCTCTCTCTCTCTCTCTCTCTCTCTCTCTCTCTCTATATATATATATATATATATATATATATATATATATATATATATATATATATATAGGCAGACATGTATATTTTCTTTTCATTCACACTAAAAGCTATTAAAACACTTCACTAATTAAAAAACAATAAGGCAACAGAGAACTAATGAATGAACATTATTTTTCTATCTCTCAATCTATCTATCTGTCTTTGAATCCATTTGTGTGTGTTTACCTTACTATGAATAATTAAATTCATAAGGAAATTTTATTATTCTCAATTTTGAAACAGAAATTATTTAAAACATTAAAATGTACAATTGCATTTAAATTTAAATTACTTTTTAATTAAATTTAGATTACATTTACAAATAACAGGAATAATTATGTAACAGTTGTTTCTATTTTTTCCAATATAAGTTGCTTGGTATGAAGGTGAGGCAGTTACCAGCCTCCTTGTCTCCATCTCTAGGAGAAAGTGTCACCATCACAGGAAATCAAAATATCAATGTGTATTTAGCATATTATTAACACATTATAATTGGCGAAAAACTTCTTTCATAATCAGTCCTTTGACCTTTAATCCTAGTAAAGAAAAAGGTGTATAAAGAGGATCATGAGCTTAATAGCAATCCTAACTTCACAGAAGGACACTGCTTCAAGTGAAATCTGTACACATCTAAACCAAAAAGGACACATTTACATTTTTGTGTTGCTAAACACTACATGAAATATAGTGCTTGGTGCATATTTTTGGTTAGTGCTATACCAACTATAAGAATTAGAGTCTCATTCTCTTACTGGGCCCACATGGATGGTAGAATGGTCTGGGCAATGCCCTGCCTTGCAGAGACAGCGTGGAAGATTGGCAGAACCATCTCCCACGCTGGCGTCTCGTGGGTGGCAGGGCTGGTGTTTCTGGAGTCCGGTTCTAGCTGCAGAGTGCACTTGGCCTCAGGCCGAGCAACATGGTGGCTTAGATAGTTGCCCTGAGCAGAGGCCAATTTTACATATTTACTACAACAAGGTGGCGCCCAATGTGTCAACAAAATGATGGACCAGGTATTAGGTTTATCTTGTACCTTACTGATACAAATTGGTATAGTTAGGCTCCAATTGTATTTTGAGAAAAAGTTTTTTTTTTTTTTTTTTTTTTTTTTAACAGAAAGGGTGATAAGTTGTATTTTTTTTCTTTTCTTTTTTTTAAAGAAAGTGAACCATATCACCCTTTCAGTTAAAATAAAAAAAAAAAACAAAAAACACTTTTCTCAATACAATTAGAGCATAACTATACCAATTTGTATCAGTAAGGTACAAGATAAACCTAATACCCAGTCCATTATTTTGTTGACTAAACAGAACCTCTGTCATTTCTCTTAACTAAAAGACTTAGTTCTAATCCTGGCTTATGTCCTGGCCTTAGAATGAATTTCAGCTGAAAACCATCCTCTCAAGTCTGTTCTCTCAAAGTAAATAGCCTGGGTTGGCTATGAAACTGTAAGTCTTCAACCCCATCAGAAATCCAGATTGAGTGAATTAACTGAAGATATGGGAAGCACAAAGCATGGCTTCCAAAACTTAGCCAATTTATAGAGACCGCTGAACACCTGGACACCCCCTAAACCTCAAAAATGTTGGAGTATCCAATCTTCAGCCTTCTGTCCCAGGATCATCTGACAGATCTAATAATGCAGAATTTTTAAGGGCTGCTTACTCTGTCTTGGCAGACATAATCAGTAGACTATTCTACAAGTGTGTCCTTTTCTGGACAGTAATTAGTCTGTAGATGAAAAGAGGCAATTTTTGCCTAGTGGCTGTCTCACCATACCTGTGTGGTTCTCCATCCTCCTACATCTCTCCCTCTCTCGCTCCTCCTCTGCCTTTTATCTCTTCCTTTCCTAACTCCTCCTCTTCCTTTTTCTCTTCTTCTCATAACTCCTCCCACCTTAACTCCTACTACATAAACTCAGTGTTTGGTCTAAACATTCCTGGAATCCAGATACATAAACAGGATGCAAGTTTTCCCAGTGACTTAAGGGTGCAAAATCTTTTAATTAGACTGAGATCAATGAGGAAATGATGGCTTAAAAGAGAAAAAAAAATATGGTGTTTGGGTTGGGATATTTCTGGGAGAGGTGGGGAGTTGTCATGTTAGTTATCATTCTTTTGCTGTGAAAAGACACCATGACCATGGCAATATTATATATATATATATATATATATATATATATAATATATATATATATATTATTAGGGACATGCTTAATTTTTTATCAAATTATTTTATTTGTTTCCATTCCAAATGCTTTTCCCCTTCCCAATCTGCCCTCCCAGAGTTCTTCACCTCATCCCACTCTCTGAAAGGATACTTCCCCTAAACACACCCACCTCACCATCCTCCTAGGTGTCTTCCTTCCCTGGTGCATCAAGTCTCTATAGGAGTAGGTGCATCCTCTCACACTGAGGCCAGACAAGGCAGTCATGTGCTACATATCTGGCGTGGTTCACAGACCAGCTCATGCATGCTTTTTGGCTGATGGCTTAGTCTCCAGGAGCCTCCAGAGGTCCAGCTTAGTTCATACTGTTGTTCTTTCTGTATGATTGCCATTCCTTTCAGCTCCTACTTCAATAATCCCTAAGTCTTCACTGAACTCAGTTCAATGTTCAGTTGTAAGTATCTGCATCTGTCTCAGTTAGCTGCTGGTAGAGTCACTCAGAGGACAGCCATGCTAGACTCCTGTCTGCATGCACAACATGGCCTCAGTAATAGTGTCAGAGTATTGTGCCTGCACATGAGATGTATTCCAAGCTGGGATGATGACTGGAAGGCTTTCTTTAGGCTGGTTTCCATTTTTGAACCTGTCTTTCCATTAGGCAGGAACCATTCTGGGTGAAAAATTTTGAAGATGGGTAGGTGGTCACATCTGTCTACTGGGGGTCACATATATATTTACTGGAGGTAAGCTCTTCAGGCTTGATCTCCTCATTGTTAGGGATTTTGGATAAGATTATCCATGTTGAGTCTTGGAATCATCTCACATTACAGGTCTCTGGGACTTTCTATAGGTTCCCTCCCCCTTCCACCCCCTCAACATGCAGCAGCTGTATATTTTCAATCATTCTTATGCCCTCTGGGCTTCTTTCCTGTCTTCACCCACAGCTGATCCTGCCCCCTTCTCTGTTCCCATGCAGGTTCCTCCTTCCCTTTGCCTCCCATGATTATTTTGTTCACTCTTCTAAGTGGGATTGAAGCATCCTCACTTGGGCCTTGTTAAACTTCATGTCTGTGAGTTGTATCATGGATATCTATTATTGATCAATGTCCACTTATCAGTGAATATATACCATGCATGTCCTTTGGGTCTGGGTTACCTCGGGATGGTATTTTCTAGTTCCAAACATCTTTCAGAATGAATACATTCCCAAAGAGACCCTGTCATTGTGAATTTTTCCATTAGGAGCAGGAACAGATTTCTTGTTGGCAGAATATGGCAAAAAGTAAATGAAACCCAATAGTTAAATGGGCATTTTAAAGAGTTATTCATTTCTGAAGACAACAGTTCTGTCAAGAAAGAACACAGGGCAGGGTCAGTAATCAGAGGCATCTAAGGAACACCAAGGTTACATATGTTCAGATATAGCTCATGATATTTTGATGGGCAGTGGAGAGAGACAGCCATGCAGAAGATCTTAAGGAGAAGTCACCAGGATCTGAGATCCTCTGAAGACTTCTGTTGAAAAAAAAATCTAAAGATATTTCATAGGATGTTTAAGGTCTCCAATAGTGATTCCAGTGTGGAAGTGTCATAAATTGAGGATAAAATGCCATGAGGCACAGTTTGTAATCTGTGATTTCAAGCACCTTCTGAAACACAGCATTATAGTGTAACTTTCTCAAATTCACCAGAAGTATAATTAAGACAGAGAGGCTGCTGATAAGCTTTAAAGGCTTTCACTGGAACATGCTGCCAGCTACCATTCAAACTTATGGAAACTATCCAGCCTATGACTGCCACTTGGCTAGTTCTGTACCTCTCTGCTGGTCCAGACCATGTGTGTTCGCCTCAAGTCTGCTCTCGATTCTCCTGACTCTGTGTTCTTCTTACTGAATCAGTCTTTCTACCTGGAAGTTCTGATCCCTACTTCCTGCCCCAGCTATTGGTCATCAGATCTGTATTATAACTAATCACACATCACAGCATCTGATAGGTCTCTTTGATTTCTTAAGACTTTGAGGATTGTTAACATATGAAATTAGTGATTATGAATATAAAATTCTGCTAGCACTTAACTTTCTGCTGGTGCAGAATTGACATTGAAACTCTAGGAATGCACAGAAGGGGCTGCCACCTGTTGACAGGCAGGACCCTCATTTGGGGGTAAGGACACTAACCCATTCACAAATCTCTCATCCCAAAATTGTTCCTGTTTAGAAAAAGTTCAGGAACAAATATGGAGCAGAACTTAAGGAATGGCCAAGCAATAACTGGCCAACTTGAAACCCATCTCATTGGCAAGTGACACTCTCTGACACTATTAATGATAATCTGTTATGCTTGCAGGTAGGTCCTAGCATAACTGCCCTCTCAGAGGTTCTACCCAACAGCTGACTGAAACAGATGTAAATACCTACAGCCAAACCTTGGACTATGTAGGGTCTCTAATGGAATAGTTGGAGGAAAAATTGAAAGCCCTGAAGAGGATAAGAACTCCACAGGAAGACCAAAGGAGTCAACAAACCTAGACCTTTGGCAGCATACAGAGACTTAGAAATAAAACAAATAGCATACGTAGGCTGGACTAAGCACCTGGCATATATAGGAGTGCCTTGTCTTGTCCAAAGACAAGTGGACTTGATGTGCCAGGGAGAGTAATTGCCAGGGGCTGCTACCCTCTCAGAGACAGGGGGAGGAGGATTGGGGAGAGACTCTGTCAGAGGATACTTGGAAGAGAGGATGTAAATAAATAAATAAGTAAATAAATAAATAATAAATAAATAAATAAAATACCAAGAAACACCTTTACACAGTGTGAAGAAAGTTACCTGAACACAGCATGGTTGTGTGAAAGAGCACTAATCTCTTCCATTTCTCACATGGAAAAAATTGTGCTTCAATGTTTAAGCACATCATCACACATGGAATGAAACAGAAGTTGGGTGGCTCCTTTCTCACAGTCTGAGATGTTGTAAATGCAGTAGGGACAAAAAATTCTGTCTTTATGGCAGTACTTTAGGCCCAGGAGAAACTCATCCTCCCTTGTGTGTCAGTCTCTTTCTAATTATGTAATGTGATATCATTTTCTGAGAAGAACCGATCACATTTTCATCCACCATGTTGTTATATTTTCAAAGATTTATCAACAGAGGCTGATAGATGAGATTACAAAATTGTGTATGCCCAGCCTCTAATTCTGCCAGTTCAGTAATTCTCTCTTCTTCATAGTGTTGATAGTGCTATAATAAGGCAACAGTAAGAGAATTTTTTGCATAGCTATAGGACATAGGGATATAATGAGATATACAGTTGATTTTGTGCTTCCTATTATTGGAATTACAGGAGTCATAGTAATATATTCTTAGGTGCTGTTCCAATGTCCTATCCACATTCTAGGGAGAATTCCCTATTTAAAGATTCAGTCATTTCTTAACACAAACTAAATCCATAGTAGAAAGCTTCTATCCAATACATGTTAATTAGAGGGAAAATACAAAAAGTTGTAAAAAGATGCTCTGGAATGCTTTAAAAATACAAAATATTAAGAATAAACCTGAATATTTTTTTAAAAAGGTTGATATCTTTTAAAAATTTTGTACTCTTATAACTAAATAACACAAATGTATTACCATGTGTCATGTTTAATGTATCACCTTAAACACATCCTGAGAAATTCTGTCACAACCGTGCTTCATTGACTAAAAGAGAAGAAAGCAATTAAGGGTCAGAGGAAATTGTATAGGCCACTGAACACTAAGTGCACAGTGACTTTCACAGCCTGACTGTTTCTGAGAAATAATAATAGCAGGTGGAAACAACAGGATCCACTGGGGACTCTGCTGCATTCTTTGTTATTTTATGTCATGGCTTGTTTCCTTGTGGAGAGGGGTACTAAAATACTGTTGACAGTAATAAATAGCAACATGTGCATTCAGGCTGCAGATTGCTAATGGTGAGAGTAAAATCTTTCCCAAATCCCCTGCTACTAAACATTTTAGGAACTCTGGATTCTACAATGAATAAATCGTAATATTAGGAGTTTAGCAACATTCCTGATTTCTGCTGATACCAGGATAACCAATAACTAATATTCTCATCTGCTATGCAAGTAATGATGACTCTGTTTTCTAGAGAAGCAGACAAGGAGGATGGAGACTGTGTCATCATGATGTTATATCTCAAGTCTATGACTGGAAGAATACAACCAATATATATGGTTAATCATGGTAGAAATGATTTCTCTGAATTCCCACTTATCACTGAATACAAAGGGTGAAATGAATTCCCATGACATCCTTCCTTTTCTGGGATCCAGAACAGTAAAATCAGCAGAAGCTGAGAGGGAGACCTCATGTCTGTGTTCTGATCTGATATTGACTGACTCCTTAACAGGGTGTGATCAGAGTATTAAGTTTTGAGCAAGTGCAGTAGAAATATGCAAATCATCAGAGCTTGGGCAGGGATGGGCACAGATATGGCCTGGTTTATTTTAGTAACTCACCTGGGCTATCAGGTTGTCTTAAGACAGATCAGAATACTGCAGTTTTGCTGTGGATTTTTTTCTGTCAATGGTAGATTTTATTATAAAAGAAATTTCTTTCATTTTCCAATATTGCAATGGATGTAAGTATAGGTATAAAGTCCTTTTCTCTATTTTATTAATATTAGTAGAACATCATTTTTAAACAAGCCACAGTAAATATTAGAATGTGGCTTCACCTCTTCTTACTAGTAATTTTTTTCCTTACAACATTTCAATAAGGAATTCTTTCATTTGAAATAATTTTTAGAACAACTTATCAGACAACACAAATAAATTTCAAATCACTTGTTAAAACTTCTCAGCACTATTATTTTTCATATTATGCTAAGCATTTTGGATTCATTATACAAAAATAACAATTTTTTTTAGCAAAATGTTTTATGATCTGGGCTGAAGACATGCTCAGCAGTTAAGAACACTTGCTCTTGCATAGGACCCAGGTTGGAGTTTCAGCACACACTCATCTGTAGCTAGAGTTTAAAGTGATATAGCACCTTCTTCTGGCTTTCACATATAGCAGTGCATATGTCGTACACAGATATGCAGGTTGTGAAAACACCATATATGGGTTGAGAAAAAAAGTAATATTTAAAAAATATCTTATTATTTTGTGTGTGTGTGTGTGTGTGTGTGTGTGTGTGTTAGTGTGTGTAGTGTATCCACACAAGGAGGGTAAGTCATCAATTTCTGGAAGGAAAAAAAAGAAGTAGAAAACTATGTAATTATTTCATAATTTCAAAAAATTATTATGATAGAACCCAAACTAATTCTTACATCTTATTCAGATAAAAGAATGATAAAAATTGGCAGTAAAATATTAAAGAGATCTAGATTTAAACATGTAAAAACAAATTCTATGTCGATTGTATAACCAGAATCCTGTCTTAGCAATCTGTCTCCTTTCTGGGAATCTGAAATTAGCAGGTCTGGGAGATGGAGAATCTCAGAGAAGTCTCTACAATGTAAGTTTAATTTCGTTAGAATATAGAGATATACAACAGAGACCTTCTGTTCTAGTGTTCTTCTTGTGACAGTACAGTGTCCAAATCTATAGAACAAAATATTAAATCTTACAGAATGATTTTCTGTTTCCTCATCTTAGCTCCTTAGAATTTAGTGTCAATAAAAACCATTGATTCATTTGATTTAATCTGGTGAATTATGGAGACATATATCTTGAGAGAGATTACTCATCCATAATCATTCTTGAGTATGTTAAAATGAAGTTGTGATACAAATGTTACAATTAAAATGTCATTTTAAAATAAAACTCATCAATAGTTTGTGCCACAACACCTTGTCTTGATGTCATTTGTGGGATTTTCTGGTCTTAACTTACTTTGTTACTATGGATAGTGGTTCAGCCAAGTAACTTTATGCTTTCATAAGGTCCCAAAATACTAACTTTTAACAGAAACATGATTTCTAATTACATGTACTTATCTTTTACTACACCGTTATTGTGTAGTATTAGTATAATTCCCTGATGCGAGTAGGAGCAGCAATATTCAAATAACAGGTAACCATGTGAAACAAATAAAAACACCAACCTCAATAGTGTGCCATTCTTTTAAAACTACACAAACTGTTCAATAATTTGCTTTATTAGGGATTTATATTAATTGCTTTGGTGCCATTGTTACTATTAAAAGTTCTACACTGTAACCTCATCATTGTGATGGGGATCATGTATAGAACTAATACATTTTAGATACTTTTGAAACTGTCTTTTTTTTTTTTTTTTTCATGGCACAGGCTGAAACTCTAACTCCAAAGATACAGCTGCCTTGGACTCATGAGAGTGGCGACAACAGTGGTGTGCCACCGCAGGCAGGCTTTGAAACTATCTTAAAACTTTCTTGTTAGTGTTTCTCTAATTGATGATCCCATGAATTAGAGTGTGTGGATGTGCCTGGCTGGGAGGACATTATTTTTTCTATGATCTGAATGTTGGGAGGAAAGAATAGCTCCAGTCTGGGTCTCAACAAAAGGGTTGTTTCTAGGCACAATAGTATTTTTCACTGATTACTGTGAATGTAGTGTTTTCTCTAGTGTCCAAAATACACAATATCCAACCCTCTTTCATTTTGACCATTTTAGTCGAAGAGGTACCACTAACACATATCTTTCCAGTCACTATTACTAGCCTTGGAGCTTAAAACTTGAAATGAGCAGTCCCTAGACCCTTGATCTACTTGGCCCCAAGGAAATCTCCAATCCCTGCTTACTTTCTTTACAGTTCTCTTGGACTTGATTATACCACAGTTAGCCTACTGATCCTATTTGTCCAGCAATTCTACTGTCTTCAGAAAAGAGAGCCTCTCTCAGAACTCTGACTTCTTGCAACAGAATTTCCTGGTTCAGGAGAATCCATTTCCATTGGAAGTTTTTAGTCATAGTACCAAAGACAATTGGTGGGAACTGAATTAACATGAAGGTTAAAACAGTATGTCCCAGGGAATGGAAAGTTGGCTTAACAGATAAGAGCATTTGTTGTTCTTGCAGAAGTCCTGGATTCAATTATCAACATTCAACGATGGATTATAACTCTGTGTAACCACAGTCCCCAAAAATCTACAGCCTTCTTTTGACTTAGCCTTCTTTTTCTTCTTGAAAATATTAGATCTTTTTTCTTAAGGAAGAATAAGACTAGCAAGTATCTTCTGAACACAAAGAATAAAAGTTAATGAATAAGTACTCATTTAGTTAGAATTGAGTGCTCAGAATAGCATAATTTACAATTCATTTCAATTCAAGAATTCTAAAGTTAGTTTCTTTCAATGTGTGCATCTAATAACAAATTCTCTTCATTTTTTTCTAATCTTGGATACAAAATTGAATACATTTTTTATAAAGGTGAGAATGAGGTGCTGTTCTTGAGGTAGAGCTAGAGACAGACAAAATTCCTCTTGGTCTCTGTTTTACTTCAAAGTTAATAGGAGCATAATTATATTATTCTACAAGACAAAGTACAGTTTTGATCAAACTTATACATGAATTTTCAGACTTAAGAGCTTTTGGTCTTTAGTAATTAAAGAATCATTTATTTGAAAATATGCTCAGATATTGCCATTAAAGTGTATCTCATCTGAGGTGTTGTTTCCAGTTTCTGGTTATTACACATAAAACTGCTATGGATGTAGTGGAGCATCATTTGTTGAGATTCCTTTTGGTTTGTTGGTGACTACTTTCTTGAGTTTTTATATATTTTGAACATTAATTCTCTGCCAGATATAGGGTTAGTGAAGATCCTTTCCCAATCTATAGGCTGCTATTTTGTTTTATTGACAGTCTTATTGTCCTTTGTCTTACCAAAGTTCTTCATATTCATTAGATCCCATTTGCCAATTGTTGATCTTAGATCCAGAACCACTGATGTTCTATTCAGGAAACTGTCAATGTGTTCATGACTATTTGCCAAGTTTTTTTCTACTAGATTTAGTGTATCTGGGTGTATATTGAGGTATTTGATCCACTGGGATTTGAGTTTTGTGCAGGGTAATAAATATGGATCTATTTTTATATTCTTTTCCATAAGAACCTCTAGTCAAACCAGCAACACTCGTTCAAGATACTTTTCTTTTTCCAGTGTATGATTTTTGTTTTTTGGTCAAAAATCAAGTGTCAGAAGTGTGTGGGTTTATTTCATCATCTTCAATTAGATTCTGTTTGTTTATAAACCAAAACGTGCAGTTATTATTACTACTTCTGTGTAGTAGAGCTTGAGGTCAGGAATGATGATACTTCCAAAACTTCTTTTATAGTTTAGGATTATTTTAGGTATCCTTTATTATTTTTGCTTTTGCTTGTTTGTTTGTTTTTCCAAATGAAGTTGAGAATTGCTCATTCAAGATCTGTAAAAAATTATGTTGGAGTATTGGTGGAGATTGCATTTAATCTGTAGATTACTTTTGGTAAGATGGACATTTTCACTATGTTATTCTTACTGATCCACGAGCAAGGGAGTTACTTCTATTTTTGGATGTCAGTTTCAATTTCTTTTTGCAGATACCTACAGTGTCATACATGTCTTTCCCTTGCTTGTTTAGAGTTACACCAAATTTTATTATTTGTGGTTATTGTAAAGGGTGTTCTGTAAGCTTATTGTATGTATATAGCCATCTCTTTCTTAAATTAGGGAAATTATTTTTATGGTTTTGTTGAAGATATTTTCTGGAACTTTGAGCTGGGAATCTTTTTTTTCCTCTTCATATTATTCTTAGGTTTTGTCTTTTCATGTGTCCCAAATTTCCTTTATCTTATATTTTAGAAAAGGTTTCAATTTGATATTTCCTTTGACTGATGTATCAACTTGTTATATTGTATTCTCTACCTCTGTGATTCCCTATTCTGTCTCTTGTATTCTGCTGGTGATGTTTTGTATTTATTTTCTTTTCTCTTTGAGAAGCAGTGGATCTATCAGATTTCACTCTCATCACTAGCAGCCTAGAGATTGAAGTTATAATATAAATTACACAGACATGCAGCTTAAACTCCATGCAGGTCTTCCAACATCTGGAGTGAAGACTCTTCTCTAAAGCTGTAGCCTGACTCTGATATTCATTGCCAACAAGACTGAGTGTTTGGCTGGATGCACCAGTGTGGAGTGATATCCAAGGAGCCCTACCATCTCAGAGGAGAAGCAAGTTGTGGAAGAGGGATTATGTGATTGGTGGACCTGAAGAGGGAGACAGCTTTGAGGATGTAATAAATAAATAAATAAATAAATAAACAAATAAATAAATTGTACAGAGATGCAGAAACATGGATCGAGGATGTCACTGTAGCTTTTCCTGATTCCTCAGACGTAGACAGAATGTTTGAGATGAAGCCAGGAATTGAAGAATACTGGAACATTTTGGCAAAGAAGCCAGGAGGTTGCTCTGGAACATAATAATTTTGGTGGTTTTTTTGTTTGTTTTGTTTTCTGGGTTTGTTGTTTGTTTGATTTTTTTGTTTGGTTTTTTTTTTTTTTATTTACTTGGCAACACAGAAATTACTGAGTCTCTAAGCTTCATGAACTACAGAGTTTATTCTACCTAAGGCATCTTCATGACAGACTGAGTTGAGATTCATAGAGTAAAACAAATGTCATTGTAGTTGACACAAAACTAATTAGTTTTAAAAAGAAAATTGAAATTTACAATAGAACTATTGACTGGCTTTAGATATTTGGGGGAGGACGGCTTAGACTCCATGCACCAAAACACCTCACTGCATACGTATAACCAGGTGAGACAAATTGTTTCATGTTCACTCAGAAACCAGACTCCCTGTCATACTAAGATTAAGACCTACTTTTCAGGTGAGTCATCAACAATTGTTTACAATATCACTGCCTATTTTTATGGTAATTCTGAGTTGCTACCGCTTGCCACCCTTTAATTTACCCAGAACTTAGGAGCTAAACAGCTATTTCATGATGTTCAAAGTGCTAGCGGTTGTATATTTCAACAGCCTACTTTAAGATACCATCTGGAAAAAACCCTTCTTAAGAAGTTGTATAACAAGTTAGAGAAGATAAAAAGGGTTTGTGTGTGTGTGTGTGTGTGTGTGGTGTGTTGTATGAAATGGATTCCAGAAGTCTTGAGAAGCATTTTCATATAGGTAATTATTAGAAATAAAAAAAGGAGAAGATTAGGTAGATATTCCAGTAGTCCTCTGGAATACACACAAAAATTTGTGTGCACAAACATATAATCACACATAAATTATACTAAAATATGTTCAAAGAATTTATTTTCCTCTTATGTGAATGGATATTTTGCTTATATGTAAGTGTGTACCACATGTATGCTTGGTATCTATAGAGGAGAACAGAAGGTGATAGATCCCCATGAACTAGAGTTACAAATGGTAGCAAAGCAACGTGTGGTAAAGGGAAGGAAACCTAACCTGGCCCCAATGCAAGAACAGCAAGTTCTCTTAACTGCTGTGCCATATCCCAACATCGTATAATAATAATAATAATAATAATATAATATAATAATAAAAGTTTATATATATATGGTGTTATTTATATATATTAACACTATAATATTTAGTATAATATACAAATTAAGAATGGCAGAACAGCTGACTTGATGAGAAATAAAAACATTGTTTTCACTTATTTTATCTTAATGGAATAAAATACAATGTAATAAAAGAAGAGCTAACACATTTAAATTTGATAAGACAATGCAACAGAAGGAAAGTCACTAAAGAAGATATAAGAGTCAGAGATCCATTTGTTTGAACACTTTACGAATCCCATAAATGCAAAAAGTGGAAGGCATAATATATATATATATATATATATATATATGTTGCTGTGCAATATCTGAACATCCTATATATATGTATATATTATATATAATATATTACATATATAGTATTAAAGAATGTTTTAGAGACCTTGAAGGCCATGTGAATGTTCCTTCATTATCTGTGAGCTCATATGAGCTTTGTACATGTTGATTAAAAGGGCCTTGTTTTTCTGGTGTTTTCCATCTTTTCTCCCTCTTACATCTTTCTGTTATCTCTTAGCAATGGAACTCTGAGGAGAGGGATTTGATGCAATCTTCTCACTTCGGCTGAGTGTTTACAATATAAATGGACACTTTTCCTATAGAGTCAGTTGTACTAATGTCTGGGGGCCTACTAAGCCTGGGACCCTGTTTCAGATCAGGAAAGGAAGTTTTGCTGCTTGTTTGCTTACTTATTAAAATATTGCTACATATTAATTAAATTCTCATGTATTCTTTTATGATATGGTCTAAGAGAAACCCAGACTTGCTATAAATACTAGTTATTCTCAACTCAGCATTGCTACTAATTCACGAATAGGTACATATCTTAGGAATTATTTTTAACCTATTTTACATATAAAACTATTTGATTAGTTTAGCTCCTGTAGACAGACAAGGAATAGTATAGTAACAGACTAATTATCTTTGTACTTAGTGAAACTAAGATAAGGATCTGAACCAGGACTCTGTAACTTGGTGTCTTTTCAAGAGATCCATTTGAGATTGGCTTCTACTCTATCTGTGTCAGTTATTCAAATTGAAAATAAGGAAGCATTTTGATATAGGTAATTATATCATAAAATTATATCATAAAATAAGTCTTTCTGTTTAGTGAAAGAATCATTTGCTTTTAATCAACAAAAGAATTTATGTGAAACACACTTAATTGTCCAAGGTATTACACTTGGTCAGTTTTAATTTCTAGTGGATTTTCATGGGATTTTTGGTGAGATTAATTCTCAAAAATCTTTATATTCTTAAGTTTGAGCATAATTATATGATCTACTCACTCTGGAAGCAATTTTTTTTATATAATATCAGGAAGCTGAGGGAGAAAAAGGGGTATAAGAAATCAATAAACAGCAGTCATTGTGGTATAATGCAGCATCTTTTGAGTATATACCAAGAAGCAGTGTAGCTTTTCTGTGAAAATACTAGATTGATTTTCAAACTAACCAGTTTTATGAGTGTGGAATTCTACTAGGAAGAGCTGTCCACTTTCTCCACATTCCTTGACAACATGGGAAGTCACTTGAGTTTTTTATCCTTAGACATTCTAGTTGTTTTAAGGTGGAATATCAAGGTCATTTTGATTTGCATTTCCCTGGTGAACAAAAATGTTGAATGTTTCTTCAAGAATTTCTCAACTATTTGAGATTCCTCTGTTTAGAACTCACTTTTTAGTTCTGTACCCCAATTATGAATTAATTATTTAATTAATTTACATCACAAATGTTGTTCCCAGTCTCCCATTTTGGGACCATGAAGGATAGCTTGGTTTCTAGTAGACCACTGGCTAGAAATGGCCAGAGACCCTGCAAGGGACAATATACATTTGCCACATCATAAACTCCAGATTCCTGACACGTGGCCAAGACCTCCATTCGCCAATGCCTTTCATCACATAGGTCAACACCCCTACCAGCCCCTCCACAGGAAGAGGGGGTGACTATGGGCCTCAGGGCCTCAAGAGATTTCCATATTAATGAGATACCTAAGTGCCAGAGGCATAGCCAATTAGGTATTCCTTCTCAGACCTCCTCCTTACAAACAGTATTTAAAAAAAGACCCGCCATAGAGGTACAGGGTATAGCCAGATTCATCCATTTTCCAAATGACAATAAACCCTTTAAAACCATGGACTTCCTCATTTCTTTGGGGCCTGCCATGGAGAACTGCAGAGGGGGCCTTAGACTGTCCAGATGGTGCTTAATCTCCGCTGAGGACTTCTCTATGTTCCTGCCATGGAAGCCTCCAACTCAAATAAGCTAGCCAATCCAGCCAAGCAAGTCCCAGTAAGCAAGAGTTTCAACCCATGGGGTATTGTTGGGGCTTCCATCCCCTTGTTCTTTTCAGATGCGGGTCAGTTCATCCAATATGCCTTCACGTCTCTGTTCTTCTGTGGCTCCCAGAATCATCTTGGAGCCCAAGGACATAGACCACTGGCCTCCCGAGTCAGCCACACGTTGGCTAGACACCAGTACTCATAAGCCTTGCCCCCATGGGACTTCAGACTGAGATCTCCCCTTGCAGAGCAGAGCCCCACTATGTCTGCCTGGTGCAACATGGAGTTAACTCAAATTCTTGTGCTTCTGCCTCCCTGAGCCACAGCAGTCATGTGGGATCCACAACTCTGCCCAACAGGACCCACATCCATGCATGAGCTTACAGCCCCACATCCCATCACAGACTTATTCCCTCATTCCTTCTCCCCTTTGCCTCTGAGAACTTGTTCCCACAGAAGATTCCCTTCCTGAGACACCAAGTCTCTACATGATTAGATACATCTTCTCCCACTGAGCCCAGACAAAACAGTACTCTACTATACATGTGCCAGTGATCTTGGACCAGCCTGTGTATGCAATTTGTTTGGTGACTCTGTCACTGGGAGTTTCCAGGTTCCCAAGTTAGTTGACACTTTTGGTCATCCTATGGGGTTGCCATCCCCTTCAGTTCCTTTGATCCTTCCCTAACTCTTCATGGAGTCCCTGACCTCAGTACAATAGTTGGTTTTATTATCTGCATCAGTTTCAGTCAGCTGCTGATAGTGCTTCTCAGAGAACAGCTATGCTAAGCTCCATTCTACAAGCACAACATAGCATCAGTATAATGGTTTGGTACACACCCATGGGATGGCCATTCCTTCAGTCTCTGCTCCATTTTTGTCCCTGCATTTCTTTTAGTCAGGAACAATTTGGGGTCAAAAACTTCAAAGTTGAGTTTGTGTCACTCTCTTTCACTGAGGATCATGTCTAACTACTGGAAGTGGTTTCTTAAGATTCTGTATCCCTACTGTTGGGCATTTCAGATAAGGTCATCTATGCTGAGTCCTGAAAGCCTCCCGCATGCCAGGTCTCTGGGAGTTTCTAGAGTTTCCCAGCTAGTATCTCAGGCAGCTGCACATTTCCTTTTATTCTCCTAGCCTTCTGGTTTCCCTCCTGTCTACCCCCATACCTGATCCTGCTCCCTTTCCCCTCCCTACCACTCATACACCTATTCTGCATCCCATGATTATTTTTCTCCCTTTTAAGTTGGATTGAAGCATCCTCACTTAGGGCTTCCTTTTTGTGGGGCTGTCGCTCACACATGGGCGTGGGTCCTGTTGGACTGTGTTGTGGTTTCCTTGTGTCTGTTCCTCCGGTGTCTGGAACTGCTACTCAGGGAGCAGAAGCATGGGAATTTGACTGAGTTTCCTCCACTTGGCACTGGGCAGATGCTGGGCTATGAGAAGCCATGGAGCTCTATCCAGGCATGGAGAGGTCTTGGTCTGAGACCTGTGATGGCAAGGCTCCTGGTTGGGGATCTCCGGGACAAGGGGGCTGACTGGTAGACCAGTGGTCTCTGTCCTTGAGCACTCAGTTGCCACTGGGGACCGCAGAAGAACTGAGTCAGAGGAGGCATACCACTGGACAAGCCCACAGCTGAAAGAGACAAGGAAGAAGAGCTATGGCAGCACCCCATGGGGTAGTGATGCTTGATCATGGCAACTCACTTGTCTGGGTCTTGGCTGGCTCAGCTAGCATGCTTGAATTGGTGGGCTTCATTAGCTGGAACACAGAAAGGTCTTCATGGGAGATTAGATGATGACTTGGTAGTCAAGGGCCCCCTCTAAGATTCTCCAAGATGGGACTCAAGGACACGAGGAAGTCAATGGTATTAAAAGTTTTATTGACATGGTGGAAAGTGTATGAAGTTGTACCCTGTATCCTGCGTCCTCAGGGCCATCCTGAAGTTAAATATTTGTGCATAGGAGGAGGGTCTGGGAAGGAATGTTTAATTGGCTATGCCCTCTGGCATTTACATATTTCATTAATATGGAGATCTCTTGAAGCTTTGTGGTCTGTAGTCATGCCCTCTACCTGTATTATGTGGCTTAAGACCACAAACCTTTTTTAGGAGGGGCTGTGGGTAAGTGAAAGGAACCAGGGCCAAGGAGCAAGGATGAATACCTACTCTCCCATTAGGGTATTATCTGGGGTTTGAAGCCTGTGATCTACAGGTACCCAGCTGCCTCTCACAGCCCAACACCCCACTCTTCCTGCTTAACTTATTTGAGTATGTTGGTAGGTCATGAATATTCTCTAATTTTTGGCTAATATCCACTCAGCAGTGAGTCAATACCATGCATATCCTTTAGGTTTGTATTACTTCACTTAGGACAATATTTTCTAGTTCCACCCATTTTCCTGCAAAATTCATGATTTTCCTTATTTTTAATATTTGAATAATATTTAATATTATGTTTAATATATTTAATATTATAATAATATTTAACATTTAATATTATGTTTAATATTTTAATAATTTTAATATAATTTTAATAAATATTAATATAATTTTAATATTATATTAATAATATTTATATTATGTTTTGATTATTTATTGCAAATATTAAAATATAAATGAGTAAATAAACTAATTCTGTACCTATTATTTGGTTGAGGGATATCTGATTACTTCCTGTTTGGCTATTATTAATAATTCTGCTATGAACATAGTAGAGCATGTTTCCTTGTGATATCATGAAGCATCTTTTGGCACATGTCCGGAGAAGTATTTCTGGGCAATCTCCACTTAATAGGGAAACCACACACACACACACACCTCACACACACACTCCCCACAACACAAAAAACCAAAAAAAAAGGGATCTCCACAACAATTTTGAACAATAAAAGAACTTTTGGAGGAATCACTAACCCTGATATCAAGCTGTACCACAGAGCAATAGTGATAAAAACTGCTTGGTATTGACACAGAGATAGACAGGTTGATCAATGAAATAGAATGAAAACACAGAAATAAACCCCACATGTATAGATATTGAGAGTTGACAAAGAAGTCAAAACCATATAGTGGAAAAAGAAAGCTTCAAAAATTGGGCTAGTCTTATTTGCAGTCTACATGTAACGAGTACAAATTGATCCATATTTGTGACACTGCACAAAGTTTAAGTTGAAGTCGATCAGTGAACTCAACATAAAACCAGTTTCACTGAATCTAATATAAGCAAGTGGGATATATCCTTGAATAACTGGCACAGGACAAAATTTCCTGAACAGAACACCAATGTCTCAGGCTCTAAGTCAACAATTAATAAATGAGACCTTTTGAAACTGAAAAGCTTCTATAAGGCAAATGACATTGTCAATAAGACAAAACAGCAGCCTACAGACTGTGAAAACATCTTCACTAAACCTACATCTAATAAAGGGCTAATGTGTGCTATTTTAAAATTGGTCATTGTTTGAGTCTAACTTCTGCTCACAGACACCCATTGAACAGAGGTCAGGAACTCTTATGCAAGACCTGTGGGAAAGACTGAATGTGACAGGAACCCTACAGGAGGACCAAGAGAGTCACATACATAGGACCATTGAGAGCCCACAGAGACTATGCTACCAACTACAGAACACACATGGGCTGGAATGTGGCCTCAGGAAAAGAAGTGGATCTCAGTCTTCATGTGGGACCTTTAACAACTGGTGTGGAGGCTCTCCCTAAAGCTGTAGCCTGAGTATAGTATCTGTTCCCCAATAGGCCTGCATTATCTGGAGAGGATGCACTGATTCGGCAGAATAAGCAGGGTGGGAGGTACCAGGTTCTTCCATACTCTAGAGGAGAAGGGGTGGGGGATGGAAGAGGGCCTTTTGAGGGTAGAACTGGAAGACCACAGCATTTGTGATGTAAATAAAAATAGGTGGTTGAATCTTCTTCCAATACAGACTTCTGAAACAGGAAGAGACATTCCTTTGATCTATACCTTGGGCCAAGAATAACACAACTTTTTTTGGGCCATCTTTTCTGCTGGAAGCCTAAGGACATCAAAAGTTTGTCTTGCTCTTGGCTTGCTTATCCTTGTCTTGATAGTACATACAATGTTTCAGTGACATGAAGCCTACTATTTATGGATTCTAGTATATACTGAAGAACAGCCCATATTCCAATTTTAGGACTGAGCAACTACTAATTCTTGGACTTTCCACCAACAGCAAGGTGTACACACACAAACATTCATGCACACACACAACACACACACACACAAACATACACACACAAAACACACACACACTGGGAGAGACAGAGAGAGAGACAGAGAGAGAGAGACAAAGAGAAACAGAGAGACAGAAAGAGAGATTCATACTGTGAATCCTGTTACTCAGAAGAACCATGAGTAATACAACCACCCATGTCAGTACTCTTATCTGCCCATCCCTCTTAATCACACACAAACAATATTTTTATGTGAGGAAACACTCTGGATACATGGATCTGCACTTCCTCATGAAAATCACCCATTTTCATGCCATATTTTTCTCTCTTCACCATGTTCAGGCTCTAAATCCTAATGACTCAATTGATAATTTATTTCTTTTTAGTCGAAAGGAATATGTGAGGGCATAAGTATACAGGCTTATAGAAACAGAGTACCTGCACGGATTTTTAAGAAGATCTCTACCCCAGATGACAATGATTTGGGTTAAAACTGAATAGTGATCAGAAGCAATGACTTGTGGTATCTGCTATTACTGTGGAAATATCCTGGCTAGAAACAAAAGTGAGAAGAAGGAAATCCCTAAATTTGATTGACCACAGTGGAAGCAGCTTGAGAGAACAATAACAGGTGGAGTTAGAGAAAAAGCTTAGTTGCATAAGACAGGTGATGATGATGAATACTGTTCTACTGTGCTAGCTATGGATCACTGTGCTCTTTGTGCCTCTGGTTGTTATTAGTGTTTATATTTTACTTCAAGCATCTTAAGGAAATGGAACAAAAATAAAAGAGGGAGAGTGACCAAGATTCTTGCAGGCAACCATGAAGGAAGCTTGTAACTGGCTTAAATTCCAAGATAGTCCCATAGGGAACAGGTCTGTCCTAAATGGAACAGTAGAAAGTAAACATCTTATATTTCTAAAGTTGTGCCATACTGAGTGAGGAAGTACCAAGGTAAGCATGAACTAAACCTAGAACTATACAAAAAATTTTGCCCTCTCAGAACACAAAATTCCTTCCTTTCTGCCACAGAGACTCAAATAGTCTTTGTAGAAAAACACTCATATCCTGGTTGTGCTGGGAGACAATTGGGACCCTGGACCCTTGCTGCAGTTCCTAGTGAAATGAGCCAGGCCAGAACTGTGCCTAGACCCTACAGATTTGCATGCAATTCACCAGCCCTCTTTTATGAGGTCTTCTTCATAGCCTGGTCACAATCTTACAGTAATCATTTGGAGTCAGGACAAAGCATTGACATGTATCTCTACTTGGCTCATGGGACTGCAATTGTTCTGTCTCCAAGTCAAGGAGGAACAGCTCAGGTCACTGCTCCCAGCTCTACAGGTAATGTCTTTTTTTTTTTTTAATATGCTTAATCATGTGAGGTTGGTTTTTTTTTTTTTTTTTTTTTTTTAATATGAGGTGACATATGTAATGTGCAGACAATCCAGTTTCCATCTTCACTGTCTGCACTTCTGGAGAAAATGTCACCATAACTTTCCAGACTAATGTAAACCAATAGCTCATTAGCTTGGTATCAGCAGAAACCAGAGAATGTCATCAAGCTCCTGATACATGAGGCATCCTGCTTGGCAGATAGAATTCCACTGAGGTTCAGTGGATCTGGCATAGAATATTCTCTCATGATCAATACTTTAGAGACTGAAGTTGCTATTAATTTTTACTGTCAACTGTTGGAACACCCCCACAGTGAGACATAAAAAACCACCAAGTTATGCAATAGTGTTCCACACTGCTGTCCCAATTGTTCTTATTGATGCATATATTGGATGAAAGCATGTCTCTGATGCAGTACTCATTGGCACACATTTTCAGAGCTTTCAGTCCATCAGGAGAGAGGCATTTAATGCTCCTTAGTGGGTGCAGAAGGACAGAACAAGGAAAAAGTGGCCAAACCCAATATGAAGCAAAAACCTTTTCCCTGTAAATTGCTTTCTCACCCTATACTATCCAGAAACAACCAAAATTCTGAGAGAAAAATATAAACAAAACAAAAAGCAAAAACAGAAGAAACACATACATATAGAAAGACATACATACACACAAAAATTATATAACCAAAATACATACTCACAAACCATGGAATGTAAGTAAAAGACCATTAAGGGAAAAAAAAGCCCAAACAAAGCATTATGAGACAGAACTGCCATGGACCATCCCAGTTGGGTGTAGGAGTCCCTGAGATGAGGGTCCTTGAAAGCTAGATGGGTAAGGATTCAGCAGTGACAGACAGAAACAAATACAGAGGCAGTTTGTATCTGAGTGTATTTTGCAGCTCTCAAGCAAGGATCTTATACAAGAAAACGAAAAAAACAAATATTACAGCTCCTAGGAAATGTATACAGGAAAGCAGTCATCATTATCATTTGGCACAGTTAAGCACAAGAACCATCCAAGCAAATCAACTGAAAAGATATATTCAATAAATCACAAATAAAACAGGTAATATCATTATTATTATTTGACACAATAAAATCATTCAAGTATTACAACTCTGAAAGAATGTTTTCAGTGGAGCAGTCATCCAAGGCTATTGGCAGATCTCTAAGAACAGGTTAATTAATCTTTAAAATCAACCATTATTTAACATCTTATGCCAGATTCTTTATTAATCTTTAACACATAAATTTAAACTATTTTAATTCTTTTTATTTAAGGCTTTCTTTACCATATACCAAAGCCCTACTCCAATGATACATGTGCAGCCATAGGAAATTTTATTGTAGGAAAAGATTTATTTTCATAATACTATTAGGTAACTTTGGAAATGATTACAAAGTAAAGCATCAGCTTCCCTGGAGACAAGGTCATGTTAGTGACCCCATCTCAAGGGATGGTTTATTACCCAAGTTCTTTGCTCAAGATGTTAGTCTAGGCTATCAGGAACGTGTTGTAAATAAGAAAAGAAATAAAAGAAAATAAAATAGATAAGTTGCCGTGAGAACTGGGGCTCAATGTTTTGTTCTGGGCAAGGGTTCCACAACCAGTTCCAGGAGGCCTCCTTCTTTTGAAATTTTCCCTTCAGTCTGTGGAACTTGTCACACAGATTCTACTGGGATGGTGTGGCACGGAATATCTTCAAAAGTACCACTGAGTTCATTCTGAGTTGGCCATCTACTACGGTTGACCAATTGGCCTACCCTTAACGGTGGTTTGTTGTGGGAAAAAACTGGGCGCAGCGGTGGAGTCCCTGACCCACGTGGCAGCAGGCCCCAGGCCTACGAGGCAGCGGCCCGGGACCTGCGTGGTGGAGGCTACACTCCAGGCAGCCTGTGTCACATACCAGAGGAAGGTCCCAGGTTCCAGTGGCTGGAGGCTACGGTGGCAGCGGGCCGGCAGGCCCCAATGATACGAGGAAGTCCTTGGTTCAAAAAGGGTTTATTGGCATGGCGGATGGTGGATGGATCTGGGTGTACCCCCCCCCAAACTCAGGGCAGACCTGGGTTAAGTAGGGAGGGAGAAAGTGGGAGGTTCTGGGGAGGAATGGTTAATTGGCTCCGCCCTCTGACCTTCATTAGTATGTAAACCTCTAGGGCCTGAGGCCTGTAGTTACACCCTCTACCTGTTTACTTTGGGAGGGGCTGTAATGGCCTTCATGACTGAACAATGTAGGTCTATGGAGATTAGACTGCTTGTTAGGACCCTGAGTTCTGGGGACATAGCCGAACTCCTGCTGTTTCTCCCTTGGAGTCTCGGGTTCTAGGCCCATGCCCAGGCAAGAACCAGGATACCCTTATGCAGTCCCACATCTCCTCCCCTTTACTTTTTTAAGAAAGGGGGGTCACT
This sequence comes from Mastomys natalensis, assembly GCA_021653895.1. NCBI lineage: Eukaryota > Metazoa > Chordata > Mammalia > Rodentia > Muridae > Mastomys > Mastomys natalensis. The sequence goes on along the minus strand of JAJTUV010001610.1, from coordinate 209,478 downwards.
GTGTCATCTGTGGTAAAAATTTTGCATGAGGAAGTTAAAAGAAAGCACTATTTAGGCCAGAGGGGTTAGCACAATTAAGTCACAGGGTAAGGGGAGTTGAGGGTGGGGATTGGGAAGGAAGGGGAGTTGAGGGTGGGGATTGGGAAGGAAGGGGAGTTGAGGGTGGGGGTTGGGAAGGAAAAGGATCACTGAATCAATTGAATACAGGTGATACAGTTTGAGGGTAATAAACACCTGACTTATCTAGATAGACATTAAGTTTTCCTCACTAATATGTAACTTTAGCTATTTGACTTTGGCTCTAGATAGACATTAAGTTTTCCTCACTAACATGTAACTTTAGCTATTTGACTTTGGCAAAAGAGTTCATCTGTAGCTGGAAGGTCTGGATCTGTCTTCTGTAGGATTTAGCTCTGGAGTCTTCAGTTAAGCAGTGTAGCTGGAAGAAGACAGCTTGGCCTCCTAGGCAGGTTCCAGGAGGTGGCTTTGTATCTGGATCTAAGCATGTCTCTGGAGTCTGCAGTCTGACGAGATGGCTGAGGAGAAGGCAGCTTAGCATCTCAGGCAGGTTCCAGAAGATGGCGTCTCCACTGGACTTGTGGGAGCACCTATTAGGATAATCAAAACAGGAAAGCAGCACCCCGGCATGGGGATTTCTGCAAAGGCTGAATATTAAGCATTAAGTCACTTGGGAAGAAGCACATCACGATCTGTCGTTAAGATCTTGGAAAGGCAAAGGTGTTTCAGGAAATTTGTCTTAGAAGGCGCTTGTGAGTAGGAAAAAGTGAAAAAATTTTGGGTTGAAAAGCACAAACACTGTTGTTTTAGGTCTTCCTGTTGGGAAGAAAAGGCATTAATGGCGGGTTTAGAAGCAGTGGGGGGAGAGGCCTGCTCTGCCATGTTGTGGCTGGGCTGCCACGTGCTGGCTGGGTGCTCTAGCAGAGATGCCAGGGTATTCCCCATTTGTTTTTCTTAGAAGTAAAAGGCCAACCTTGAAGAAAAGCTCAAAGAAAGAAATATAGGAGCTTGATAGGAGAGTCAGAAAGAGTGAGGTTCTGTGTGAGAGACTGAGTTATGGGAGAGAGACACGTGGAAGCTGGCGTGTAGCTGGCAGCTCCTGGGAGAAGCTGGAAGTTGGCCCGCACTTTCTCCAGGCTCAGCCTGGAGTTTTAGCCGCGAGAAAGAAACTGAGAGGAACACAGGGGCAAAGGGACTTCAGGCAAACCAGCTGGGCTGTAGCTGGCCGCAAATGACCTAGGAGGTGAAGGGGAAGGGGAGCAACCAGGGTACCGGCCCTGTTGCTTCAGGCAGCCAGAACTGGCCGCAAATGACGGAGGAGTGGGGAAGTCTATGCTAGGCTAGCAGGCAACCTGTGAAAGACTGACCCCCTGAGGGAAAAATCACTGGGGACTAGAGTTCAGAGCCAGTGTTCATGAGAAGCTAGCAGGCAGAGCATGAAAGGCTGACCCCTGGGGGAGGGGCAGAGAGCAGAGATTAGGGCATCGCTGCCATTTTGTTGAGTTGGAGAACACGTGGGAAGAAACTTACACTAGCAGACTGTGTGTTAAAGACTGAAGTCTAAGCTTTAGAGAGCGACAGGACAGTCTCAGCCTCAAGGAGTCTCTCACTCAAGGAAACGAGTTTTAGAACGAGGATCACAGCAGGCACTGTGGCCTTAAAGACAGCAGTTAGCTGTGAAGGAGCCTTCTCTGTGGAGCTGGGGATGGGCAGAGTAGAGGCTAGGAAGTCCCCGCCATCTTGCCCTTGAGCTGGAGAACACATGGAGGGGAGAGAGGAAGAGAGAGGAGGGGGGACAGTGAGAGACCTGCCTAGTCTTGTGAACTAGGCTGGAGTTACTCACGGTTTCATGGAGAGGCTCTTGGCAGGCACCAGCGGGGGGTACTCTTGGAGCTGGCTTTGCCCACCTCTACCAGCTGTAGGGAATGATGTAGGCCCGCGCATGGGCAGTCACGGGCATGAGTCTCTGTCACGTTGTGGGTCCATGTGTCTGCCATGACGCAGTAGGCTGGGATGGTAGTTCAGCATGGCAGGAGTGCACAGGATCCTGGCTGAGTCCATTTCATGCAACACCAGGGAAAAGGAGGGCCGCAGAATGTTTGGCTGTGTTTGTCTCACACCGCACCAAGTAGACACGGCCAGGCTCGTACTTGGACGGGGAACAAACTCAGTCTGGTTCCACAGGGGTGCAGAGCTCTTGGATTGGGGGTCCATTTGCCTGGATTCGGCTAGGGACCGACTGGTCTCAAGCCCTGGGCTCTCAAACCACTGAGAGGCCTCGGAAGGACTGAGACTTGGGGGCATGTGGGCGCACGCCGGCCTACCCACAGCCGAGAGAAAAGAGAAGGGGAGGGAAGAAAGAGGCCCTGGCAGCACCCCGAGGAGGAGATTTGGTAAAAGTACTTGCTTAACAGACTTGGCGGACTGGTTAGCTTGCTTGAAGATGTGGGACCTGGTGGTTGTCTGAGGGACGGCTTTTCGGCTAGCTTGTCTGTAGTTGCGTGGCTGTTCAGAGCTCCACGTTGGTCGCGCCATTATGTGGGACAAAATGGCGCAGCGGCGGAGTCCCGGGCCCACGCGGCAGCAGGCCCCAGGCCCAGGCAGCAGTGGCCTGGGAACCTGCATGGTGGAGGCTGCCTGGAGGCCTCCAGGCAGCCTGTGTCACATACCGGATGAAGGTCTCTGGTTCCATCGGCTGGAGGCTTTGGCGGCAGCGGCAGACCCGGCAGGCCCCAATGATACGAGGAAGTCCTTGGTTCCAAAAGGGTTTATTGGCATGGCGGATGGTGGATGGATCTGGGTGTACCCCCCCCCCCAAACTCAGGGCAGACCTGGGTTAAGTAGGGAGGGAGAAAGTGGGAGGTTCTGGGGAGGAATGGTTAATTGGCTCCACCCTCTGACCTTCATTAGTATGTAAATCTCTAGGGCCTGAGGCCTGTAGTTACACCCTCTACCTGTTTACTTTGGGAGGGGCTGTAATGGACTTCCTGACTGAACAATGTAGGTCTATGGAGATTAGACTGCTTGTTAGGACCCTGAGTTCTGGGGACGTGGCCGAACTCCTGCCGTTTCTCCCTTGGAGTCTCGGGTTCTAGGCCCATGCCCAGGCAAGAACCAGGATACCCTTATGCAGTCCCACAGTTTGTATATCCAGTAAAACTCCATCAGAGAAAATTAAATTTTCCTTTCTGAGTGGTTGTCAGTTGGAAACAGCTTCTAAGTTAAATATGGGGGCTTCTATCTACTTACTCTCTGTGAGAGGGATATTCTGCTGCAATTTTCTCGAAATCCATGATGGTTTTCATAGGAGTAAAATCTGCTCCAGATGCACTGCCCCTGGATCTCACTCAAGTTACAAGATACAAACTGGGATGCCTTGGAAAGGAAAAGCTTAGAAGATCTTCTTAGTGTTTGTTAATACCAGGCCAGGCCCAGAAAGTGTTGAGGACGCTGTCTCCAGAGTTGTAGAGAGGAAGATGTGGAGTAAACTATCTGGATATCATGTCTCCCACCTGACATAGGAAATATATATTAAATACACATGGCTAATCCCTGAATGTACAAACAGCACATATGGAACCAGGATGCAAAAATTCCCAATACATTCCTCTCCTACCTGAAACTTTGAGCAGTAGTGTTGAGGTTAATTTATAAAATGGTGGCACCCAATCTGGCTTGTCCTTAAGCTGCCACTATGTTCCTGATTACTCAAGGCCTTAGGCCAAGAGCAGTGGCATCCTCCCACCACTGCTCGGCTCAAACCTTGGCTCAGGCTGGCCAGAAGCACTGGCCCTGGCACCCACAAGATACCATCATGGTGGCTAGATTAGCCAATCCGCCACGCTGTCCACAATGCTTGGCTGAGCCCAAATAATACCAGCTATCCCATGGTTCTGATAGAATGAAGACTATTAACATTTAGTGGCTATCCAATTGGCACATATATTTGGAAATGCTTATTAACAATAGGCCCACACAATTAGAATTAAAACAAAAAGGCAACCAACAGAATGGGAAAAGATCTTTACCAATCCCACATCCAATAGAGTGCTAATATCCAATACATACAAAGAACTCAAGAAATTAGACTCTAGACAACCAAATAACCCTAATAAAAATGACCCCGAGCTAAACAAAGAATTCTCAACTGAGGAAATCCAAATGGCCGAGAAGCACCTAAAGAAATGTTCAGCATCCTTAGTCATCAGGGAAATGTTAATCAAAACAACCCTGAGATTCTACCTCACACCAGTCAGAATGGCTAAGATCAAAAAGTCAGATGATAGTAGATGCTGGTGAGGATTTGGAGAAAGAGGAACACTCCTCCATTGTTGGTGGGATTCCAAGATGGTGTAACCACTCTGGAAAACAGTCTGGCGGTTCTTCAGAAAACTGAAAGTATCACTACTTGAGGACCCAGGTATACCACTCCTGGGCATAAACCCAGAAGATGCTCTAACATATAACAAGGACATATGTTCCACTATGTTCATAGCAGCTTCATTTATAATAGCCAGAAACTGGAAAGAACCCAGATGCCTTTCAACAGAGGAATGGATACAAAAAATGTGGTACATTTACACAATGGAATATTACTTTGCTATTGAAAACAATGAATTTGAGAAATTCTTATGTAAATGGATAGAAGTAAAAAATATCATCCTGAGTGAAGTAACCCAATCACAAAAGAACATACATGGTATTCACTCACTAATTATTGGATTTTAGCCCAGAAGCTTAAAATACCAAAAATTCAACTCACAGATCACATAAAGCTCATGAAGAAGGAAGTCCAAGTTGGGGGGGGGGGGGGCTTCAGTCCTTCTTAGAAAAAGTAACAAAATAATCAAGGGAGCAAATATGGATACAAAGTACAGGTCAGAAACTAAAGGAGGGGCCGTCTGGAGACCATTCCACCTGGGTATCCATCCCATGTGCAGTCACCAAAGGTAGACATTGATGTGGATATCAGGAAGTACATGCTGACAGGAGCCTGGTATAGCTGTCTCCTTAGAGATCTGCAAGAGTCTGGCATATTCAGAGGCAGATGCTTACAGCTAACCATCAAATTGCTCATGGGGTTCCCAATAGAGGAGATAGAGTATAGACTGAAGGAGTTGAAAGTATTCGAGACACCATGAGGAAAACAACAATACCAACCAACCAGAGCCGCCAGGGTCTAAACCACCAGCCTCAGAGCGCTTAGGGAGGAACCCATGGCTCCAGTTATATATTCAAGGGAACTATATATAAGTGGGAGAAGAGATCCTTAGTCCCATGAAGTCTAAACCACCAGCCTCGGAGCGCTTAGGGAGGAACTCATGGCTCCAGCTATATATGCAAGGGAATTATATATAAGTGGGAGAAGAGATCCTTAGTCTCATGAAGTCTGGACGTCATGGGGGTGTGGTATTCGAGGGTGGGGTGGTGAGGTACGGGGAGGGTAGGTGGGGGTACACCATTATAGAAGCAAGAGGAGGGGGGAAGGGATAGGGAGTTCCTGAAAGGTAGGGGGAAAAATGGGTAAGGGGAGAACATCTGAAATGTAAATAATATTTCCAATTGAAAAAATAAGAATTAAACCCACAATTAGTTAACCTAGATATGCATAACTACCTTAGACTGCAGACATCTTCCACCATCTTCTCCTCTCCTCCACCTAGCCCTCCTCTTCCTCTATCTTTCCCTTTGCTCCTCTCACATTAGCTCCTCCCAATCACCAGCTTATTGCCAAATAATGAACAGCAGCAAGAAACATCTGCCTAACTGAGAGTGTCATTTGATTGACAAAGCAATTTTTTCCTATTTTGTGTTCTGGCTAGCACTGACCATACCACTTAGAAGCTCCAGGCATGACTTTAAGAAATCTTCAAGGACTGTATTATGACAAATGCATAATGTTTAAAGCATAACCATGCTCTTTCATGCTTTAATATGCCTATGCCATCTCAGTTACTCAAAACCCTGAGGATTCATAGGTCTCCCTCAAACCAAGAGTAGCACAGATTTACTTACAATTTAAAAAAAAAAAAAAAAAACTGTTTCTTTTTGCTCAATGACACTTCGGTTCCTTTACATCTAATGCTCTCTGACATTTATATGTCCATTAATGACAGCAATCTTCTATTTCCTCAATCTGAATCTGATTAAGATCTATTTATTTCACTGTTAGGTATTTATTAGCAGAGAATTCCTTGCTCTTAGGTCTATTTTCAGTGGTATTTGGATAAATATTAAAGGAACTGAAAATAAAACTAAAAATTATTGCTATACGAAGGCAAATTTATTCCAGCTAATCATGACTGTCTATCAAATATCAAATTAGTCAATCAACCCCATCCAATACCAAGAACTTTCCCACTTTCCATCAAAATATAATGACTTTGCAATTGCACACACCTAATCCTGGTACTTTATACATAGCTTAGGTTACTGATCCTGCTTTCAGTCCTCTCTTGATACTATCATTGTCTTCAGAAACTAAGAATATCTTTAAGAGGTGACACAGATAGGTCAGGGTCAAAACTTCTCTTCTTATAAAATCATTAGAGACAATATCATATATGTTTATTGTTGGCTGAGAGTTTGGTATTCAAATTTAGGTAAATATAATTCTCCTGGAGTCCTTCTACCAAAACTTCCAAGTGATACTTCAATCCTCACCACATCAGGTAAGGACAGAAGAACGAATAGCTGGAGCATCTTAGGCTAACTCTTCTTGCCTGAGAATTTTATGTTACAACTTGGATGGATCACTGTGGAAGTTTGACAGTGATAAGTTTTAACATCTTTTGATACTAGTTTCTCTTGGTCAAGGTGAAATTTGTGCCCACGCTATGTCTTTACTGTAACTGACATTTGCACAGGATGTGACTAGTTTACTCAAGATATATACATGCAACAGGTAGTTCTCTGGGTTCATGTAAATCAGCAGACATTGAGAGGATCCAAGAATAACAGATAAAATACATATTGCACAACTATCATGAGCTTCATGATATAGTAAGGGAATTCATGTGTTTTCTTATGTGTTTGTTCATGTGTTCATATTTGTTTCTTATTTCTATTTGTTAATTTGAATTAGTCTGTTAATTTACATTGGAAGTATATTTCATGCAACTTTTCTTTTTCTGACTAGTGTGTGAGTTAATTAAGTCTCCATTTTCGTAGCTTTTTTTTTTACTATGATTCTATAGTTACTGATAATACTTCCAAGAGCACATTTACATAATATGAATCTATCCTTTGCTGCAGTTATTTGAAAATTCAGTAGTATCAACTATACTATGTTTTCTGTTGTTAAAAAAAATAGTAGTTCAGACTTCTGAGTCACTCTGAAAACAGTATGGTTAGACAGCCTAGAAATGCTAGGTAGAGAGCTCTGTGTTGCTAAAGAATAGCTGAGTGTACTGGTTAGTATCTACTTCAAACTTCAAGAGCACCCAAGGCACTTAAAAGTTCTTACAGATATTCTATTATCATGTATTGAACTAATCACTTTAAATACTTAGGGTGACTTCTGTTTTCCTTCACGCATCATAATTGATATCTAGTTGTGTCAGATTTGCAAATTCCTGTTATTAATGAATCATGAGAGGGATGACATCTAAAATTGTGATGGTATGGTAGAGAGTTGAGTGCATATCAACCTCCTTGTGCCATTCACAAAAGCCTCCAAGTCACCCTGAAATCCTGGTTGCACCTGAGAAATGCTGTCATCAGATAAGAGAAAAAGCAAAAATATGGGCAGGTTACATTCTCACTTCTTCTATGAGTGGTTTTTGTCATTACTTGTATCACCATGGTACAACATATAATCTTGCTGACAGTAGTAAGTTGCATATCTTCAGCTCCAGGCTGCTGATGGTAAAGGAAAAATTTGTCCCTGACCCACTGCCACTGAACCTGGAGGAAACCCTGATTGCAAATTGGAAGCATAATAGATTAGGAGCTTTGGAACTTCCCCTGGTTTCTGTTGGAACCAAACCACATAATTTTTTATATCTTCATTGGCTCTACAAATGATGGTGACTCTGTCTCCTAGAGATGCAGATAAGGAGGGTGGAGACTGAGTAAACTGAATGTCCCATCTTTCACCTGAATTTGAAAAATTAAAAGCAAAAAACACATGCAATTAATAATGACATTATTACCATCTAAGAAAAGCAACAATAATCACTGTCTTTGAGAAATTTTACAATTCTTATCCTCCTTACTTATGAACCAGAGTATCATCAACCCCAGGAATATAGCAAAGATATTCATGTTCATATTGTATCACATGTGATGTGAAAGAACTCTGTGGAAATAGTGACCATCCCTTTAAAATATACTCAAGGCAGTGGGCTGTGCTTTAGGTACATTCAAGTCATCCAGAGCTGACTGGAACTAAGGACTAGAAATAGCTAATTTCTGTAAAATCTCAGAGTTTTCATTCCTACCACAGCAGCACAGTTAATATTGTTCCTTCTGGCTGATGGCTCATGAACAGGATCTTTCTATTATCTGTGAGTGTTCAATGAGTTTGATTACACTCATCTAAGAATCTACAAGGAAGGTTTCAGATGCCTCCCATTTGGTACTCTCAGTATTACTGAGATCACTGAGAATTCTTCTGGGGTACAAATTCATCACATTTTTACTGTGAAATTCAAGTGAAAATCAGTCTTGAGCATCATGGTTTGTAAGGAAGGGCAGAATCTATGATGCCTAAGCTGTTGTCTTTAAGTAATTTTCTATTCAGTATTACTTAGACTCTTTAATTCTGCTATTGTTATTTAAAGTCAAGTATATCTTGTTTTCCCGTCTGAAACATGGAATCCTTCTCCCTAGCTCTGATTTCAGTTAAACATATACTTTCATAGTATTCTTGGATGCTTGATGGTATTTTTTTAATTTATTTAGTTATTTAAATCACATCATAATTTACTTATTACACAGGGTTATAAACACAAAAAGACAGGATATGGGGAAGGGAATGGCACCAGAACATAGGTGTTCAGGGGGAGTACAGAAACCATTCTGAACAGTGTATCAGCTGGGTGTAGGTTCAGGGGACAGGTCACTATGACTCTGCCTATGATTCACTTGTCCTATCTAAGTTGGTTCTATCCACCAAGGCTGCCTATTTTTAAGACCTATGACTACTTGGGCTGGTAAATTTCCACAGAAGTTGCCTGTTTACAATAGCTTATAGCCTGCTGTTTCTGTGTTTTTCCACAGAGACCCAAGACTTGGTGTTATCATGTATGTATGTCAGGCTTATTGCTGACTTTAGGCCTATGGCTGATTTTAGGCCTTTAGTGTATATGCAGGGCTGTTCCTGACATCTCCTCCCTTCTCTAAGAATAGAAGGGCCTTGGTGATTCTATTCTTGTGAAGGCAGGGATAGAGGTCTGACTCTAATAATTGAAGGGGACCTTGTAATGGCTCAGGTCCTCCTGTCGTTGTCCAGTGAGGCATGAGGGCCATTCTCATCGATGTCTTTTTCCTGGAGAGGGGATACTTTTGACATCAACCCCTATGTAGTCAGGCTTGTCCCTCAGGGAACCCAGATAGATATTTTAAACTTTTATTTATATTCCCTTGCAGTGCTTAGCCTCGCAGCCTAAGCAAGAATTCAGATCGCCAGACAGAGAGGGTTTTGGGTAGACCCTCTCTGCTTGGTCTAGGGGTGGAAGTTCCCTCTTTTAGGTTGGGTGGAGATGGGTTTGAGGAACACCCTGGATAAAGTAATGACCTCATCTTTAGTCTCGTGGTCCTCCAGAGCTAACTTATGATAATGTATCTGAATAGGTTTTGCTACAAAATTATCTACCTGTTGTATCACAAAGTTAGTCAGCCTATTTAAGGCCTGGGACTAAAAGAAATCAGCAGAAATAACCCAGTTATTGGTCCCCATATTGGAGGAAGTGGGATGACAACCATGGAGAGGTGAAAACCAGTTCTTGTACCAGTCTCATCTTATCTTTCTCTTTCTCTTTCTCTCTCTGTCTTTTCTCTGGGCCTTCTCTGACCTTTTTCATGTTCTCTTTAACCATCCCTGTCTTATCTATGTAAGGGCAACATTCTTCTTTAAGGGCTGTACACAGTCAAGAGCTGTACACAGTCTTTTCTATTGTAGAAGAGTAAATCAAGTCCAATAAAATCCTTTGCAATTTTTGGAGATCAATTTTAGACATTGAAACGAGGGATTTCTTCAGGTTAGTGATGTCAATCTCTAGCTGTTTGGTGTCCTTCTCAATGGCTCATCAAAAGTCTGAGTAGTATAAGTCTGGAGGCCAGCATCAGGATTAGAACTTCTACCAGCAGATATCACGGGTGTTTCATTTTTACCTGGAAAGGAAAAAGAAGGGAATTCTCAGGGAGATTTCTCTTCACTGGAGGTCAGTTGTTATTCATCTTATTTATAGTTGGGCTTAGCTTTGTGGGGGTATCTATTTATTTCATTAAACTTTTTGGCAGCCATTTAGCTGTGCAATCTGTGGTATGCTTGATGGTATTGATTGCCTTCAACTCAAACAATTGTTTAAACAAGAAGACTTTCCTGTACCAAATCATTCAATCTTTTGAAGCTGTTCTACTCATTAAAGTTGTAGATCTTAAAACAAAAAATCTTATCCAGTTGATGAGAGAATACAACTTTGAATGACTGATTAGGACAATTCATAGATTTCACATTTATTACCTATTGTATTTTTACCTAAATTGTAGATATTCAATTTTATTCTGGAAGTTAACATTGAATACTGTTTCAAAAACAAGAAAAATAGTGAAGTTTTTACTATATTTAACAAAAGACTGTCACTAATTTTTACATATATTTATTTTAAATTTATAATACAATGATTTAATTTCATAAATACAGGGTCATCCCACAATAATAAAATCATCCACTGCCATGCATTGCTCAAGAAGAAAACACAACACTCAAGCAGACAACCGTGCAAGTCACATGCTGCAAAATTAAGATTCTTTTTTGCTAAGGGTATGGAGGGTAATATGTGACAACAAATAAAAGAGGGTGCGAGTGTGGATGGATATAGTTGTGAACATGACACAGAAATATTGATTTTGAACAGGCAAGATGGACATAAACTAAACCAAATATTTATGAAAATGTCCCAAGAAAACCTGTTCGTTTATGTGCTAATCAAATGTTTAAATATTGCAACATATTCAAATAAGCTGTGTCTGTCTAGTACTGAGATGTTAATATTTTACTGGAGACTTTGTTCAGTAGTTGACAAAAACAAATGATAATATGCAGAATGTTTATCAATTTATTTATTTATTTGAATAAAAAAGTAGAAGCTACAAAATCATGGAGGCAATTGGAGAAGTTATGTGTGTAATAATGAAAGTTCAGTGTTAACAATATATTGTAATAGATATAAATTATCAAAGTAAAATATATCTTAGCAGATATCATTATAGTGTTTTGATACTTTGATACTTCATCATTATTATTTTTATAAATAAAATAATAATTATAAAATCATTAGCTAATAAATACTAGAACAGATTCATAAACTGATCCTTTAAAAAAACAAAAATTAGAATAGTATCATACAGAAGCTAGAATGTTCTACACTTTTGTGTGTAATTCTTACTACACAGGGCTAAAAGGAGCATGTGTGTCTGAAATTTAATAGTAACATATTTAATGCTAACTACAATACACACAATAATAACACAGTAAAGGTAAATACTGGTGTTAATATGGAAGTCCAAATAAAGCTTAATGGATCTGAATTTTTTCTCTTCTGTGACATAAAAAGAAAAATAAAGGATGATTAAATGTGAACCTACATTAATGGGAGGAACAATTAGACTTTGCTAGAGAGAATTTCTAAATAGGTAGAGATGCAGCTGTGCTGGAGCAAAGTGCTTTCATACTATAGAGTCTAAGTTGGTATTAAATGAAATCCAATCATTTTAGATTAAATAACTCGTGTTATCCAAGGAAACTCTAATAAGAGGGGAAAAACATAAAAGTAAGTGAATCAAATCTGGAAGATTTTTAGTACAGAGTAAACAGAATTGCTGAGAAGCAAACTTGATGTAGCACACAAAGACTGGAGATACTATTATTACAACAAACAGTGGACAGGTAGAAGTAGCTCATTCTGTGTTATTAACTACAAAATAGTAGAAATTGACTAGACATTCCAATTAAGTACAGATTTGGTGTCATAATATATTCCAGGCCACCTCCGCAGGCCTGCAGGACTCCACCTCTGCGCTGCCTCAGCACAAGGCTGCCCCTGTGCAGGCCAGGCCTTCACTACAGCCTCACAGGACCAGGCATGGGCCTGGGCCCCCCGCAAGGTGATCCGAACTCATGTACATTCACTCATGTGCACAGCACACACAGTATAAAGAAACAGAACAGAACACCAATGGCTTATCCTCTAAGATCAAGAATTGACAAAGGGGACTACATAAAATTGCAAAGATTCATAAGGCAAAGGACACTGTCAATAGGACAAAATGACAACCAACAGATTGGGAAAAGATCTTTAGAATCCCACATCAATAGAGGACAAATATCCAATATATACAAAGAACTCAAGAAATTAGACTCTAGACAACCAAATAACCCTATTAAAAATGGGGTATCGAGCTAAAACAAGGAAATCTCAACTGAGAAATGTGAATGGCAGAGAACACCTAAAGAAATGTTCAGCATCCTTAGTCATCAGGGAAATGCAAATCAAAACAACTCTGAGATTCCACCTCACACCAGTCACAATGGCTAAGATCAAAAACTCAGGTGATAGAAGATGCTGCCAAGGATGTGGAGAAAAAGGAACACTCCTCCACTGTTGGTAGGATTGCAATTTGGTGCAACCACTATGGAAAACAGTCTGGTGGTTCTTCAGAAAATAGGACATATCAGTACCTGAGGACCCAGCTATCCCAACTCCTGGGCATAAACCCAGAAGATGCTCTAACATATAAGAAGGACACATGCTCCACTATGTTCATAGCAGCTTTATTTATAATAGCCAGAAACTGGAAAGAACCCAGATGCCCTTCAACAGAGGAATGGATACAACAAAATGTGGTACATTTACACAATGGAATATTACTTTGCTATTAAAAACAATGAATTCGAGAAATTCTTATATAAATGGATGGAACTAGAAAATATCATCCTGAGTGAATAACCCAATCACAAAAGAACGTACATGTATTCACTCACTGATTATTGAATTGTAGCCCAGAAGTTTGAAATACCCAAAATTCAACCTCACAGACCACATAAAGCTCATGAAGATGACGACCAAGTGTGTGTGTGTGTGTGTGTGGGGGGGTGTTCAGTTCTTCTTGAAGGAGTAGCAAAATACTCAAGGAAGCAAATATGGATACAAAGTGCAGGACAGAAACTGAAGGAGCAGCCGTCTGTACACCATTCCACCTGGTTATCCATCCCATGTACAGTCACCAAATGTAGATGATGATGTGGATGTCAGGAGGTAGATGCTGACAGGAGCCTGATATAGCTGTCTCCTTAGAGGTCTGCAAGAGTCTAACTTATTCAGAGGTAGATGCTCACAGCTAACCATCAAACTGATCATGGGGTTCCCAATAGAGTAGTTAGAGTGAAGACTGAAGGAGTTGAAAGTATTTGAGACACCATGAGGAAAGCAACAATACCATCCAACCAGAGCCCCAGGGTCTAAATCACCAGCCTGGGAGCACTTATGGAGGGACCCATGGCTCCAGCTATATATGCAAGGGAGCTATATATAAGTGGGAGAAGAGATCCTAGGTCCCATGGACGTCATGGGGGGGTGGTATTCGAAGGTGGGGAGGTGAGGTACTGGGGAGGGTGGGTGGGGTACACCATCATAGAAGCAGCAGGTGGGAGGACGAGGATAGGGAGTTCCTGGGAGGGAGGGGGGAGGAAATAGGGTAAGGGGAGAACATCTGAAATGCAAATAAAATTTCCAAAAAAAAAAAAGAAGTAAGATTTTACTCAGTTGGAAGTGATTTCATCCTTTTGGACACATAGCAAATGGCCAAAATGTGCTTACATGTATGATTCAAAGACCAGAATCTAGTCTATGAGCAGTGTATTATTTCAGTCTTTTCTAGGTACAATATGTGTTTCCTTGCTTACACTCCACAATCCCGAATCTCTAACAAAGTCTACAAACTCCTTTTGTTTCTCCCATTTTTATTATTGAGATTATGGATGACTCATCTTTGCAATAATTACTACATATCTATAGTGTGAACGTGAAATGTGAAGCAGTCATGTGCACACAGACGCTAAGAAGGGAAGGATGTGTCATGCCTAAACTTTTATGTCTAATTAAATAACGTGATTCCTCTATTTACAGTTCTTTTGTTTCACTAAATCTCATATGCCTAGGAAATGTTATAATGGCCTGAAGTCTTTCAGGTACATTGCAAGCTCTATTCATAATTAAAGTAGCTATGCAAGTTATTTCCTGCATGCCTCTAGTTACAGGATTCTCTAAACACTCTTTATTTTCATTAATTTGTTTGTTTATTCATTTTACGCCCAGATCGTACTCTTAACTCAACCCATTCCCACAGGAGTTTAGATCTCTCCTTATCAACTAGCTATTTACACTATTAAATCCAATGTGATTCCTAACCTGCCCTTTATACCATCATCAAATTGCTCAAGCTACACATAACTCTATTGACTGAGTTTACAGAAATATATGTTTTACAGTTAATGAAGATTATATTTAAACCATAAATATATTTTTAACATTTGCTGAAGTGGTAGTAAAAATTAGAAATTAATTTTCAAAATAGTTTTCTGGTTGGCATATTTCTAATTCATAGGAATTTAGGAGGTAGTAATCTTACTGTATATGGCAGATACCTGTTCATATATTGAATGTGTTCACAGGAATTATCACACTTTTACAGATGTGTTTACCAGTTTTTACTCAATGAATTTATGCTTCCAGAGAGCAAGAGGTAGAATTTATGTGTATGGTCGCATATGTACAATTCTTCCATAAACAGTGTCACTCAGTAAGGAAATTCCTGCTTGAACACTTTCATAATTATTATTTTTTATGGGTCTCACTATCCTCATACAGCATTTCTTCTAGTTTGTAGCTTAGAAATTTACATAAAACTTTTGTTAATTTTCCCATTTATCCAGAAAAAGGAACAAGCAACCACTTTTACTTATTCAATGACATCATGACAAAACCGAAATTATTGAAAATTTAGAAATATTAATCTATGTACATAGGCTGCTGATTCACATTCCAAATCTAAATACCCACTTCTTCAGGATAATTTATTACAGAGTGGCCTTTGTATATTAATTAATATCCAGTCAGTGGAATTTTACAATTCTGAAAATCCACTGTCTTTAGCAAACCAAAATAAGCCTCTTCAAGGACTCTGACTCATTAAATTATCATCACAATTAGGGTACAGATAGCTGAGACCTATCTGCATGCACTCCCTCAAAAAAGATATTGATGACAGTACACTTGATACCCTGATAGGAAAAGTGAATTCTGAGCACTGTTAGAACTTTTCATCTAGAAACTGACTTTAGAAAGTAGCTTCTACCAAGAATACAGGAACCCAGCCTGGAAATCTGCTTGAAAATATTGAAGGTTCTGTTCAATAAGCAGAATGCAAATGTCAGAGTGATAAGGCAGGAGCTATTTCATCTTACATCAAGTCATTTATTCAACCACCCCTACAGGCCTGAATTTCTCTAAACAACTGTCATTATTCCTGATAGATTTTCTTCTGACAATTTTTGTTTGAGTTTTGATTACTAAATGCTTTCTTGAAACTCTAGACTGAAGATCGTTAGATCATTGAATAGTCTCCTAACCGTAAACGCATAGTGTATAGACATTCATCATTTTTTAACAATATTTGATCAGCTATGTCCTTATAAAGATAAGGAAGATCAAATCTTGTATTTTCATCATTGGATTAAAGGTAGGTTTATTTGGAAATATACATTATATTTAACACTGTATGACATAATCCAAAGTGAAAAAAAGCATTTCCAAACATATTGCTGATACATTCAGATGTGACTTTCCATTGAATCTAACAATGCTTCATTCAAAGGAGCTTGTGCCTCTGGCTCTCATTCAGGTGCTGTGCCAGAGGAGGAGGGTCATAAGGAGCCAACATTTTGAGTCTGGGGTAATGAGCCTGCAGGATTGGAGGAGTTCATAGAGTACAGTGAAATAGTCCATCCTCAGCCTCCCACTGTGAGAAGACACAATGCAATGACAGCTGGCTCTGGACCAGAAATTTGATTGTGGATTCTGAACTGAAACTCGATTGACAGGAATGTGAGACCAGGCCTTTGTGCTGTCTACTACACTCTTAGATGGAAGGTGTATTGAGATGTTTATATAATTTTAAAACTAATGAACTTTATCTGTTTATAAATCCCATATAAGATATTCATCTCTGAAATTATGTGTCACAAAAACTTGAAAATATTTTACCATATACTTATCATTAATTATTTTCTATCTAACATGAAGGTCAAATTTACTGAAATTATGTTTTTATTCTATGAAGACCATTGATTGTGCTTCATCATGAATGTATGAAACAGACATATCAATGAGTAGTTCTAGTTGATTTGCTGTATACTTTTATCTTCAAACATAGTGTTTAGGTTAAGATTTTTCTAGTAGCTTCACACAATTTATTTTAGTCATAAATCATAAATCCTATAGAACATAGATTCCCTCTGTCATCTCAGCAAATAAATAAATAAATTAATTATTTATTTAATTAATTAATTCTGAGTAATTTTGGGTCTAATATTTCCACTGTTATAAGATCCAGTGAATGACTGTTTCAATTAAAATGAGTGTCATTCTGCTTATACTACACAGTGGTTGACAATATCGAAGATGGCAGGAACTTGATAGTAGAATGTTCTATCATGATCAAGTTCTGTTCTATTCCTACAATAACAACAAAATCAATATTTTAAAATAGATTGTGTGGGGACTTTCTAGAATGTACCAGAGACCTGGGAGTTGAGAGACTCTAAGAACTCAAAGGGAGGGACCTTAGATGAAATCCCATAGAGTAGGGAGAGTGACCATATAAAGCCCACCTCCACTAGAAAGACAGGGCATTTATTAGAGGGATAGGGTTGCCATCCTCACAGTAAAAAACTATGACCCAGAATTTTTCCTGTCTGAAAGAACTGTAGGGACAAAAATGGAGAAGAACCTCAGGAAAAGGAGGTCCAGGGACAGAAAAAATTGGGATCCAGCTCAAGGGAAGCCTCAAGGCCTGACACTATTACTGATGTTATGATGTGCTCACAAAGAGGAACTAGCATGACTGCCCTCCAAAAGGCCTAACAAGCAGCTGAAAGAGTTAGATGGATATACTCCCAACAGAGGCTGATGAACCCTGTGGTTGAATTAGGAATAAGATGGAAGAAACTGAGGAGGGGGATGACTGTATACTAAGTCCAGCAGTCTCAACTAACCTGGATCCCCAAGATCTCTTAGATACTGAACCACCAATCGGGCAGCATACATCAGCTGATATATGAGCCCTCCCAAAACTATACAGCAGAGGACTACCAATCTGGACTTAGAAAAGATGCACCTAACCATCAGTAAACTTGGGGCCTCAGGGAATGAGGAGGTCTAGTGGGGTGGGGTTGGGGATATTCTCCTGGAGACAGAGGGATGAGGTATGGGATGTGAAACAGTCATAATGTGGACCTGGACAAATAGAAAATCTATACTGTAGATTAAAGAATAAAGACAAAATAAAAAAAATATAAAATAATGTAGAATATTTTCTTATTAATGTTAAAGTCATCATCACACCTTAGAAATAGCTTTCCTTCGTTTTACCATGCATGTTTGTGAGTTTTTCAACTTAGAACTTTGTGATTTTACATAGTTCATAATATAAACCATCTATGTTCTGTATTATCAGGAGCATCTAGGAGAGCTAAAGGCTAGTAGGTAGTCTTCTAGAGATGGTTTCTCTGTGAACTGTACACTGCAATAAATGAATCTTGAAGGCAAGGCCCAAGAAACTGGCATTTTCAGGATTTAATTGCTGCTATTGATAGCCTTTTCTGTCATTACTAGATTAAATAATAAACCATCAGCATAAGTCCACCCTATTGGCAGATTTTCTTAAATCAGAAAAAATTTACTGTCCTAGTAGTGATGCTATACTGATATACAGACAAATAAATTATTTTCTTAACTCCTACTGATGATTCTATAAGGACTCCTACAATTATATTAGGAATTACTGAGCCTTTATAATAGGACTGCAACTAAATTTCTCTGTAAATGAATACAAGAATCAGAACTCTGATAACTTTCATGTGTCATGGGATCTTTTGAACTAAACTAGAAAGCAGACAGATTCACAATTAAGGAATACATTTCTTGGGCTATAAAACAATTAAACGAAGGTCATAAAGGGAAAAAAACATTGATTGTAAGTGCAAGGACAGAAAAAATATTGACGATATATATATATATATATATATATATATATATATATATATAATATATTATATGTAAGTATTATTAAATACCATACTTTAATGTTAATTTAGACCTGAGATTTAGACTTGTTATTCTTCAATGAGCCTGAGGTGCTAATAACAAAAAATCAATGTCTGTTAGATAACTACTCTATAAAAACCTATGTAAAATCTCTGTTGTAAATTTCTTATTTGTTTTATGATTTGAAATTATGTTTAAACTTGGGATGAAGTTTTGCAATAGATACCATGCAATTATGTATTTGGAGAAAATGTATAAAGAACTGAGAAAAATGGAATAGCAGTGTAAATTAGAAATTAAGAGAGAAAAAAATTATATATAAGGGAGCATATAGTCTGATAGGTTTTTCCTCCTTTTACCTGTCTCTTAGAAATAAAGATTTCTTTTCAAATGTCTCTCCTTTTTTTCTATCAGTAACTTTCCCTATAAGACAAGAGGTTAAATAAAATCTCTTTACTTAATCACTCTGCTATGTTTTTGTTTGTTTAACTGTTTGCATGTTTGTTTGTTTTATTAATCATTTTATCATCTCCATTTCAAATGATATCCCCCTTCCCAGTTTCCCCTCCAGAAACCCCCTATCACCCTCTGTTAAGCAGCATGTATTAATTTGCCAAAGGCCTGCAGCTTCTGTCTTCAGAGTAACTTAGAAATTAAGACAGGTAACACAACTTCTGGATGAGACAACAGCATTTTCTATAGGAAGCTTTCTGAGCTTTACATTATATAAGAGTTGTCCCACGTCCATATTCTGCAACTCAAAGAACTCAAATAGTGGTTACATTTGTGTTCAAATGAGACTGTGATAATAAAAATCACACCTTGTTTTCTGATTTATTCAAAAGAAGGATAAAATCACTGGATTCTGTTGGTGTCTTCTATTACTCAGACCTTCTGAAAGATGTTTCTTATTATTTTGTTCTCATGACTCTAAGATATTTCGACTAAGATGATCTAGGCTTTCATTAACCCACTCAATTCTCAGTAGCTATGGTGGACTAGTGTTCCATCTTCTTACCAGCCTTCCTGTTTAGTTCATGGGTCATTATGAACTGTGTTGCCATATTTTCAAAATTTAAAAAAAAAAGTTCATTTCACCACATCTACCAATGGAACTGTTCAAAAAAGAATGGGATCAGAATGTGTCTTTTGAATAACCAGTATACTTTCCACTCTAATGAATCTGTTTGCATAGTGCCCCCTAGGGATTCCACCTAATATAGTTACTATTGCAGTGCTCCCTAGAGGGCAGACAGATTTCCTGGTGTAGTGTATAACTTCTGAGCAGCTGAACTTCTTCATTGTAATAGTTTTTGCTCTTTGTTCTTCACTTTGCATGAATACGGAAAATAGGAAAAAGGACTTCTAGAAGTTCCCTCTCACAGAGGATACCTTTAAATATACCAAAGAATTTGATCCTATTATTCAAGTGCTGACAGACTTTTTTTTTCGGAAAATATATATACTGTGTTTGCACACACATGCATTACATATACACATATATAATATATGTTCATACATAATCACATATGTTAAATAGCACAATTGTGATGTTGCAGATGTGAAAATTTATAAGACTGTAATCTAGTTTCCAGTCACTTGGATGTTTATACTAGGCACCAAAAAATGTGATCTGAAAATCTAATCCCATTTGGATTCCATGTATTCTTGTTAAAAGATATGTACTATAACTTGCTATTAAATTTGGTTTGGAATATATCTCTCCTGGTTTTAGTTGTCTTGTATTGAAATTCATCTTTCAATTTCTAGTCAGAGAGACCTTTCCTCATAGCAAGGCACCATTTATCTAATGTACTTGGAAGAGTACGGAAAACTAAAGCCATCTTTCACACAATGTGGTAGCATTTACAAAACCTGAAATTCCCTGAAAAGAGAAAGGATTTGGCCAAAACAAATATATAACTTTCCATGGGTCTGGTTTGGTCTGTGGCTTGGGTTGTCTGAGCCTTTTGCCACTTCTCTTGTTTCAATACTAGATGGCAATCTAAGCCAAAGTTTGCATGACTCAGCCATGCACCGGCAATTATATAGTATAGGACCTTAGGGGAAGAATGGAAGACATTTTTGCAAATTTTAGCAGCGTAACATTTTTGACAGCTATGTAAGTAACCAGAATAAATACATTTGATACATTTGAGTTTTTAATCTAGCCATTCTGATAGGTGTAAGATGGAACCTCAACTGGAGCTGGGTTTTCCCAAAACTGTTGCCTATACATGGGATATGTTCCACTAGCTGGGTTGTCTTGCCTAACCTTGCAAAGTCTTGAAGTGCCAGAGTGGATGAGATACCCAAGGGGCCCCCACCTGCTTAGAGGAGAAGGCAAAGTGTAGTGGTAGAAGGTTTGTAGGAGGGGAGAGCTGGAGGGCAAAGTAAGTCAGATGCGAAGTGAATAATAGAAAAATTAATTAATTAAATTATATTTTAAAAAGAAAGGGAACAAGAAGTCTACGAGCTATGATCCACTTGCACAAGGAGACCTCCAATCTCTGCCTGCTTTGAATAACAGTCATTGTAGTCATAATACCAAGAGTTCTTGGATGAACCTGAGTTAGTAAGAATTTAAGATTGGATGTTTCTGGGGTTTCAGGAGATTTCTTAGCATTTAAGAGCATTTGTTGCTTTTGGGGAAGACCTTGTCTCAATTGGCGATATTTACATAATGACCTATGGTAATTCATTACTCCAGTACTAGGATATTTGAAGCCTCTTCTGACTTCCTTGGGTATCAAATATGCATGTTGTCACATACATTTATGTAGTACAACTACTCATAAACACAGAATAAAATAAATAAATTAAAAAGATTAGATATCCTTCTATTTCAATAGAATAGAGACAAAATTATTATTTTGTTTTTTGAGGTTTCTTGAGAATCCAACACTAATTTCAGATTTAGTGTGATAGTGATGGAGACATCCTTTCCTTTATTCATAATAAGGTTCATCGACTAGTGTCAATATTCATTTGTACTATATAACATCAAGGATGATTTAGTGTCCTTAACTGCTGAAATATAAAACACAAACTACCCCAAAAAATAATGGAAGATTTTTCATTCTTCAGTAAGCAGAGTAAAACTAGTAACTGGCTACTAAATACAATGATAGATGAGACCATGTGTTATTTGAAAGGAAGAGTAGCAATTTAGTTAGAATTTTGTGCTCAGAGATACATATTAATAATTAATTTGAGTTCAACAGTTCTTGGGTCAGTAATTCTCAATACATCTATATAATCACAGAGTTGATCATTTTTTTTTAATAATTGCTGATAGAAATGGAAGAAGTCTTTCATAAAGGGAGGAATAAGAAATCATTCTTAAGAAAGATCTAGAGTCATAGCCATGCTTCATCATGGCTATGGTAATTTCAAAGTTGTATGAAGATTCTTGAAACTTTCTCTAAGGAAAAGTAAACTATTTTATAAATAATTTATATTCACTTTACAACACTATATCAACCCTCCTCTTCCCCCAGGACCCCCTCATGCAAGTGATTCCCCATTCTATCAGTTATTGCTGTAAGTAAAATATTTGATCAAACTTAGACATGAATTTACAGACTCATTTTCTGCCAATCTTTAATAACTAAAATGTAATCTTTTTTGAAAAGCACTCTCAGATATTTCCAGACAATAAACAGAACATGAACTAAATAGTTTCATAGCACAGTGCATACTGAGAATGGTTTTCAGAGTACTTTTAGATGAGTGCATCTTCATGAATCTCTAGACCATGTTCTCTTGAATACAGCACAACCGTTGTTTTCATTGATTTCATTGGGAGAGCAATTTTTTTTTCCTTCTAGGGATTGCATCAGTGCTTGACAAGTGCAGAAATGTCTCTGAGAACACCTGGGCTCCAAATGACATTTGGAGACTATTTTTCTGTTAGCTTTATGGGAGTGACCACCTGAACAGATTGGAAGGAGTAGGTGATGTATCTAATTAGCATTTTTAGGAAAACAAGAATATATAATGCTTTCTGTGATCATTATAAACATTCATTCATGATACAACTTTATTATGGGAAAAATATACCTCAAACTATTCAATTGAACATTCCTTGTTTAATGGGTCAACTGAATCTTGCCTTTAGGGAAATATATGGGTAATACTATAGGACAAGGCTTTTCTTCCTAAAAAGAAGGAAGGAGGAAACAGAAATTTTCTTCTTTATCAGTGTAGTGACTACACATAAGTAGATATTGTTCTGGATTAACTTGGTTTGCCTTAGTTAACAGATCATGTGTTTATAAGTCAAGAACTGCCTAGAGTATATCTTGTTATTTGCATACTTCATCGTCAGAAACCACAAATATCTCACAGTTGTTTTAAACTGATGTACCTGTGAGAAAAGCAGTAATTAGCCAGAGACCAAAATCAAACACACAATGGATTTTAAGGTCCAGATTTTCAGCTTTCTGCTAATCAGTGTCACAGGTAAAGAGGGCAGTTGTTTGAGCTCAGAATCTAACCAAAATTCTTTTCCCTGGGGAATTTGAGTCTGAAATATACATTTTTTTCTTTTTCTTCTAAATATTGGGTGGTATAAAATAATTTTTGTATGTCTATTTCTACTAATCTCTCTTTCTCTCTATGTTGCTCTTTCTAGTCATAGTGTCCAGTGGAGAAATTGTGCTCACCCAGTCTCCAGCAATCATGGCTGCATCTCCAGGGGAGAAGGTCACCATCACCTGCAGTGCCAGCTCAAGTATAGGTTACATGCATGGTACAGGCAGAAGTCAGGCACCTCCCCCAAACTTGGATTTATAGGACATCCAACCTGGCTTCTGGAGTCCCAAATCGCTTCAGTGGCAGTGGTTCTAGGACCTCTTACTCTCTCTCAATCAGCAACATGGAGGCTGAAGATGCTGCCACTTATTACTGCCAGCAGTGGAGTAGTAACCCACCCACACAGTGACACAGACTGGAACAAAAACCTCTAACTTCTTAGGGCCCAGCTACTTCCTCCTAGAGATAAAATGTGGCCAGATGTTTGATTGCAGTAGTCCACACTGAGTGTTCTGCTTTAAAATGTCATTTGCATCTTTGGATAACTGTGTCGATAATGTTCCACTGTACTCCATTGCTGTTTTCAAATAGTCTATTTTGCCTGTGTTTACTTATTCTCAATTTTTGTTCTGTTTGTTGTAGGCAAGTGTGGCAGGCACTTTCCTCAGCTATTTTACTGATGGTCTCCATGAACCTTCACATCTAGTTTCTACTACTTTACTGATTTTAGGATTTTTATGGTAGGTGGTTTTTCTTCAGGATAGTATTTACTCACAATACATTGCTGTTGTTATCCTACTAAAAGTGGTATCCATTCTAATCTGTGTTCTGATTTTATTAGTAGATTTTCCTTTCTACTAAATTGTCCTGTTAATGTGTTTGATATGATTTTCTATCAAGAAAAATATTGGTAGACATGTATATTTTCTTTTTATTCTCACTACAAGTAATTAAAACACTTCACTAAAAAAAATATAAGGCAACAGAGAACTAATGAATGAACATTATTTTGTTATCTATCTATCAACTACTATCTGTCTATGAATCCATTTGTGTGTGTTTACCTTACTTGAATAATTAAATTCATAAGGAAATTTTATTATTCTTAATTTTGAAACAGAAATTATTTAAAACAATAAAATGTACAATTGCATTTAAATTTAAATTACATTTTAACTAAATTTAAATTACATTTACTAATAACAGGAATAATTATTTAACAGTTGTTTCTGCTTTTCCAATGTAAGGTGCTTGTTATGAAAATGACAGAGTTACCAGCCTCCCTGTCTGCATCTCTAGGAGATAGTGTCACCATCACAGGAAGTCAAAATATCAATGTGTATTTAGCATATTATTAACACATTATAATTTGTCAAAAAGCTTCTTTCAGATCAATCCTTTGACCTTTAATCCTAGTAAAGAAAAAGATGTATAAAGAGGATCATGAGCTTAACAGCAGTCCTAACTTCACAGAAGGACACTGCTTCAAGTGAAATCAGTACACATCTAAAATCAAAGAGGACACACTTACACTTGTGTTGCTAAACACTACATGAAATTTAGTGCTTGGTGCATATTTTTGGTTAGTGCTATACCAACTGTTGTTTGAATAAGAATGTGCCCCATAGACTCATATAATTAAATGTTTAGGAAGCAGCCCTATTTATTAGGATTTGGAGGTAATGCCTTGTTGGAGGATGTGTTTCAATGGACTTAGGCTTTGAGGTTTTAAAAGTCCTAATCCAGGCCCAGTAATTTTATTTTCCTGCCTCTTGCTGCTCCAGATGTCAAACTCTCATCTCTCATGTCTGCTTTTGTGCAGCCATGCTCCCCAACATGAGGATAATTATCTAAACTCTAAGCAAGTCCCAAATAAATGCTTTCTTTGTGAGAGGTTTTATGATTATGGTATCCCTCCACAGCAATGTAACATAACCAAGGAACCTACAGATCTATAGTGGAAACTTGAGAAATATTGAGTCATGGGGCAACAGTGAAACAGCAAGTCAGTTCTCCATTTCCTCACACTATGTCATGACTTCTAGAAAAATCTTTGTCAGGATCTCTTTTTGTATTCTATGATTTTCTATAGACATGCTTAATGATCAACATTCCCATGAGATATAAAATCAGAAAAGGAGGATTCAATGTTCACTGAAACCTGTAGGAAGACATGGACAGGGAAAAAGCAGAGAAAAGTACTCACAGAGATACAGCATGCAGCTTACAGTATCAGTATCCCACCTTGAACTTCGGGTAAATGTGTAGGAAAAGGGATTGACAGCCCTTGTTGTCAACATCAGGCAAGACTTTGCTTCTAGGGAAGCAACTAGATAACCAACCAACCCTCACATGAATGTAATATGACCAAGTCTTTGGACATTAAGAGTTTAGTGTCTAGGATTAACAATTTGCACAAGTTCTTTCAATGATAATTGTATATCACTATATCTATTGAAAAGTAAGTACTGCAATAAAACCAGTTAGTGAGGGATACTAAACATCTCCTTCATTTCATGAAGTAAGGAATGTCATGTCTAAGATATGCAGCTAAGAATAGAAAGATTCCAATTTTCCTGGTTTGATGGCAACATAATAACAATTTTTTGTTAATTGGTTATTTTCTTCATGAAGTGGAAACATAAGGATGCCCCAGGGTACCTTGAGGCACTAATCAAGGATATATCTTGATGAATGAGATCATTTTTTTTTTTATTTTTTTTGTTTGTTTGGTTGGTGGTTTGTGGTTTAATTTTGGTTTTGGTTTTTGAGCAGGGGGCAAGATTTCAGAAATGCCTAATTACCCTGGAAAATCTGATTTTAATGAAGCAGCAACTATAGCTCATTCCTCCAACCCCATGAAAAAAATCAAGGTGTCTAAACAGTCTTCACTCTCATGTGAAGCATGAAGTCTATGCTACACTTACAAGAACTTCCCTAGCTCTTAGTTTCACATTGCTCTTATCTCTAAGACTTAAATTTCTCCCATCATTTCTTCTATTATAAATCTGCCATATGAGAGCTTTATTTCCTTTTACAGGTAGACAGTTTATCAGTGATGTTGAAACTATATCAAAAATCTCTTGACAAATATATAGTGGCCCATGCCCAAAATCATCCTAGTTATTGAATCCTATTCATGTTATATGGCATATGGAATTTGACAACTGGTTAGTTAGGGATTTGATATGTAGAGTTCATATTTAAATGATATAGTGAAATTAATGCAATATCATGTTCCACCACTAATTAGGGATGGCAGTCATAATGAGAAAAGGCATGACAATAAGGAAATGCTGGTAACAAAAAGGGGGGGCTTTGAGTTGAGAATATCTTATGGATGCAAAATCAGTATTTTGATTACTTCCTCTGGCTCTCTGGAGGAACACAGTCCTTCTGACTCCTTGATTTTAGTTCGCTGAGACTTTATTCTCACCTTCAGAAATTTGAGACATTCAAGGTGAAGTGCTTGATTTCACTGATATTGTAGAAATTAGAAGAGAAAAAGAGGTCTCCAAGATCAAGGTGTTTTTACAGCACAGAAAATGGTTATCTCTGATAGATTCTTACTTCCTATCTATGCGGTCTTTTGTAGAAGCCCAAGATTAATTAACTCTGGAAAGGTGCTGGACAAAATATCTCCAGAAACTTCCTTGTGACACTAACCTTAGTCATTCTCTATCTTGGTGCTCATAGTACTACATTGATAAGAATAGTAGACTTTAATCAGCTAAAGTGGTTATTCTCGTTTATTAACATGCAGTGACTTACAGGTTATAATACTACTGGAAATGACTAAGTCAGAGTGAGGGAGATAAGTTTAGGAATATATCCGTTTCCTGGAATCTATATTGTCTTATACTGAACATACACCACCACCACCAAGGTGATCACCTACATTGAGACACTTAGAATCCTGGAACACTTGTATCACTCACACCTTAACATGAAAATTTCTGACTCCATAGCAACATACAATGACTCTCTTGTTAACAAATGTACCCAGAATGGTATAATAAGTTAGAGGTAGCTGCTAAAACTAATCTTGACTGGTTTTTGGTACATAAGGCAAACTCTCAGCTCCAAGTGAAGTTTTAGAAAAACTCCCATTTACGTAATATAACATAAAGGCCAATTCTTCTGTGATGGAATACTGCTCATATTGTGCATTATATTTATTTAATATGTCTGTCCTCTTATACCACTTCAGTCATGGTTCTTTTAAACAAGAATGGAGTAGCAAATGTGATAAATGAGAGTAACTACAAAAGCAATTCTGAGGTCTCTTTGCCTTTCAGAGAAGAGGGCTAACTTTTACCCTTTGAACTCCGAATAGAATCAGTGTTTTCTCTAAACATTCCTGGAATCCAGATACATAAACAGGATGCAAGTTTTTCCAGTGCCTTAAGGGTGCAAAAATCTTTTAATTAGAATGAGATCAATAAGGAAACGTCAGTTTAAAAGAGAAAAATAAATATTGTGTTCGTATTTTATTGGGATTTTTCTGGGAGGGGTGAGGAGTTGTCATCTTAGTTACCATTCTATTGCTGTGAAGAACAATGACCATGGCAATTTATAAAAAAAAAAAAAATTATTAGGGGCATGCTTAATTTTTTAATCAAATTATTTTATTTGTTTACATTCCAAATGCTGCCCCCCTTCAAATCTGCCTTCCCAGAGTTCTTCACCTCATCCCCTCTCTGAAAGGATATTTCCCCCTACACACACACCACCACACCACCCCCCACTGTGTCTTCCTTCTCTGGTGCATCAAGTCTCTATAGGAGTATGTGCATCTTCTCCCACTGAGGCCAGACAAGGCAGTCATCTGCTACATATGTGCAGGGTTCACAGACCAGCTCATGTATGCACTTTGGTTGATGGCTTAGTTTCCAGGAGCCTCCAGAGGTCTAGGTTAGTTGATACTGTTGTTCTTTTCATGGGGTTGCTATTCCTTTCAGCTCCTACTTCACTACTTCTCCCATGTCTTCCCGAAGATCATGAACCTCTCTTTGGGAGGGGTTGTATGAGGGTTGTCCTACATGCCTGAAAGGTTTGGACCGATGGAGGTTTTTGGCGTCTGTCAGAGCCTGTAGTCTGTGAGACACGCAAAATGCATGCTGTCCTTTGCAGGGAAACCTGCTGGGTCACTGGCCATCGCTAGCCAGTGTTCAACAAGAAACCATGCTGTCCTTTCATGATCCTACATTAGGTGCCTGAACAGATTCTGTGATGGTAAAATATTGCAAAGAATATATGATATACATGGTTAAAGGATCACCTCTTAAAGAGATTCTTAATTTCTGAAGACAATGACTATGTCAAGAGGGGACTGAGAGCAGGATCAGTAACCTGAGCTATCTATAAAATACCAGGATTAGGTGTGTGCAATTGCAAGGTCATTATGTTTTTATGGAAAGTGGGAAAGTTCCTGATATTGGATGGGGTTGATTGATCTAATTTGGCAGAGCCTTGATAGACAGAGTTAGGCTTAGTTGGACAACAAATTTGTCCCTTCAGTCATAGCAATAATTCCTCAAGTTTTATTTTCAATTCCTTTTAATATTTATCCCAAAGTACTACTGAAAATATACCTAACATCAAGGAATTCTCTGCTTAATAAATTCATACCTACCAATGAAAATAGAAGATGATTTCATCTGATTTGAGGAATTATATGAAATGACAGTTACTGTCATTAATGGACAAATTAATGTCAAGAGACATGTAGAATGTAAAGGAACCAGAAGTGTTCTTTGAGTCACAAAAAGGAACATGTTTTTTTTTTTTTTAATTTTTATAAGTAAATCTGTGCTACTCTTGGTTTGAGGGGCCACCATGAATGCCTCAGTCTGTTTGAGTAACTGAGATGAGCATAGGCAATATTAAAGCATGAAAGAGCACTGTTCTGCTTCTAATCATTTGCATTTGTCCATGATACAGTCCAGTGCCTGGAAGATTTCTTAATAGCATGGCCCTACTGTGTGTATAAGTCAGTGCTAGCCAGAACACAAAATAGAAAAAAATTGTCTTTGCTCAATCATAGGACACCTACTGTGTAGCAGGATGGTTTCTTGCTGCTGCTACATTATTTGCAATAAGCATGGTGATTGGGGAGGAGCTAATGTGGGAGGAGCAAAGAGAAAGAGGAGGAGCTAGGAGGAGGGGAGGAGAGACAAGATGGTGGAAAATGTCAGTAGTCTAAGGTAGTTATTCATATCTAGGTTAACTAATTGGGTTTATAATTCTTATTTTTTCAATTGGAAATATTATTTACATTTCAGATGTTCTCCCCTTACCCCATTTTTCCCCCTCCCTTTCAGGAACTCTCTATCCCTTCCCCCCTCCTCTTGCTTCTATGATGGTTTACCCCCACCTACCCTCCCCCGTACCTCACCACCCCACCCTCGAATACCACCCCCCCACGACGTCCAGACTTCATGGGACTAAGAATCTCTTCTCCCACTTATATATGTTCCCTTGCATATATAGCTGGAGCCATGGATTCCTCCCTAAGCGCTCCGAGGCTGGTGGTTTAGACCCTGGGGGCTCTGGTTGGTTGGTATTGTTGTTTTCCTCATGGTGTCTCGAATACTTTCCACTCCTTCAGTCTTCACTCTATCTCCTCTATTGGGAACCCCATGAGCAGTTTGATGGTTAGCTGTAAGCATCTGCCTCTGAATATGCCAGACTCTTGCAGATCTCTAAGGAGACAGCTATACCAGGCTCCTGTCAGCATAGCATGTACTTCCTGATATCCACATCAATGTCTACCTTTGGTGACTGCACATGGGATGGATACCCAGGTGGAATGGTCTCCAGACGGCCCCTCCTTTAGTTTCTGACCTGCACTTTATATCCATATTTGCTCCCTTGAGTATTTTGTTACTTTTTCTAAGAAGGACTGAAGACCCCCCACACTTGGACTTCCTTCTTCATGAGCTTTATGTGGTCTGTGAGTTAAATTTTTGGTATTTTAAGCTTCTGGGCTAAAATCCAATAATCAGTGAGTGAATACCATGTATGTTCTTTTGTGATTGGGTTACTTCACTCAGGATGATATTTTTTATTTCTATCCATTTACATAAGAATTTCTCAAATTCATTGTTTTCAATAGCAAAGTAATATTCCATTGTGTAAATGTACCACATTTTTTGTATCCATTCCTCTGTTGAAGGTCATCTGGGTTCTTTCCAGTTTCTGGCTATTATAAATGAAGCTGCTATGAACATAGTGGAACATATGTCCTTGTTATATGTTAGAGCATCTTCTGGGTATATGCCCAGGAGTGGTATACCTGGGTCCTCAAGTAGTGATACATTCAGTTTTCTGAAGAACCGCAGACTGTTTTCCAGAGTGGTTACACCATCTTGGAATCCCACCAACAATGGAGGAGTGTTCCTCTTTCTCCAAATCCTCACCAGCATCTACTATCATCTGACTTTTTGATCTTAGCCATTCTGACTGGTGTGAGGTAGAATCTCAGGGTTGTTTTGATTAACATTTCCCTGATGACTAAGGATGCTGAACATTTCTTTAGGTGCTTCTCGGCCATTTGCATTTCCTCAGTTGAGAATTCTTTGTTTAGCTCGGGGTCATTTTTATTAGTGTTATTTGGTTGTCTAGAGTCTAATTCTTGAGTTCTTTGTATGTATTGGATATTAGCAGTCTATCGGATGTGGGATTGGTAAAGATCTTTTCCCATTCTGTTGGTTGCCTTTTTGTTTTAATTCTAATTGTGTGGGCCTATTGTTAATAAGCATTTCCAAATATATGTGCCAATTGGATAGCCATCTAAATGTTAATAGTCTTCATTCTATCAGGACCATGGGATAGCTGGTATTATTTGGGCTCAGCAAGCATTGTGGACAGCGTGGTGGATTGGCTAATCTAGCCACCATGATGGTATCTTGTGGGTGCCAGGGCCAGTGCTTTGGCCAGCCTGAGCCAAGGTTTGAGCCTAGCAGTGGTAGGAGCATGCCACTGCTCTTGACCTAAGGCCTTGAGTAATCAGGAACATAGTGGCAGCTTAAGGACAAGCCAGATTGGGTGCCACCATTTTATAAATTAACCTCAACACTACTGCTCAAATTTTCAGGTAGGAGAGGAATGTATTGGGAATTTTTGCATCCTGTTTGTACATTCAGGGATTAGCCATGTGTATTTAATATATATTTCCTATGTCAGGTGGGAGACATGATATCCAGATAGTTTACTTCACATCTTCCTCTCTACAACTCTGGAGACAGGGTCCTCAACACTTTCTGGGCCTGGCCTGGTATTAACAAACACTAAGAAGAGCTTCTAAGCTTTTCCTTTCCAAGGCATCCCAGTTTGTATCTTGTAACTTGAGTGAGATCCAGGGGCAGTGCATCTGGAACAGATTTTACTCCTATGAAAACCATCATGGAATTTGAGAAAATTGCAGCAGAATATCCCTCTCACAGAGGTAAGTAGATAGAAGCCCCCATATTTAACTTAGAAGCTGTTTCCAACTGACAACCACTCAGAAAGGAAAATTTAATTTTCTCTGATGGAGTTTTACTGGTATACAAACCCCATTAAGGGTAGGCCAATTGCTTAACAGTACTAGATGACCAACTCAAAATGAGCTCAGTGGTACTTTTGAAGATGTTCTGTGCCACACCAACCCCATTAGAATCTGTGTGACAAGTTCCACAGACTGATGAGAAAACTTCAAAAGAAGGAGGCCTCTTGGAACTGGTTGTGAAACTCTTGTCCTGAATAATACATTGAACCACAGTTCCCATGACAACTTATCTCTTTTCTTTTTCTTCTCTTCTCTTCTCTTCTCTTCTCTTCTCTTCTCTTCTCTTCTCTTCTCTTCTCTTCTCTTCTCTTCTCTTCTCTTCTCCTCTCCTCTCCTCTCCTCTCCTCTCCTCTCCTCTCCTCTCCTCTCCTCTCCTCTCCTCTCCTCTCCTCTCTTCTCTTCTCTTCTCTTCTCTTTTCTTTTCTTATTTACAATATGTTCCTGATAGCTTAGTCTAACATCTTAAGCAAAGAAAATGGGTAAGAAACCATCCCTTAAGATGGGGTCACTAACATGACCTGGCACCCAGGGAAACTTATGCTTTATTTTGTAATCATTTACAAAGTTACATAATGATATGATGACAAATAAAATTTTCCTACAATTAAATTTCATATGGCTGCACATGTATCATTTTAGGAGGGCTTTGGTATATGGTAAAGAAAGCCTTAAATAAAAAATATTAAAATAGTTTAAATTTATGCATTGAATATTTATGAAAAATTTGGTATTAGATGTTAAGTAATAGTTGATTTTAAAGATTAATTAACCTGTTCTTAGAGATCTTCCACTAGCCTTGGATGACTGCTCCACTGAATTCATCCTTTCAGAGTTGTAATACTTGAATGACTTTTATTGTGTCAAATAATAATAATGATGTTTCCATTTTTATTTATGATTTATTGAATATATCTTTTCAGAGTTGATATGCTTGGATGATTCTTAGGCTTTACTGTGCCAAATGATAATTATGACTGCTTTCCTGTATACTTCTCCTAGGAGCTGTAATATTTGTTTTGTTTTTTTTTTTTTCTATGTATAAGAACCCTTGCTTGAGAGCTGCAAAATACACTCAGATTCAAACTGCCTCTGTGTTTGTTCCTGTTTGTCACCTCCAAATCCTTACCCTCCTAGCTTACAAGGACCCTCATCCCAGGGACTCCTATACCTTACTGGGGTGGTTCATGGCAGTTCTGTCTCATAATGCTTTGTTTGGACTTTTTTTCCTTATGGTCTTTTACTTACATACCATGGTTTCTGAATATTTATTTTGGTTATATAATATTTGTTTGTGTATGTATGTATATCTTTCTATGTGTATATGCTTCTTCTCTTTCTGCTTTTTGGTTGTTTTGTTAATCTTTTTTCTCTAACAATTTTGGTTGTTTCTGGATAGTATAGGGTGAGAAAGCAATTTACAGGGAAAAGGTATTTGCTTCATATTGGTTTTGGCCACTTTTTCCTTGTTCTGTCCTTCTGCACCACTAAGGAGCATTAAATGCCTCTCTCCTGATGGATTGAAAGCTCTGAAACTGTGTGCCAATGAGTACTGCATCAGAGACACACTTTCATCCAATATATGCATCAATAAGAAAATTGGGACAGCATTGTGGAACACTACTGCATAACTTGGTGGTTTATTATGTCTCACTGTGGGGGTATTCCAACAGTGTTGACAGTAATAATTAATAGCATCTTCAGACTCTAAACTGTTGATCATGAGAGAATAATCTATGCCAGATCCACTGAACCTCAGTGGAATTCTATCTGACAAGCAGGATGTCTTATATATCAGAGATTGATGACATTCTCTGGTTTCTGCTGATACCAAGCTAATGAGCTATCATTTTACACTAGTCTGGAAAGTTATAGTGACATTTTCTCCAGAAATGCAGAGAGTAAAGATGGAATCTGGGTAGTCTGCACATCACATATGTCACCAAGTATTAAAAATTAAAAAAAAAATAAAAAAAAACAACCTCACATGATTAAGCATATTTAAAAAAAAATACATACCTGTAGAGCTGGGAGCACTGACCTGAGCTGAGTAAAGAACTACTGCTGTTCTTCCCTGACTGGGAGCCAGAACAACTGCAGTCACATGAGCCATGTAGAGATACATGTCAATGCTTTGTCCCAACTCTAAATGATTACTGTAAATTGTGACCAGGCTATGAAGAAGATCTCAAAAAAAAGGGCTGGTGAATTGCATGCAAATCTGTAGGGTCTAGGCACAGTTACTGGCCTAGCTCATTTCACTAGGAACTCAGCAAGGGTCCAGGGTTCCAATTGTCTCCCAGCACAACCAGGATATGAGTGTTTTTCTACAAAGACTATTTGAGTCTCTGGTGGCAGAAAGGAAGGAATTTTGTGTTCTGAGAGGGCAACATTTTTTGTATAGTTCTAGATTTAGTTCATGCTTACCTTGGTACTTCCTCACTCAGTATGGCACAACTTTAGAAATATAAGATGCTTACCTTCTACTGTTCCATTTAGGACAGATGCTGTTCCTTATGGGACAATCTTGGAATTTAAGCCAGTTACAAGCTTCCTTCATGGTTGCCTGTCAAGAATCTTGGTCACTCTCCCCTTTTATTTTTGTTCCATTCCCTAATATGCTTGAAGTAAAATATAAACACTAATAATAACCCGAGGCACAAAGAGCACAGTGATCCATAGCTAACACAGTAGAACATTATTCATCATCATCACCTGTCTTATGCAACTAAGATCTTTCTCTAACTCCACCTGTTATTGTTCTCTCAAGCTGCTTCCACTTGTTCAATCAAATTTGGGGATTTCCTTTTTCTCACTTTTGTTTCTAGCCAGGATATTTCCACAGTAATAGCCAGATACCACAAGTCATGGCTTCTGCCTTCTATCCAGTATTAAAGCAAATCATTGTATTCTGAGGTAAGATCTTCTTAAAATTCATGCAGGTACTCTGTTCTATAAGCCTGTATACTTATGCCATCACAGAATACCTTCCAACTGAAAGAAATAAATTATGATGTGAGTCATTAGGATTTAGAGCCTGAACATGTTGAAGAGAGAAAAATATGGCATGAAAATGGGTGATTTTCTTGAGGAAGTGCAGATCCATGGGTCTAGAGTGTTTCCTCACATGAAAATATTGTTGGTGTGTGGTAAAGAGGGATGGGCAGAGAAGAGTACTGACATGGGTGGTTGCATTACTCATGGTTCTTCTGAGTAACAGAATTCACAGTATGAATACCTCTCTCTCTCTCTCTCTCTCTCTCTCTCTCTCTCTCTCTCTCTCTCTCTTTCTCTCTGTCTGTCTTTCTCTCCCAGTGTGTGAGTTTGTGTGTGTTTGTGTGTGTGTGTGTGTGTGTGTGTATGTGTAAGCTTGCTGTAGATGTAAAGTCCAAGAAACTAGTAGTTGCTCAATCCTAAAATTGGATGTCTGGGCTGTTCTTCAGTATATACTAGAATCCATAAATAGTAGGCTTCCATGTCACTGAAACATTGAATGTACTATAAAGACAAGGATAAACAAGCCAAGAGCAAAGGCAAACTTCTTCCATGTCCTTAGGCT
Source organism: Mastomys natalensis (assembly GCA_021653895.1). Taxonomy (NCBI): domain Eukaryota; kingdom Metazoa; phylum Chordata; class Mammalia; order Rodentia; family Muridae; genus Mastomys; species Mastomys natalensis. The sequence continues at coordinate 174,269 of JAJTUV010001610.1, read as the reverse complement.
TCCAGCAGAAAAGGTGACTCAAATAAAAGTTGTGTTATTCTTGGCCCAAGATATAGATCAAAGGAATGTATCTTCCTGTTTCAGAAGTCTGCAATGGAAGTAGATTCACCCACCTATTTTTATTTACATCACAAATGCTGTGATCTTCCAGTTCTACTCTCACAAGGGCCCTCTTCCATCCCCCACCCCTTCTCCTCTGAGAGGATGGGAGGACCTGGGTGTTGTAGTAATTATTTAATAGGCCTCTGGCCCAGGCAAATTATGTAAGCTGCAGAAGCTCTGCCTAGCCCAGTCACCATGTTTCATGGTCCTGAGGCGATGTGCACCCTGCAACTAGAACTGGCCCACCAGAAACACCAACCCTGCCACCACTAATGCCAATTGAGAGATGGCTCTGACAATCTTCCACACTATCTCCACAAGGTAAGGCATTGCCCAGACCATTCCTCCATCCATGTGGGCCCAGTAAGAAAATGAGACTTTAATTCTTATAGATTAATTAAAGGATTTATATGTTTGATAATGATTAATAACAAGGTGCCCAAACAAAGAGAGTTGTATCCCAATTTGCTAACCTAATTATAAGTTTATAAGTTGCTCCCCACGAGTGCTCTCCAAACCTGTGTGGTTCTCCATCCTCCTACATCTCTGCCTCTGTCTAGTTCTCCTCCCTCTCTCCTAGCTCCTCCTCTTCCTTTTCCTCTTCCTCTCTAACTCCTCCCACCTTAGCTCCTCCTACACCTGGGTACCTTCCACCCTGGCTTTTCAAGCTTCTTCCAGATTCAGTGCATCCTCTCCAACTTAGCCAGATAATGCAGGCTGTTGGGGAACTGATACTATACTCAGGCTACAGCTTTAGGGAGAGCCTCCACACCAGTTGTTAAAGGTCCCATATGAAGTCTGAGATCCACTTCTTTTCCTGGGGCCTCATTCCAGCCCATGTGTGTTCTTTAATTGGTGGCTTAGTCTCTGAGGGCGCTCAATGGTCCTATGTATGTGACTCTCTTGGTCCTCCTGTGGGGTTCCTGTCACATTCAGTCCTTCCCATAGGTCTTGCATAAGAGTTCTTGACCTCTTTTCAATGCTATGGGTTCTGTGAGTAGAAGTTAGACTCAAACAGATGACCAATTTTAAAATAGCACACATTAGCCCTTTATTAGATGTAAGTTTAGTGAAGATCTTTTCACAATCTGTAGGCTGCTGTTTTGTCTTATTGACAATGTTGTTTGCCTTATGGAAACTTTTCTGTTTCAAGAAGTCCCATTTATCAATTGTTGGTCTTAGAGCCTGAGACATTGGTGCTCTGTTCAGAAAATTGTACCCTGTGCCAATGTATTCAAGGATATTTCCCACTTGCTTATATTAGATTCAGTGTAACTGGTATTATGTTGAGTTCACTGATCAAATTCAACTTGAATTTTGTGCAGTGTGACAAATATCGATCAATTTTTACTCGTCTACATGTAGACTGCAAGTTAGACTAGCCCAAATTTTGAAGTTTTCTTTTTCCACTATATGGTTTTGGCTTCTTTGTCAACTCTTAAGTATCTATACATGCTGGGGTTTATTGCTGTGTTTTCTATTCTATTTCATTGATCAACCTGTCTATCTCTGTATCAATACCAAGCAGTTTTTATCACTATTGCTCTGAGGTAAAGCTTGATGTCAAGGTTAGTGATTCCTCAAGAAGTTCTTTTATTGTTCAAAATTGTTGTGGATATCCTGGTTTTTGGTTTTGTTTTTTGGAGTGTGTGTGTGTGTGTGTGTGTGTGTGTGTTGTGTGTGTTTCCATATGAAGTTTAGATTGCCCAGTAATACTTCTCCTGGACATGTGCCAAAAGATGCTTCATAATATCACAAGGACACATGCTCTACTATGTTCATAGCAGCCTTATTCATAATAGCCAGTACAGGAAGTAATCCAAATATTCCTCAACCAAATAATAGGTACAGAATATAGTTTATTTACTCAATGTTTTTAATATTTATCCAAATATTAAAAACAAGGAAATCATGAATTTTACAGGAAATGGTAGAACTAGAAAATATTGTCCTAAGTGAAGTAATACAAACCTAAATGGATATGCATGATATTGACTCACTGTTAAGTGGATATTAGCCAAAAATTAAAGAATATTCACGATCCACCAGAAACCCTAAGAAGTTAAGCAAGAACATGTGGGGTGTTGGTCTGTGAGAGGCAGCTGGGTACCTGGTTGAGCACAGTCCTCAAACCCCAGATAATACCCTAATGGGACAGTAGGTGTTCCTCCTTGCTCCTGGGCCCTGGTTCCTTTCACTTAACCACAGCCCCTTCTAAAAAAAGGTTTGTGGCTATAGGCCATGTAGCACAGGTAGAGGACATGACTACAGACCAAAAAGCCTCAAGAGATTCCATATTAATGAAATATCTAAGGCCAGAGGATATAGCCAATTAAGCATTTCTTCCCAGACCCTCCTACTTGCAAAAGATATTTAACCTCAGACCCACCCTGAGAACCTCAGGTACAGTTTCATCCACTTTCTGCCATGACAATAAAGATTTTAAAATCATGGACTACCTCTTGTCTTTGGGGCATGCTGTGGGGAACCATGGAGAAGGCCTTCAACTACTGAACCACCATCTTATTTCCCACCAAAGACTCCTCTACCTTCCAGTCACAGATCCCACCAACTCAAGAGAGCTAGCTGATCCAGCTGAGACCCAGCCAAGTGAATCACCATGACCAAGAGTTTCATTCCCCAAGGGGGACCACCAGAGCTCATCTTGTCTTCCTCCATGAGGTGTCTCAGACTACATTCTCCTCATGCCTGGGGTGGAGTGCTGCAGCTTCTCACAGCCCAATGTCTGCCTGACACCAAGTTGAGTGGCCACAATTGAATTCCTGTACTTCTACCCTCTGTTTTGGGGCTCCATCTTCCTGGGACAGCAGACAAGAGGGATTCACAATTCAGCCCAACAGGACCCATGCCCACACACATGCCACAGCCCCACAGAATATAACTCTTTTTTAATTTTTTTTTTATTTTTTTTTATTTAGTTATTTAAATCACATCGTAATTTACTTATTTACACAGAGGTTATAAACACAAAAAGGAAGGATGTGGGGAAGGGAATGGCACCAGAGCGTAGGTGTTCAAGGGGAGTACAGATACCTTTCAGAACAGGGTATCAGCTGGGTGTAGGTTCAGGGGACAGGTCACTATGGCTCTGTCTATGATTCACTTGTCCTTATCTAAGTTGGTACTGTCCACCGTGGCTGTCTATTTATAAGACTTATGACTATTAGGTCTGGTAAATTTCCACAGAAGCTGCCTGTTTACAATAGCTTATAGCCTTCTGTTTTCAGTGTTTTTCCACAGAGACCCAAGACTTGGTGTTAGCAGGCATGTATGTTAGGACTATTGCTGACTTTAGGCCTATGGCTGATTTTAGGCCTTTAGTGTATATGCAGGGCTGCTCCTGACATTTCCTTCCTTCTCTAAGTATAGAAGGGCAGTGGCGTTTCTAATCTTGTGAAGGGGGGATAGAGGCCTGACCTCCAGTAATTGAAGGGACCTTGTAATGGCTCCAGTCCTCCTGTCGTTGTCCAGTGAGGCATGAGGGCCATAACCATCCGATGTCTTTTTCCTGGAGAGGGGATACTTTTGACATCAACTCCTATGCAGTCAGGCTTGTCCCTCAGGGAATCCAGATAGATATTTTAAACTTTTATTTATTTCCCTTGCAGTGCTTAGCCTCGCAGCCTAAGCAAGAATTCAGATTACCGTTCAGAGAGGGTTCTCTTAATGACAGTAACTCATTGGGAATGTCTTCATCCTGGAAGAGCAGGATGAATTTGGGTTCATTTTCACACTTGGGGAGGGAGGCAGCTATGCATACAATCATAAGGAACAGCCACCAGGATCTGAGGGCCACTAAATGCTTATGCTGGAAGGAAAAGCTGAGAAGTTCCATGGAATGTTGAAGGAGGTCGAATGGTGGGACCAGAATAGAAAAATCATAAACTGATGATGAATTCCATAAGGTGGCAGTTTATGGCTTCAAGCACCTTCTGAGACAGTGTGGTTATGTGAAAGAGTTCCAACTCTCTTCCGTTTCCCTCATGGAAATGACTGCATTTTACTGTTGAACCACATACAAACACATCACACATGAAACAAAACCCAAGGACTAGAAATGACAGAGTAAATATACATGAATATGAGACGTAGGGAAGTAGAGATAGTTTAGTAGACAAAGTACTTAGTTCCGACAAAGTAAAGTTTGTACACACAAGAAGCATAGATCAAAATATCTGGAAAGATGAAAAAAATTGGAAAATTATGTGATTATATTATAATTTCAAAAAATGTTTATCATAGAACTCAATCCAATTCTTACATCGTCTTCAAGATCAAAGGAATCACACAACTTGTCAATAAGATAATAAAAAATCCATATTTAAATATGTAAAAAGCAGTCATGTTGATTTTAGAACTCTAATCTATACTTGAAAATCTGTCTCTCTCCAGGAATCCAAAATTAGCAACTCTAGGAGGTTAGGAATCTCAGAGTAGTCTCCACAGAGTAAGTTCACATTCAGATAAAATGTAATGACATTCAATAGGATCCAAAAATCTATGGAAACAAAACAGTAAATCTTAAAAAAATGATTGTGTCTGATCCTCATCTGAGCTACTTAGAACTTAGTGCCAATGAAAGCCAGAATATTACCTGATTTAGCCAAGATGATTTACAAGGTCATGTGTCTTTAGAGACTCACAATCTATTCAGCCATACTTCAATATGTTATAATGAAGCTTTCATGCAAGCTATTAAAATTACAATGTTATTGTCATTGAAAGTCATCAACAATTGAGCCACAACAGCCTACATCTTTAAGTCTTCTGTGAGATTTCATGCTTCTCAACTTACTTCATTATTCCATTCAGTGGTTCAGCAAAGTGATAATTTGCCTTCATATTGGGTCCAAAACACTGCATTTCAATAGAAATTTGATTTCAAATTCTAAGTGTTTACTTTTTACTACACCTTTCTGTGTAGCATTAATATTTTCTCTTAATGCTGAGTAGCAGTACCTACCAGCATCAATAGTGTGTTATCCTTTAATACTACATAGAATATTCAACAGTTTGTTGTACTAGGGATTTATATTAAATGACTGTGAAACCACTTTTACAATAAAAAGTTCTACACTCTTATAGCTGGTTATAACATCATAGTAAGGGAGTAGTTAGTATCTTTGAATTTGATCATAATGTGCTCAGGAGAATTAATACACTTAAAATACTTTTGTAACTGTGTTTAAAATTTTTCTTGTTAATGTTTCTTTAATTAATGATTGCATTGAATTGGAGTGTGCATGTGTGTGGCTGCATGGACATTGTTGGTTCTCATGTTTCTGACATCTGGAGTAAAGAAGAGCTCCAGTCTGCAATTTTCAGCAAATGAGTTGTTTATAAACACACGACTATTCGGCACTGGTCACTGTGAATGTAGCTTTTCCTCTAGCCTCCAAAACAAAGTACAAGGTCTTCATTTTGGTTATCTCACCAGAACAGGGCAGCACTTGTTGTGGATAGCCCCAGCCTTGTATTTTGATTCTAGTTTCACTTTTCTGGGAGGGGCTACAGAGGATGACTGAGTCTGTACACAGATGATGTCTTATGAACCTTCTATCAAATTAAAACTTGTAAACTAAGGCTAAAGCCAGTGATTGGGCAGTAGAGGGGGCAGCAGAGAAAAAGGCTTAGGGGAGGAGAGAGTGAGAGAAATTCCATATAAAACGAGGTAGAAGAAGAAGCCGTAGGCAGAAGCAGAAGGATAAACAGGAGGAAGCAGAGCAGAAGGAAGCCTGTGGTAGAAGGAAGCTGAAGACAGAGGAGCCAGAGCTCAGGGGACAAGCACGTGGCCTGAATGAACTGCAAGTTATAAGGGAGCTCATAGCCAGGGATTAAAGTAGTGTAGTGTTAAATCTGCCCAATTTAGGAGTGCTATTTATATCATAATTATTGAGTTATTTTTAGCTTTATTGGTCTCCCTCGGGTAGGAGTTTTACCGTGGCAAATTTGGGGTTTAAATAATTTCTTCCACAACAAGCACTGACACATATCTCTCTAGTCAATATTTCCAGACTTGGAGTTTTATCACAATAATATTTATTCTTGGGCACTACTGATAAATTAAGACCAAAGATGGGAAAAGAGGAAAAGGAGAAACAAATGTAGTACCATCAACAATCCAGAATGAAGTCTTCTATTTTAATCTCAGTCCCATTTCCTGATTGGCCATCCATTCCTCCTTGCAGACTAGAAGCAATCTTATTTTCCTAAAGCATTTTTCTTTCACTCTTGGGATACAGAAAACTTTACTGCTTTTCTACCACTTGTACATATGCCTCATCTCTTTGACCATGTTTAACCTTTGTATCCTTGGCTGATCTTAATAAACAATGAACCAAAATGAAATAAATAAAGAAGAAAGAAAAAAGAAAGAAAGAAAGAAAGAAAGAAAGAAAGAAAGAAAGAAAGAAAGAAAGAAAAGGAAGGAAGGAAGGAAGGAAGGAAGGAAGGAAAGAAGGAAGGAAGAAAGAGGAAAAGAGAAAAGAAAAAAGAAAAGTAAATGATCAGTCCCTAGGCAATTGATCCGCTTCAACCCCAAGAAGATCTCTAAATGCCTGCTCAGTCTTTTAGAGTTCCTAGAGCTCACCATACTCAGAATTATCCCACTGAACCTGGTGATACAGCAAGTCCACTGTCTTTAGAAAAGTGGAACAAGCCTTCTCAGGCTTCTAGCAACAGACTTCCCTGGTTCAGGAGAAGTGCTATTTCCACTGGCGGCTGGTTGTAGTCATAGTACCACAGCTGAATGGAGGGAACTGAATTAACATGAAGGTTAAAATTGGATGTCCCAGGGGATGGAAAAATGGCTTAACAGATAAGAGCATTTGTTGTTCTTGCAGAAAACCTGGGTTCAACTGTAAATATTCACACAATGGATTACAACCAGTCATAATTTCAGTTCCAGGGAATCTAAAGCCCTCTTCTGACTTCGTTGGGAAACAACATCCACTTGGTGAATATATGGAAAAAACATTTATAAAATAAATAAACCTAAATCAAATAATGGATAAATCGTATAGCTCTGATTTTCGGTAGGTCAAAGATAATTATTATTATGCTTTTGGCAGCCTCTTGAAAAAAACAACTCTATTTTCAGAATTGACCTGATAGAGATATCCAGTCCTTTCTCCACAATGAGCCTTATTTACTAAGGAGTGAGTTTGTTTGCTTTATTTAATACCACAGATGATTTAGTACTCTTGCAGTTAAATTATAAAAACTGTCTTCACAAAAATAATGGAAGATCTTTTATTCTTAAGGGACAATAAAACTAGCAAATAACTATTAAACACAAAACATGACATATGAGATGCTGGGGTACTGTGAAGAAAAGTAGCCACTTACTTAGATTGAGTGGTAGAAAAATACTTAACAACTCATTTGATTCAATAATTTTTAAGTCAATTTCTCCTAATGTGTGCATCTATTCACAAATTCTGTAATTTTTTCCTAACCTTTGATACACTATTGAAAAAGTTGTTAATAAAGGGAGGAATATGGGTGATGTTCTTAAAGGATTTTGAGTGAGATCCTCAAGTCCCTCATGGACTCTGTTTAACTTCAAAGTTTATAGAAAATAATTAAAATTTTACTGTAAGATAAAGAATATTTTTATCAAATATTCAAATACAAGAATTTTTGGATTTAGGAGCTGTCACACTTTAATAATTGCAGAATAATTATTTGAAAAAAATGTGTTCAAATATTTTCAGATAATAATATGGTATACCAAAAAGTAACAGCATAGTGCATATTGAGAATTGTGGTTCTTCAGATGAGCATGTCTTCATGCCTCAACCAAGGGTCACTCAATCCAGCATGGGTCCTGGACAAAAATAGTTATTACAAAATTAGTACCTCTATTTCCATCATACTGCTCAGTAGATCATGCCTTACTTAGAGAATCAAATTAAGCCAGATTCACAAAAATACATAAACAATACTGTGGATCAGAACTATTCACCATAAAGAGGAGAAAGAGAAACAGTGAAAACCTTCCCATCCGTGTAATACATACAAATAAATAAACACTAACTTGATTTAACTAGGTTTTCCTTACTTAAAAGGATCACATGGGTTTATAAGTCAAGAATGGCCTAGTCTATATCTTGCTATTTGCATACTTCATCTTGAGAACTCACAAATGGCTCACAGTTGCTTTACATATATATACTTATGAGAAGAACAGTATTGAGTCTGAGACCAAGATTAGAAAGCATAATGGATTTTTGGGTGCAGACTCTCAGCCTATTGCTAATCTGTGTCCCAGGTAACAGAAGAGAGAGGTCTATGAGCTCAGAACCCGAGATTCTTTACCCTGGAGGAAGTTTGAGTCTAAGATAAACTTTTTGTTTTTTTATTTTGTTTTCTTTCTTCTGTATACTGAATTTCCTCTGAATACTCTGAATATTAATTTATTTTGTGTCTCTATTTTCTACTAATATGTCTGTCTCATCATCACTTTTTTCTGATCTAGTATCAAAGGAACAAATTGTGCTCAATCAGTCTCTAGTATCCATAACTGCATCTCGAGGGGAGAAGGTCACCACCACCTGCAGTGCCCGCTCAAGTATAAGTTCCAATTACTTGCACTGGTACCAGAAGAAACCAGGCTCCTCCCCTAAACTCTTGATTAATAGGATATCCATACTGGCTTCAGGAATCCTAGACACCTTCAATGGCAGTGGGTCTGGGAGCTCTTACACTCTGACAATCAGCTGCATGCAGGATGAAATTGCTGCCACTTACTATTGTCAGCAGGGGAGTAGTAGCCCATCACACAGTGCTACAGACTGAAAGAAAATGCTTCATCTCCTAGCTGCTTCCTCCTAGAAACAAAATGTGGCTATGGGTTTACTTGACATGTGGTAGAGTCTCCCAAGCTGTCTTTAATGGAGTATTAATATTGTTTGGAGATTTTTTACTTTCCCCACATTTATTATACCTTATATCTAAACTTTTTATAAGATTTTTCACCTCTAGCAATTATCTTAGTTGTTTTCAGGATGAAAGTCTTGCTCATGGAAATGTAGCTGGTATGCCAGCTGGCTACATTGAGTTAGGGTGCAAAAACTCACAGTGCAAAATCCATGGACAAGCACCAAACCCTGAAAGAACTAATGATTCTCTGTTATGCTTGTAGACAGGAACCAAGCATAACTTACCCTCTAAGAGGGTCCATCAGCTGTTGACTGAATCAGATTGAGAAACACACAGCCAAAGATTACAGGGAGCTAGGGACTCTTATGGAAGAGATGGAGAAGGACTGAAAACACTGAAAGTAATAGGAAATCCCCTGGAAGACCAGCAAATTCAAGTTGACTGGGCCCTTGGAAGTTACTGTAGACTGAGCTAGGAAGCAAACCATACATTGGCTGCACTGAGGACCATGGCACACCTGAAGCAGATTTGTAGCTCGGTCTGCATGTGTGTCTCCCAACAATTGGAGTGGGAGCTGTTCCTAAAACTGTTGCCTGTCTCTGGAATATGTTCCCCAACTGGGCTGCATTGTATCTTCTCTGTGGGAGAGAATCCATCTGACCCTCTAGAGACGTTATACCAGGCTGCAGGGATTCTCAGTGGAACCCACCCCTCTCATACAAGAAGAGGTTGGAGGAATGGAGAAAGATATTCTTTGAGGTGGGGACCAGGAGCGAGGGAGCAGCAATTAGGATGTAAAATGACTGTATGAAGGAATAAATAAATAAATAAAAAATTAAATGAATGAATAAACAAAAAATTGTCTTCTCAGATATCTGCACCTTCCTTACTGTATTACCCTGTAAAATCAAACTCAAAAAGCAGATCACATACTGGCAACATAAAGTGGCATCGGATATAAACTGCAGTTCCAAAGGGGAGCAGAGTGAAGAAATACTGAACCAAAGCAAACCTGAAAACTGTCTGGGAGATCTTGCAACTCTCCATCCCAATGTCTGATGTCCTCTTCAGATTTGAATCATCTTCAAATTTCTAATTCCTTTCAGCTTTGTGGATTGCATGCCCATTTTTTCCTTGGGCTGGTTCCAATCCCTATTCGTGGAGCTTCTTGGCAGCTTTCCCACAGCTCTGCCATCTCAAAATTTTTGGGCTCTCAAACTCAATCCCTGCTTTATATTCAGAGCTTCACAGAGTGGCCTCTCTGAGCCTCACTACAGAGACAGCCTTGTCAAACATCTGCCTTTATCAGATTTCCTTAGTCATGGAGAAAAATTCCACATTCCCATTCTTCTATCCTTGACTCTAAAGCCAGAGTGACATGGCTGAGGGGTTCAAATTATTCTACTTGCTGGGATTGAACTATAGTCCTGTTTCAATTACACCTTCAGTCGCTTTCTGTTTTGATGGTTACCTCTATTGTCTATGTTTGGCTGTCCTGGAACTCACTTTGTAGGCTCAGCTTGGCTTTGAACTCAGACACATGCTTGTTTTTGTCTGCTGAGTGCTAGTATTAAAGATGTGTACAACTGTGCCTGGACAATAGCTGTACTTTAAGCCTAGCAGTGTGGGTTCTTGGCCCAAGATCACCACTTCCTTGATTCCATTTAATTCTGGCTTTTCTTCCATGTATTTCTCTCCTTGAATACAGGACTCAGATCCATTCCATTATCTAGTCTTTCTTTTCTCCTCAAGGTTTACATTTTGCATTTTTCTTTGATCATCTTACTGCTTTTTCATTATAAATATTCATGGAATTAATACTAGTGTCCACACAATTTAGTCTATACTAAGGTAATTTGAGATTATCTTTGCCAAAGTAACTAATCCCAAACTCTTCCTCTTGTCCTCAGGAAAACCTTTAAGAGAAGGTACTTAGATTTTTTCCACTTTAGTTAGAGGTTATACACACACACACACACACACATACACACACACACACACATGTGTGTGTGTGTGTGTGTGTATGTGTGTGTGTGTGTATGTATGTGTGTAAATATCAGAATAGATCAAACAGCTAATTTGTTAATGCACATTCACCATTAATTTGAACTCACCATTCAAGGAAAAGGAACAGTTATTTAAAAATTGTAAAAATAAACTAAGAAGGAAAATTAGTTCTTTAAAAAAAATTCTAAATCACAAATTATGGCAACTACCAGTATTGCTAGTCTAGCTATACAAAATGAGGGAGGAGATCATTTGGTTTGAAGACAGCCTGTGTCTTCCTGTCTCAGGATAATACAAACAAATGAGCAGACAAAATTCCAAACAAAACACTTGTTTTCTAAACTTTTCAAAACAATCTAGACCATTTTATCTTAGTGTTAAGTGTGAACTCTATGATGTGTATCATATATTATTATAATTGGATTTGTTAATAGGCTTTGTTTTAATCTTTACATGTAAAATTATATATGCTTGGACCACGTTGTTTAAATTAATTTGTGCTTTAGGATTAAATGATTAAAAGTATGGAGTTACATACTATCCTTGTATAATCTGGCATTATGAGTGACATCTAGTAACTCTCTCCTAATACATGTCACAATTGTCAAGTACTATTTAGTTTAAAATGAACAGTATTATTTTGAGTATTAAGGATTTAAAATTTGTCTCCATTAGGTGAGGATAAAGATGCAGATTGACTATTCAGAGTAGGTATGAATCACCATATAGTTACTACTAACAATCTCTAAATGAAGATCCAGGGAAAGTGGGGGGAGTCCCGTGCTCAGATTACCCTGTGGAATTAAAAGAGGGTATCTAGTTTTTGTTCACTTAGATGGACTTCTCTGTAAACTTGGATTCTTTTGTCATTGCTACAGAATACAAATGTCTACTAGGGGTATAGATTCTCAAGGAAAGCCAAAAAGAATCTAACAAAATTGCATTTTCCTAGTAGAGAAAAACTCTAAGTGGGGAGAGTTTCCTAACATGCAATAAGGATAAAATATGAAACTGTCCTTTGATAAAAAAGATTATTAATGTAGATTTATATTTCTTTCAATAGTGTCTTTATGACTCTCTGAGTGTGGAAGAGGCGGCTGCTGGTGCTTATGCCCTGATCTTACAAGAACTCTGAAAAATGTGTTCTAAAAATAAAAGAGGGGACACTGTTTCCCCCAGAATGAGTCTCCTGAAACACTCACTATCAAGCCTTGTTTACTTTTAACTCTCAAAAACTGAAAGCTCATGACAAATCTGCTGCTGACTACCTCTGGCATCTCTGAGACCAATTAAAACTATGCCATAGATATGTGGAAGGACCCTCTTACCATTAAATGGAATGGCTTGGACCCAGTTCTCATATGGGGCCAAGGACTGATATGCCTGTTTGATACCACAGAAGGAACAGCTAAATAGCTGCCAAAAAGATTAATGAAATAAATACATACCCCTACAAAGACAGACCCAACTCCAAATAAGATGAATAACAATTGTCCTCCAGGGAAGAGAACTCTCCCTGAGAATTCCCTTCTTTTTCCTTTCCAGGTAAAAATGAAACACCCTTGATGTATACTGGTAGAAGTTCTAATCCTGATGCTGGCCTCCGAACTTATACTACTCAGACCTTTGATGGGCCATTGACAAGGACACCAAACAGCTTGAGATTGACATCACTAATCTGAAGAAATCCCTCGTGTCTGAAATGATCTCCAAAAATTGCAAAGGACTTTATTGGACTTGAATTACTCTTTTACAATAGAAAAGACTGTGTACAGCCCTTAATGAAGAAGGTTGCCCTTACATAGATAAGACAGGAATGGTTAAAGAGAACATGAAAAAGTCAGAGAAGGCCCCGAGAAAAGACAGAGAGAGAAAGAGAAAGATGAGAGTGGTACAAGGATTGTTTTACATGCTCTCCATGGTTGTCAACCCCACTTCCTCCCATCCTGGGACCATTAATTGGGCTATTTTTGCTGATTTCTTTTGGTCCCTGGGCCTTAAATAGGCTGACTAACTTTGTGATACAACAGATAGATAATTGGGTAGCATAACCTATTCGGATACACCAGAATAAGTTAGCTATGGAGGACCACAAGACTCAAGATGAGGTTGTTACTCTATCCAGGGTGTTCCCAAAACCCATCTCTACCCAATCTAAAAGAGGGGACTTCCACCCCTAGACCAAGCAGATAGGGGTCACCCAAGAACCCCCTCTGACTGGCGATCTGAATTCTTGCTTAGGCTGCGAGGCTAAGCACTGCAAGGGAATATAAATTAAAACTAAAAATATCTCTCTGGGTTCCTGAGGGACAAGCCTGACTGCATAGGGGTTGATGTCAAAAGTATCCCCTTTCCAGGAAAAAGAGATTGGGATGAGTATGGCCCTCATGCCTCACTGGACAACGAAAGGAGAACCAGAGCCATTACAAGGTCCCCTTCATTTATTGGAGGTCAGGTTTCTAACCCCGCCTTCACAAGATTAGAATTGCCAAGGCCCTCCTATACTTAGAGAAGGGAGGAGATGTTAGGGGCAGCACTGCTTATACACTGAAGGCCTAAAATCAGCCATAGGCCTAAAATCAGCACTAGGCCTGACATACATACATGCTAACACAAAGTCTTGGGTATCTGTGGGAAAACACTGAAACAGCAGGCTATAAGCTATTGTAAATAGGCAGCTTCTGTGGAAATTTACCAGTCCAAGTAGTCTTATAAATAGGCAGCCTCAGCAGACAGTACCAACTTAGATAATGACAAGTGAATCATAGGCAGAGTCATAGTGACCTGTCCCCTCAACCTTCACCCAGCTGATACCCTGTTCTGAATGGTATCTGTACTCTCCCTGAACACCTATGCTCTGGTGCCATTCCCTTCCCCACATCCTTCCTTTTTATGTTTATAACCACTGTGTAAATAAGTAAATTACAATGTAATTTAAATAATTAAATAAAGAAGAAGGAAAAACAAAAACAAAAAAACAACAACAACAACAAAATGAAACTGGTCCTGATAATTTTTTCCTATTGATATTAGAGACCCCCTCTTTCAAAGACTTTTCTACTAATTGGATATAGGACACATGTGATAACTCTATAGAAATGTTATAAACTGATTTCTATTGTGATAAACACCATGAACAAAATTAGTTGGGGAGGAAAAGGTTTAGGTCAGCTTACAGTTCTATATCACAGGCCATCATGAATGAAAGTCAGGGTAGGAACTCAAGCCAAGCAAGCACTTGGAGACAAAAACTGAAACAGAGGCAATGGAGAAAAGCTGTTAACTCCCTTACTCCCCATGGCTAACACAGCCTGCTTTCTTATACCACCCGAGACACTGACCCCTGGACAGAGATGGTGCTATCCACATTGGGCTGGATATTCTCAAACCCATCATTAATCAAAAGAATACTCCACAGACTTAGAGGTATAACACCTTCCACTTTCTCTTGTATTAGCATATAGTAATTAACTTTCTATTGGTGAAAAAGTGACTTAAGTATTTTCTAACTGATGTGTGTTGGTATATTTCTGTGTGTAACCACACATGTATATGGATGACCATAGAGGTTAAAACTGTGGGTAAAATCTCCTACATCTGAATCTATAAGTAATAGCAAAGTCAGCACCGATGCTAGTTACTAAACTCAGGTCCCTTAGAAAAACAGTAAATATTCTTAACAGCTGAATCATTCATCTAATCCCCTGAAAGATTTCTTCGTCAATATATGATACTATGATCATTATACCAGGAGAACTGATGAGACTCACAGCAAATAAAAGTGTCTTCCAACAATCAAGCAAGTTTATCTTTTCTCTGAACCCACATTTTAGGAGAGAAATGACTCCTAAGAGTTGTCTTCTGCCCTCTATGTGTGCACTTTGGAATGAACATGTCTATCCACAGATAATACAAACACAGAATAAATAATTGAATGTAAAAAAGTCATTACCCTGAAGTTTAATTGCTACATAAAAAATTATACATATTTATGCATATGGGACAAGTAAGCTGGAATTTGTCTATAAATTTCTTTAGCCACAATCCCAGAGATCTATTTCTCACTTTCAATGTTTCCTCAAACCATATTTCCTATGACTATCATATTTGTTATCCATCAATTTTACATTTTCATGGTAAACACTTGTGATCTACCTTCCTAGTATTTGTATTGTTCTTTTGAACTGCCATGGAAACAACTTCAATGGTTCAGAAGAAAGACAGCTCATAAGTTCTGTATTTAGCATTCTTCAAATGAAAGCTTTATGTCTTGTAAAAATGAAGAAAAGGAGCAAAAACAGAGATATTCACATTGTAGGGGATGTTTTAATAAATATATCTTTATTACCATTTTTTCAAGTGTTTCTGTAATACTGCACTTATTTTAAGTGCTTTGGTATCTTCAAAAAGGACAGTATTATCATACCATTTTCCCATCAAGCATCATATTTTGTTTTAGGTGGTTATTCAAGTCATAGAATATATATTACATGATTTTTTGCAATCAGGAAAATCCTGCATAATTCTTGCCTGTATCTATGTTGTAGCACTAGCCATGATCGTTGTATATTGCTCCCTAGGGAGGACTCACCCTTGCTAGTCTGATGTGGCGCCTTCTTCTTCACGACTCTTCTGGACCACACTCTCTCCGACGACTCCTCCGGACCACCCTCTTCCGGCAGCTGAGCTGCCTTTGTTATATACCCTTCCAAGGGGGCGGACCTGGCTGCCTGTTCTCTCAGGATTGGTTAGGGCCAATACCTCATTAGCATAAGCCCTCTCGGGAGGGGCTTGAACCTGACACATGCGCAGTAGGCGGCGCCGGCCAAGTTGGAAACCGGCGCCGTCTCTTTGGCCACCTACATCTCCCCCTTATTTATTTTATAAATTTGAAATAGGTTACTTCTGGACCCTTAAGATTCGTCCTAGGCCTCCCACACCCAAGCATGCCTTTGATTGTCAAAAGGCTTTGGAAGGCACTCCTTGAAAGAGCCACTGCTGTGGCAAAAGTCAGCGGGGGAAAGCAGAGGTCTGAGCCCTTGTGCAAGTGTTGAAGGCATTGTAATGGGGGGCGCCACCCCATACCCGCCTTTGTGCCTTTTTTCAGGGAGAGGTATTTGACACAAAACCTCTATGCACTCAGACATACTTTCAGAGAATCTATCTCAGGATTGAGAACATCTCTAGTCGAGGCACTCCTCGTACTCCCCGCTTCTGAAAAATTGAAATGGTGCCTTAGGAGCCTTATACCATTGGCATTGGTCAAGATGGTCAGGATCTAGGGAAAATGCCTGGACGGCCAATATCGGGTCCAGAAGGTTTCCCACTAGGTCTCCCTAAGGGAGGCCAGCCAAATACTTGGGGAAGCACCTTCCTTCTTGCATGGTCATGGCATAAGCAACATAGAAACCAAAGGCAGAAACCATATCCTAAGAGAACAACAGCTCCCCATACAAATACTCCCGCCCATAAGTCTTTTTAGAGTAACGGGATCTAGGCAAGTGCCGTTCAGGGTGGCAGTCTTGCGACAGGAGCTTCAACATCAGGATCTGCAGTTTCATCATCCCTCCTTTCGTCTGGGATCGCCGGACTGGAGATCTTCCGAGTCAGTCTCTCAGGGATCCAGATAGGGTTTTCTTGATCCTGTGGGAAAACACAAACAGAACCTCGTGCTCTTATGAGCACGGGATCGGGCCCTTGCCATGAGTTAGTTATGATATCTTTCCATTTTACCTTTTCTGGCGGAGGGCGTAAGTGATTATGATGTCTGTCAGCAGCAGACTGACCCTGAGTATCCAAATTTAGAAAATTTAAAGTAAATAATGCTAAGGATAGTCTATGCTTGGGGTTAAGGCCATGGCCTATTCCCTCTTTTTGTTTTTGAAGACATTCCTTGAGCGTGCGATGTGCTCGTTCTACAATACCCTGCCCCTGAGGGTTGTAGGGCAGTCCATGAGTGAGTGAGACTTCCATCCGTTGGCAAAAGGAAGAAAAAGCTTGAGCCGTATAGGCTGGGCCATTATCGGTCTTAAGTGTTTGGGGTTTTCCCCAAGCCGCCCATGCCTCTAGGCAATGAGCAATTACATTGGTGGTCTTTTCACCAGATAGAGGAGTGGCATGGATCACTCCTGAACAAGTATCTACTGATACATGAATGTATTTTAGAGTCCCGAACTCTGAGAGATGTGTGACGTCCATCTGCCAAACCCTGAGGGGTGTGATGCCTCGAGGGTTGACACCCACATGCGGTGGATGTAAATGTATGATGCATTGAGGGCAATTGAGTACAATTTGGCGTGCTGTTTCCCGTGGCAGGTTAAATTTCTGTTGCAAAGTTTTAGAATTTACATGAAACAACTGATGGAACTGTGCTGCACGATCCCAAGCAGTGCTCAGGAAGATGCATTCCTTCTTAGTCCATTGGTCTACTGCATTGTTTCCAGCGCTCAAGGGTCCTGGTAATCCCGTATGAGCTCTAATATGCTGAATAAAAAATTTATTGGTGCGCTGTCTAATTATGTTTTGTAATATTTTAAAAAGGGTGCACACTGTGCTACTGGCTTTAATGGGACCTGCAACTTCCAGGACTTTGACACTATTTACCACATATGCCGAATCAGAGATCAAATTAAAGGCAAAATGACACGTTTTGAAAACTTCTAAAACTATTTGCAACTCAACAACCTGAGGTGATCCAGGCTGGAATTGGCACAACACGGGGTCAGAGTTCTCTATCAGGTATGCTCCACAACCGTTTTTGGAGCCATCAGTAAAGATATTG
Source organism: Mastomys natalensis (assembly GCA_021653895.1). NCBI lineage: Eukaryota > Metazoa > Chordata > Mammalia > Rodentia > Muridae > Mastomys > Mastomys natalensis. Next base: position 156,475 of record JAJTUV010001610.1, on the reverse strand, counting down.
GGTACATCTTTCAAGGGGCAATGAGAGGTGATAGAAGGGAAAACCACAGGATGTTCCTTGAAAAAGGATAATAAAGGGTGTTTGGGGTAATGATTGTCTATTATGCCATCAAAACTACATGTCAAAATGGTCCAATCATCTATTGTGCTACACAGGACTTTTACCTGGTGAGCAGAGTAAGGTGTTATAATTATATCTGGTGCTCGTCCAAAGTGTTGTATACATAGGTGAATGCCCTCCTGTGCTAGGTGAGCTACTGTGGTGGGGTAATGTTCTATGGATTTATTTGGAGAAATTTTTGGGTGGACCCACAAGAGGGGCTCATCCTGCCATAGAACTCCTGTGGGTTGGTCACGTGTGGCAAGGACACACAATTTTATGGGTAAATCCATTTTTAATCTCCCTAAGAAAGCTCCCCTCAAGCTCTTTTCTACCTTCTCAAGTGCAGTCCTGCCTTCCAGAGTTAAATGACGGGGTGAGTCGAGGGCGGAGTCACCCGTCAGTATTTCAAATAAAGGTTTTAGTTCATGATTTGCCAGATTTAGGTAGGGGCGTATCCAATTTATGTCCCCTAGCAATTTTTGAAACTCATTTAGGGTCGTAAGGCTGTCTTTGCGTAATTCGAATTTTTGTGGTACTATAGTTTTGATGCTTATTTCTGCCCCAAGATATTTCGCCACCTTGCTTCGCTGAACCTTTTCTGGAGCTATCACTAGCTGTCTTTTTTCTAATAGTTTGATCAATTCTGTATATACATGTTCTAACAAACGCTCAGTTTTTGCAGCTATTAAAATGTCATCCATATAATGGAGACAATGGACTTTGGGAAATTTCTTTCTTAAAGGGCTATGGCTTCTCCTACGTATAATTGACACATGGTTGGGCTATTGGCCATACCTTGGGGCAGAACTACCCACTGGTAGCGCTGGTCAGGTTCCTCATGGTTAATAGAGGGAACCGTGAAAGCGAATCTCTCACTGTCCTGTTTACAGAGTGGGATAGAAAAGAAACAATCTTTGATGTCAATGATGACAATAGGCCAATCACGAGGTAAAGCAGATAATAGAGGCAAGCCTCTCTGAACTGGCCCCATGACTTGCATCTGACGGTTTATAGCTCGCAAGTCATGTAGCAGTCTCCAATTCCCTGATTTCTTTTTTATGACAAATATGGGGGTGTTCCAAGGGGAGACAGAAGGTTTAATATGTCCTAATTTTAGTTGTTCCAGGACTAGTTGTCTAGCAGCTATCATCTTTTCTGAGGAAAGAGGCCACTGGGGAACCCATACTGGCTCCTCAGTCTTCCAGGTAATAGGTATACCAGACCCAGTGGCCACTAGGAAAAACCCAGTCCCGTGCGTAACCCTTTAGGTTGCGGCTGCTCTTGTTCCTTTTCCCCTTGGAGGTGTCTTCCTATGCCTTGAGATGGATGCCATCCTATATCTGTAGAATAGTGTGTATTTGTTAATTTCAGTTTCATGGCTTTCAACAAATCTCTGCCCCAAAGGCTAATGGGCAAAGCTAAAACAAAAGGTTGGAAGGTGCCTTCATTCCCTTCCTTGTCTTTCCAAGATAATGTGCCTGCGCTTACATCGGGCGATTTTGCATACCCGAGCCCTTGTAAGGTCTGGGTCGATGCTTGAATAGGCCAGTTTTTTGGCCAATCTCTTTGGGCTATTATGCTACGATCAGCTCCTGTGTCCAATAGGCCTAATATTTTTTTACCATTAATTTCCAATTCTATTATGGGCCTTTGATCCAAATCTAAAGACAAGAAGGCGGCTGCGGTTCCGGAGGATCCGAAACCCTTGTTCCCTCTTATTATATTTTTACAGGGGAACAATTTGTGTAAGCTGGGTAGCATTATTATTTGAGCAATTCTATCTCCTGGTGAGATGGCCACGATACCTCGTGGAGAGGAGGCTAAGATCTTAACTGTGCCCTCAAAATCAGCATCTATAATGCCAGGATGTACTATAAGACCTTTTAGGGTAGAAGAAGAGCGTCCTATGAGAAGACCCACTGTGTCTGGAGGTAGTGGACCCTGAAAGTCAGTCTCAAGAGGTTGTACACCCATCTGGGGTGTTAATACAATTCTGGTGGTGCAGCACAGGTCCAACCCTGCTGAACCCGGAGTGGCTCTCCGAGGCTCGAGCGATGTAAGTTGGGCTGGTGTAGGCTGGGCTGGCTCTGCCCTTCCACTGCTCCATATATTTGCGGGCCCTGGAAGCGGGGGCCCCACTGCCCGTTTTTTGGCCGTGCACCACTATAACTAGAGGTCAGCGGTTGTCCCTGAATATTTCTTACCGATCTGCACTCATTGGCCCAATGATTACCTTTACGACATCTTGGGCATAGTCCTGGCTGCCTTGGACAAGGGGTACTCCCTTGTTTATCTCTATCTCTTTTGGGACACTGTTTACTGAGGTGTCCTGGGCATCCGCAGCGGAAGCAAACTCCTGCAGGGGTCCTACCTTTGCCCTTAGACAACTGCATGACTGCAGCTGCCAAGCCCCAGTTGGACAATGGTCCACCAATCTCCCTACAAGCCTTCATCCAAGCCGTCAAACCCTTTGCTTTCCAAGGGGTGATAGCCGCCCTGCACTCTTTTGTGCATTGTTCAAACACCAATTGCTCTATTAGTGGCATGGCTGTATCAGGGTCACCAAAAATTCTCCCTGCGGCTTCCATTAGGCGAGCCACGAAGTCGGAGAAGGGCTCAGTAGGACCCTGGAGGATTTTTGTTAAATTACCTGAAACTTCTCCCTTATTGGGTAGGGCCTTCCAGGCCCTGATGGCCATATTATTAATTTGACCGTACACCGCCTGTGGAAACACTGTCTGGTTATCTGCCCATTGTCCCTGACCTAAGAACATATCTAGATTCCATAAGGGCTGTCCTGAGGCTGCGTTGGCCCGAGCCTGCCCTTGGGCATAATCTGTATAAATAGATTTCCAATCAAGATACTGCCCCATAGTTAAACAGGCTTTCACAGTACTCATCCAATCTGATGGTGTCATGGCCTGTGTCGCTATCCTTTCTATCAAGGATTGCGTGAAGGAGGCATTAATGCCATAGGCCTTAACCGATTCTGCCAGAGTCTTTAACGTCTTAATATCTAAGGGATCATAATATCTTTGTTGATTTGCATCTTCAAAAACTGGAAAGGCCATACGCGCTTCCTTCCAAGTCTGTGGGCAGAATGAGCATTGTGTCTCTGGGGACAGACTGGCCCGAGGGACCTCCACATAGGGAGGCGGGCTAAGGGGTGGAGCCGTGGGCGTCTCCCAAGCATGCGGTTTAAGTTTTTCTGCCATTTTGCCTTTCTTTTTCCTTGAGAGGACCACGGTCTCTATTTTAGTTAACATGTCCTCAAGGTCCTCCTCCATCTTTTCTAAGCTCTTTCCTTCCTCTATCTTTTCTAAGCTATCAGAGCCAGAAGAGCTCTCTGTATCTATATTGGTTATCTTTTTTGGTCCCTTGTTTATTTTACTAACTCCTGCCTCAGAGCCTTCTGACTGAGCCTCTTTTACTTGTTCAAAAACTTCCTGGTCCTTTTTGACAGTGAATTCATAGTCACAATAAGAATTTAGGTACAATCTAAGACTGTATGTCAGGAAAAGCATTATTATGATACCCAAGCCAACCCACTCCGAGTTGACAATAGACATCATAGTTTAAAATCTGCGACCTTTATGCGCTTCCTTATACTCGTCCTAAACTACTTGTCCCAAATCTAGGAATCTTACTCGTCCAACAGAACTTCAAACAGGACTTAATTCGTCCCAACCAGGGATCCTCACTCGTCCTGACTCGTCCCAAAGCAGGGATACTTAAACTCGGGATCTTCCTGACTTGTCCCAAAGCAGGAGCGGATCCTTCACTCGTCCTGACTTGTCCCAAAGCAGGGATCCTTAACTTCGTCCCAACCCAGGGATCTTCACTCGTTCCTGACTTGTCCCAAAGCAGGGATCCTTAATTCGTCCCAACCCAGGGATCTTTCACTCGTTCCTGACTTGTCCCAAAGCAGGATCCTTAACCGTTCCTGACTTGTCCCAAAGCAGGGATCCTTAATTCGTCCCAACCCAGGGATCTTTCACTCGTTCCTGACTTGTCCCAAAGCAGGGATCCTTAACTCGTCCTGACTTGTCCCAAAGCAGGGATCCTTAATTCGTCCCAAACCAGGGATCCTTAACTCGTCCCAACCCAGGGATCTTCCACTCGTCCTGACTCGTCCAAACCAGGAACTTCAAACCAGGGATCCTTAACTCAAACCTCGACTTGTCCCAAAGCAGGGATCCTTAATTCGTCCCAAACCAGGGATCCTTAACTCGTCCCAACCCAGGGATCTTCGACTAAACTACACCTTTTACCTCAGTTTCTGAATCCACGAGGTGTTGTAGTCGGCTCGTTGTCGTTAGTCTTCTGTGGCCGCAGTGTCTTTCTCGTCTCTCGCCAGTCTCTCGCCGCCGCGTCTCTCTCGTCTCTCCGCCGCCGCGTCCTCTCGCGTCTCTCCGCCGCCGCGTCTCTCGCGTCTCCCGCCTCTCCGTCCCCGCCGCGTCTCTCGCGTCTCTCCGCCGCCGCGTCTCTCGCGTCTCTCCGCCGCCGCGTCTCTCGCGTCTCTCCGCCGCCGCGTCTCTCGCGTCTCTTCACTGCCGGGGCCGGGTGACTCCGCCGGGGCCGGGTGACTCCGCCGGGGCCGGGTGACTCCGCCGGGGCCGGGTGACTCCGCCGGGGCCGGGTGGCCGCCGGGTCGCCGCCGCCCGCCGGGGCCGGGTGGCCGCCGGGTCGCCGCCGCCCGCCGGGGCCGGGTGGCCGCCGGGTCGCCGCCGCCCGCCGGGGCCGGGTGGCCGCCGGGTCGCCGCCGCCCGCCGGGGCCTCCGCCCGCCGGGACAACGCCGCCCGCCGGCTCGCCTCCGCCCGCCGGGACAACGCCGCCCGCCGGCTCGCCTCCGCCCGCCGGGACAACGCCGCCCGCCGGCTCGCCTCCGCCCGCCGGGACAACGCCGCCCGCCGGCTCGCCTCCGCCCGCCGGGACAACGCCGCCCGCCGGCTCGCCTCCGCCCGCCGGGACAACGCCGCCCGCCGGCTCGCTTCCGCCCGCCGGCTCGCCTCTCCGCCGGGCCGCCTCTCCCTTCTCCGCCGGGCCGCTTCTCCGCCGGGTCGCTTCTCTCTTCTCCGCCGGGCCGCTTCTCCCTTCTCCGCCGGGCCGCTTCTCCGCCGGGTCGCTTCTCTCTTCTCCGCCGGGCCACCAGTTGTGGCGCCTTCTTCTTCACGACTCTTCTGGACCACACTCTCTCCGACGACTCCTCCGGACCACCCTCTTCCGGCAGCTGAGCTGCCTTTGTTATATACCCTTCCAAGGGGGCGGACCTGGCTGCCTGTTCTCTCAGGATTGGTTAGGGCCAATACCTCATTAGCATAAGCCCTCTCGGGAGGGGCTTGAACCTGACACATGCGCAGTAGGCGGCGCCGGCCAAGTTGGAAACCGGCGCCGTCTCTTTGGCCACCTACAGTCTGAGATAACAGTTAAGTTGTTATCTTACAGGGATTGCTGGGAATCCCCAGGCTGCCTCCTCAAAATGAAGTTGTCTGCTTGGGTTGTTGTGCTCCAGCTGTTTGGGATTCCTGGTGAGGACAGAATGTAGTAATTGAGGTATATGAGTATAGAATAAAAGCCCTGGATTCTGTTGCTGATCACATGTGTTCTGTCTATGTATGAGCAGATGTGTCTTATTCTCCAGGGGTGGGACTCTGAAATTTACTTGTGTGAGGTAGTTTCCAGATAGGAAAGAACCATTACTACAATGAACATTATGATACAGATGGACTGGGATGACCTAAGTTATGGCTGATATTCCTGTAGGCATTTAAGTTTACTTGTTTTGATAACATAAAATTAGTCATTTCTGTTAAAATAAATTGAAAAAAATAGAAAATTAAATGAAATTCCATTATGTTTACATAGTAATGGAAACACCTATTTGGAATGGCACCTGCAGAAGCCAGGCCAGTTACTGCAGCTCTTGATCTACAGAATTTCCAACTGATTTTCTGAGGTCCCAAACAGATTTAGTGGCAGTGGGTAGGAACAGATTTCAAACTGAAGATCAGGAGAATTGAACCTAATGATTAGGGAGTTTATAGTTTCTTCCAAGGTTCACACGTTCCTCTCACAGTGACATGGACCCTAGCAAATAATTCTTGTTTGGGTTGTCCCAGCTGCCAATTGTGTTACTTATTTACATGAGAGGTGCTGAGGAACTCCATATTATTGGTTGCAGCTGAGGACATTGAAACATGAGTGTCTTAGCTACACCATAAGCATCATACATTTTATTTTTGCCTCATTACCTGGAATAACAATGATATTCCATCTTGCTCAGAATAATGGGGAACAGTTGCCCTCTCAGCAACCAGCAATGATAATAGCAAAGGGAAGTGAAAACCCACTCTGATCAACTAGACCTTGTTGAGGTTCCTCATTCAAAATGAACAGGGGAACAGACAGGAAAATGAGACATGTTTGCTTATTAAACTGTCTCCTTTAAGCATATAATTTTTCTCCTTCAAGTATGTAGGTTTTCTATAGAATTAAGTTCATAGGAATTTCATAAAATTTAACTTTATACAAAATTCATTCATTATCTTATTTATATGCATAATCTATCATTCATATGATTGTAATCAGAGACATCACTGAAAAGTTACATGTGCATTGAACAAAGATTATTAATCAAAATAGAAAACTACATACATTAGACCCTTTAGCAACCAACACCTTGTCCTTCTGGATGACAAATAGAAGTAGAATTGTCTTTTAAGTGAATTTTAAACAGAGACATATGTTCTATTGTAGAGTATCGGTCCTCTGAAACAAAACCTTCATTTTGATTCTGAATAAAATACTTGATGCCTAGTTACAACATTTATATCCCCATTATTCTCTAATAGATATGTAACTGAACAAATGATCTCTACTCAAATAATCCTCTCTTCCTTCCTCAATGTTCTGGCTTCCCAAATAAAAAACAAATTTTCATAAGCCAGAGCAAAAGAAAAAATATAAAAAGACAGTCATGCAGATACATATACACACATACAGAGAGAGAGAGAGAGAGAGAGAGAGAGAGAGAGAGAGAACTTCTATATTTTAATAAGCTTTAAGCAGCTCAATGAACGGGCTACTTTGTAACCTTTAAATGACTGATGTACCTTCTGAGAATCCCAACTCGTCACTTACTAAAACCTATATTCCATCTTGGCTGCCCTAGACCCAGACCTGCAGCTCTCCTGTACCACAATCCCCAAGATTCTTAAATGATGGCCATGCTGTCTCTTTTGCCCTTCTCAGACCTGGTGTGTTTCTATTACCGACTTCTCAGGATTGATGGCTACTCTTTTTCCAGAATGGTGGCTCTCTATATTCAGTCCCTTGCCAGGGACTCCTAAAAGTTTCACCGCTGTCTCTACCCCATGATGGCAACTTTATTTCAAATCAAAACCAAGAGGGGTCAGTGAACCTCAGTTTTGTGTGTGTGTGTGTGCAGTTATGCAGATTCTCATGCAATGTTCTGGAGATAATTAACAAACTATAGATAGCATTATACCAAATCCACAAAAATCTATTAGTTAACTTCCCTAAATCTCCTTTTTAATTAAATGTCTCCTTTTTTTCATCTGTTCTAATACTCTATCTCTACAAAATTTCATTTTTACTGATCTGAAACATGTTGAGGATACCTGAAAGGTTTAACATACATTAAATAACTATTTTCCCAAGCATCTACACTGTTATTACTCCATGACAGTAACCATATTTGTTTTTTATTTACAATACTCAATCGCAAAACTAGGCTGCCTTAGTAGGTCTGAAGACAGCATAGTTAGGATGCTAGAACCTTCAATGCAAGGTGCACTGCATTCACAATAGCACCAGAGAATCCAATGTTTCAAATAAAAATATTTATGTTACTAAGAGCTTGCAAGTAAATTCATAAGTCCTACTTACACTCCCATTAGATGAACTGAAATGATAACCACATGAATAAATACAGTGACTTTAGTTTTCCTTTAGAATCATGAGAGACAATATCATATATGTTTATTGTGGACTGAAAATTTTATATTAAAATTTAGATAAATATAAGTCTCCTGGAGTCCTTCTACCAAACGTCCAAGTAATACTCAAATCGTTACCACATCAGGTATGGACAGAAGAACGAATAGGACCTTAGGCTAACCTTTCTTGCCTGAGAATTTTATGTAACAACTTGAATCACTGTGGAAGTTTAACAGTGATAAGTTTTAACATCTTTTGATACTAGTTTCTCTTGGTCAAGGTGAAATTTGTGCCCATGATATGTCTCTACTGTAACTGACATCTGCACAGAAAGTGACTAGATATATACATGCTACTGGTAGTTCTGTGGGTTCATGTAAATCAGCAGACATTGAGAGAATCCAAGAATAACAGACATAATACATATTGCACAACTATCATGAGCTTCATGATATATTAAGGGAATTCCTGTGTTTTCTTATTAAGGTACAAACATCTTGCACCTCTTATATGAAATACTAGAGAATTGAACAAGGATATTAAATCAGAGAAGTTTTACGCGATTTTGTTCTCTAAGTCAAATTTGTATTAGTTGTTTCAGGGACTCTTGTAACCAATTACCAACCTTATACTTTAAATGAAGGGGATGTAAAAATATATCTGAATTTAAATAGTATAATCAGTAAAAATTAGTCAGTGTGTGGGTGTTGAAGCTTCAGAGAGGATTTAAGGGAAATTTTTCCCATTGATTCTTCCAGCCTGAGTAGCTCTCACTTTTCTGTGGCCACATCACCTTTTCTTCTCCATGGTTATATGAAATTTTTTCATGTCTGCATTAAGTCTGTTTGTCAACATGTTTATGACTGCATCCATGGTCCAACTGATTAATCAGCCACCATCCAATCAGAGTTAAAACTATGATACACCACAGAAGTAAAAACCAGTGAAGTCAAGCTTGTTCTTCATGTATCCCATATTCTCCTTCTCTCTTTTCTTGACCTATTCCATCTATTTTCTCCCTTCATTCTCTCTTCCCTTCTACTACTGTTAGTCTCCTGTACTACAATAGAATTAAAATCTCTTCACTTCTGAGAGAATGCACAGAAAGTGTTTGATGCATAGAGGGTTCTTGTAGTAGGATCATTTTTATGGTTTTACATGAAGATCTGCTTTGTCTCTGTCATCTTGCAGGAAAAAGGACACAGAGAACCTTGTGAATACTTTGGAGAGTAGCACTGTCTACAGAGAGCATCCACAGCCTATAAAAATATTAGTCTGCTTAAAAATATAATTGAATTAATGCATATACTATATTTTCACTAAAGTATAAAATGTCCATTGATAAAAATATAATAATGGACCACAATCATTTTATGTAATTTAAAAATATCTCTGGACCCTTCCAGAGCCCTGCATCACTAAGCTTCATAATAGAACTGGTTCCCACTAACCCAGAAAGAAACAAACTCTATTTGCTGTTATAAGCTTTTTCTCTCACCTAGGACAAATTAATGAGGAATCAATGAAGTGAATAAGTTTTCTATGTCATAAAAATTAGTATGTTTTGAACAAATCTCATAACTATCTACCCACTGTTATAAGAAATATTTTGAAGTTTTAACATGAAAACTGGTTTGTCAGGAATGTCATAGCTCAACAATGAAAGAAATCCCTAAATGATGAATATGGCAATCACTCAGAGTAAAGTATACAACCTATTAAACAGAACAAGCCAACCTAACATAAATGTCTTGTTAAAATATAGACAATCAATAGTACTCATAAATTATACACTACTATTTCAATTTCCAACAATCTACATCAGAAGAATATTAGGGGTACTTTGGTGAACTTGGGTAATAAGACTTTAATCTCTTATGAGATGAGGTTATTTCTGTATTTGTTAATTTTAATTAGTCTGTTAATTCACTTTGGAAGTATATTCCAGAAACTTTTCTTTTTCTGATTAATATTGAGTTAATTAATTCCTCTTTTTGTTTTTTTTACTATGATTCTATACTTCAAAAAATACTTCCAAGGCATACTTACAAATATGAATTATCCCTTGTCTGCAGTTATTTAAAAAAATTCAGTAATATCAAGTATACTATGTTTTCTGTTGTTAAAACAATTTGTAGTTAAGACTTCTAAACCCACTCTGAAAACATTTCGTTAGACACCCTTTAAAAATTTTCTGGAGAGGAGAGCTCTGTATTGTGAAAGATAGCTGATTTGAAATGGTTAGTATTCTATTAAAAACTTCAAGAGCACCCAAGTGTAACAGCCACGTTCCCCCCCAAGTTCGGGGGGGGCCACTTTGTTAATGGACCCGGTCTGTTCTCTGGTCGCCAGTCAGGGTCTGCGAGAAAGTGAGAGAGAGAAAAGAGAAAAAGGAGAGCGAGGGGGGGGGGGGTGGGGGGGGCAAGAGAGAGGGGGTTGGGGGGATGAATGGGACAAGCCCGAGTCTTTCAGTCTCTTTTTATTGAAGGAAATTCGGGTAATTTATTCCCTTTCCACGCAACTTTCCCCCCATGGACAAGCACAGTTTGAAGGCACTACATCTTGTGCCTCTGCAGCATGGAGACTACGGGGCCTTGCAGCTGGGAGCTCTAAGCAGCAAACAGTTTATGGAGAAACATGATGTTTTTTCTTGTTATCTCTTCGTGAGGGTTGAAATCTTCACATTTGCTCGTTGGACGGGGGACTAAGTGTCGTGCATTCCTACGACTTACCGAAGTGTGCCTTTTTCATCATTTCTGCCAACATGCTTTACACACTCAGTCTTCATTGGGTCGGCCTTATCCGAGTATTGCTGTAATGAGAGTTTTGGTAAATCTCTTGCACTTTTCTGGATGGTCAATGAGGGGTTAAGGGGCACTATGCGGAGCTCTATCGAACGTGGTGTTGGGCTTTTATTGCGCTGAATACTTCGGTTAATATATTTTATCTTGGCTGTCATGTAGTAAGTTGCAAATCTATCTTCAGACTCATAGGGTGCTGACTGCGCTATAAGGAAATTATCTGTACCCTAGGACAACTACACTGCCACTGAACCCTGGAGGTATGCCCCATGTCCTGCATAAGTGGAAGCAATATTAGATATCGGAGCTTTGAAACTCCAATGGCTTTCTGGTGCGGTACCAACATCTATATTAATTTGTTTAATATATTGACTGGATCTACAATATGTTGGTGACTCTGCACTGCATGAGTTGGACAGATAGGACGGTTTGGAGACTGTTTTTCCGGATCCGTCTCTTGTGGCATACAAGTATATTTGAGCTTTGGATTTGATTTTCTCTCGGCTCTTGTTTGTTTGGGAAACACTGTTTTTAATTTTACATCGTTTTATTTAGCTATCTTTGACTATGTTGTTTAACAGTACCCACTGTCTTTTGAGACAATTTCTTAATTTCTTATCTCCTTACTCTTAGCCCTCGCTGTTTCCCAGGTATCAATCAGCCCATCGGAACTTTAGCATAGTTTTCCCATGTTCATATTGTTCTCTTCTTGTGATGTGCATTCGTTAGGAAAATACCCTATATATTTTGTGACCACCCTTTAACAATTACCTCATCGCAGTGGGTTGTGATTCTAGGGTACATGGCATATCTTCAGGAGATGGGAAAGAAAATATTGGTACTAGTGCAGCCATTTTGGTCCTAGGTATGTTTAAGGCCGAGACACGTGTGTTAACAGACAATACACACAGAAGCTATGGGTTCAGTGGGCCAGTATGGATGTGCGAGATGGTGCATGCGGAGCAGGGCAGCCACCTGGTACGCTGGCGTGGGGGGAATGGGGGGGCACTGGGCTTAGATGATTGTGTTTATGCACTTGCGCTCCTTTGGGGGATGTAGAAGACAATGGGGGGCACCGCGGGTAGCCGGCATGGTGGTTAGCGTGTTGACTCTGAGTTGGCTGCGGCGACGGGCATTCTCTGCGTGCAACTAGTGCGTCAGTGTATTTTTTGATGTCTATTTTTATACCTTTAATGAGCTGCAGAGGGGTGTTCTTGCGATGGGACATCGTTGTACCGTTGTGAAGTTGGGGGGGGCGTGAGTTGGTTGGGGCAGTGGATGGACTGGGCGGTGTAGAGGGGATCAGCGGAGTGGGGGTGGTTCTAGGATTTGGTGTGAGCGCGGGGGTCCGGATTTATCATGTGTTCGAGGGCACAAGTGAGAGGTGGGAGTCCGTGTTTCAGTGGAGGGCTGTGGGGGAGGTGAAGAGCCGGGTGGGATTGTGGTCTGACGGCTCTCACTTTAGTGGGGGTGATATTTGGTTGAATTTCACGGTAACTCTTTTATGCTTGGCTCGATCAGGTTTGCGGTTATTAGACTGTATTAGGCGGAACATGGTATTTATAACAATCATATGTGATCTCATGTTGATGTCGTCGTTGACAAGCTGGGTTGGTACCAGGATTGTGGTATTGGCATGTGTTGGACTATGGGTGGTCAAGTGGGGTGGGGGTAGGTCTTGTGTGAGTTGTTTGTGGTGGGTGGTTGGGCTTATGGGAAAGGCGGGTTATTATTTTGTTGTTAATGTATTGGGCATTTGGACCGATGGTAAGTTTGGGATGATTTATCTATGGAGATGGTTGGGGGTAGGATTGGGTGTTGTTTGCGCGGTTGACAATGATTTAATTTCATATATACACGGGTCATCCAACTTAATTAAAATCACCCCACACTGCCATGCATTGCATCAAAGAAGCGAAAACACATCTCCCTCAGCAGACAACACCCGTATATGTAACATGCTGCATAGTGAAGATTATTTTATGATATTGGGTAGGGAGGTTCTATGGAATTTTTCGACTTCATATAATTGACTGGGCCCTGCGTATACCGAGTGGATGGATACAGTTTTGTAATGCGGAACGAAAGGATTGAAGTGGGACACAGGCTAGCCATGGGCCTTTTTATAAACCAACCTATTTATGTATTATATGTCACAGAATACCGGTGGGTTGCATGTGCTTTCTCTTATGGTTTTATATGGATTTCTTATTATATTAAAGCGGGGGATGCACCGTAAGTCCGGTGTAGCGTGTGTTGGTACGGGTGCGGGGGCAGCATGGTGGGGTCATTTTGTTCTGGTCGTTGTGGTTGTTGGAGGGTGATTGGGTTGGTGGGAGGGGCTGTATTTTGTTGTTTATACTTTTTACGATGGGGGCTTTGGTGGTAGTTTGGTGGGCGAAGGGTTGTTGGCATTGGAGTTGGGTTATGTTGTGCGGAAGTGTAGTGTGTGTTTGAGTGATTTGGTTTTTTGGAGCGATGAAGATAATGTTGGGTACAGAATTGGTGGGGGTTAGGGGATTGGTTGGTGAGGTGGGTGTGAGTTTTGCGTCAGATAATGGCATGATTCTTTACATTGTCTTGGCTTATGCTGGGCGTCAGAGGCTTGAAAAAAATGTCGCGGAGTCCTTTTGTTTCCTTCAACAGACTAGGTCTTTGGGAGGGTAGGACTGTCGACTTACATCGACATGTTAGCATTTTATATGTCATTAACTGAGAATATTTTCACTCCAGAAACGAAAATATTTTCATATGATGCCTGATTAATTAATAATATTATATCAGTTATAAAATTTATTGTTTTAAGATAATGCATAGGTTGCCTAATTGAATAATAATATATGAATTACTTAAGGAAGAAAGAGGTTTACCATAAGGTTTAATGAATTTCAGTACCTATTTTCTTATTGTATGGAACAGAATGAGTAGACATTCTTAAATGGAAGTAATTAGTGGGACACTGCTGTTAAAGAATGATGGACTGTTCTGTGCTGAGGACTAAGACGTTGGTTCCTACCAAAAACACTCTTCTTTGTTATAATCCTGCCCACGATATTGTAACGTCCTGGAGTTTTGGTGCCTAGATGATGGCACAATCCTTTGCGTATATCACTCTCACATGTACTTTATACTATCAGACCTTTGATCATAATGACATTTACACTTTGGTTAATGTTTAATAAACTGTTTAGTATGGGTTATAGTTTGTTAGCTCAGTGGTTATACATACATGAATGGTTTGTGAGTCGGTTCTGTGTCTAGGTCTGCAACCAACTGTTCTGGTTGCAGCTGCAATGGGTTTGTGTAGACTGCTAAAGTCGGAAGACAGATTGGAATGGCAACCGGGTTAAGCTCTCACTATGAGTGTCTGCGTTTTGTAAGGGTTAGGAGTGTTTTTATAGTTTTAGTTTGCGGGGTTTACGTGCGGTTTGGTTTTTGTGTTGGTTTATTGTGTTGATAGGTTTGGTCGAGCATTGTGAGGGTTTTTTTCATGGAATTCCGGATGCGAGTTTCGGGATGATTTTCGTGGCTTGGTGTAGGTTGGTTTTTTGTCCGTGGTGGTCTCTATTGTGGAATTGGATTTGTGCTGTGGCTTAAATGCTGAAAAAGTATGACTCGGTCATATTATTGAGCGTGAAGGTCACTGGTGTTTAGATATATTGGATACTAATTTGTTTATGATTGCGGGACACGGTAACATAGGTGTAGTGTTGTGGTGTAGTAGTTCGTATTGGTTACGGCTATTTTTCATACGGCAGCTTAGTACTTGAACGTAGTTAGTTCTAATTTTACTACGTATCTTTTTAGGGTTTGAGTGTATTTAGCGGATTAGCGATTATTTCTTTTACCGCTTATTTAGTTGCTTCACATTCCTTGGGGTGTGCACTTTCTTATTACTATCTTCTCTGGCCTCTCATCTACTCAGCTGTTTGTTACAATGACCTATGTTGACTCATTGTCTGAATACCTGAGAATTGTGTACCTTTCTAGTAGCGGCATTGTCTTCAGTGTTATGTTATAGACTATCCCTTTTTTTCTGGTTTCATACTATGTATGTAATCAGCTATTGGCATCTGTACACACAAAATTAATAATTAATCCTAAAGTAAGATTGACTGTCTAATCTAAAATAATATTCTAATATCAGGCAGACGATAAACATGTATATGTTATCCACAGTTTACTAATTGGTTTGTGGAGGTTCTTGTATAATTTACCATTACAAATCAACGTGTTCAATTTGCTCCTGTTGTAAATGGGCCTATGCCTTTTTTTACACTGAGAATAGTATAAGTTCCGCAAACCTTTTCGGTAAGTTGATGCTTTCCTTCTTGCTTATGTCACTGTATATTACACATGTCTAAGATTTTTTTTCAGTGGTATTGGTTTCTTATATAGTGAATTTTTGTTGTGTTCAAATATTAAGTTTGATTGTGGCTGGAAATCTGTTTGGTGATGTTTGTTAAAGTACCGATAAAATTGTTTCTGTTTTCTTTGGTGGACTGAATGTCGGCCAGGTTTCTATTGGATAACATGTGTTGAGATTGAGGGTTAAATTCTTAGGTTGTTTTAGCTGGAGACGAGCCAATTGTTTAGCAGTTTTTTTACGGTGTGCTTTGTTGTTGTTGTGGTCTCGGTACCTGAGCTTTGGCTCCCGAGTCCTGGGGTCTATTGTTTCTAGTGTATTTTTTGGAATGGAGCGTAGGTTTGTCGTGGGCGTGGTATAAATTAAAGGTTGTTTTTCCTATTCTGTACATTATCAGTTTGTTTCATTCTTCTGCTTGTGATTTCAGGAGTAGATGCTCATCCCTAGTACTGAGTGTTTGATATTGAAATTGGGTAATTGATAACCTATAATACAGAACTATAAAACAGAAAAATTTGTGTGGATCATTTCAACATTGATTAAATATATATACATTCTGTGGTAAGTTGTTGTGTTACATTGGGATTGGTGAGTGTGCCTGGTGTGTCGGCGTGTTTGTGGTGATTATTGGTAATGATATTGGGGAAGGTCTATTTTGGGGTATATGTTGCTGTTCTTCTGTCACTATAATGGTTTTGGACTATTGTCTATACAAGAATTATCAAGCAGATTTGATTAACTACAGCATGGCTAGCGTCATAAGATGCCGTTATTGGTATTTCTTTCTTATTGGTGGAGGTGGTTGAGATGGGTTGATCCTGGTTCGAAGTGGGCTTGGGCAAGTGCAATTGTTGTGTGAGTTGATGTGTTCTGTGTACGTGTTGATCTGGCGTTTGCCGTGTCCAAGGCATGTGAGCACTATGTTTGGGATTTTGTCTGTGGGGGTCCACGAAGGGCGAGTGGTCCGAGTGTTGGGTTTGCGTGCTTCGGATTTCGTAGCTTTTGTCTCCCTGGGCGAATGCATCTTGGTAGAGGCGACGGGTGTTTTAGATATACGTTTTATGCTAACCTCAACGGGTAAATTGGTATTGTCATGGTCTGTAAATATGGGTGTACGTCACAACTTATACTTGCACCCCTGTGTCATGCACAAGATACACTCTTTCTTTTGTCTGTCTACACATAGAAATCCCAGCAGTTTGTCAGACACTGAGTTGGACACTATACAAACACCACAAACTCAAACATCAATCCTCAATAAATACCTCATATCATTCAATACGACAAACAAAAAATTCACACAACTAAGAGAGGGAATGGACAGAGGAGAGACAGAGACAGAGTAACACGTGTGAGGACCAGTGATTCAAACACAAAATGTGTTGACTGAGAGTCCAGTCGAGAGATCAGAGCGTGTTTTCCACTAAACACTCTCAAACACACTGTATGTGTGTTAACCGAGTGACGTGCGTGGTGTGAACCGGCGTTTTCGAGAGGGTAAGATTTTTGATCCTGAGGTGTCAACGACGTGAGGTTATTAAAATGCCCACAAATTTTTGTGGATTTATCCTGCCCCAACTATACATGGTTTTACCTTGAAATATTAAACCTCTTACCCTACATAATTTAAATTTTACCAACCATTTTACTCATCCCTATCTTAACTCCCACCTTCCATTCAACACCCCGGCCCCCCCCCCCCCCCCCCCCCCATCCCCCTTCCGCCACCCCCCCCCCCCCAACGCAATATTAGTAATCCAGCTTCACTTGATTAACCACATGGACAGCAAATTAATAAACCAATGATTCACTAACTAAATTTAGATGAAACCTTTTTTCTTGTATCAGCGTGCTATCTGCTGTTAACAGCGGCCATTGTTTTTTTTTTTTGTGCAATCGTCCAGGGAAAATCTCCATAAAGAACTGCAAAGCACCACAGATTGAGCAGCCTCAAAATCAGGTATCTAGTGTGACTATTGATGATTTGCACAGATTCAAGTTATCAGCACTACTATTCTGTGAGGCCTTTCAAATTCATGAGTGAATGTCTTTTTGTGTTTGGAAGGTCTTCTCTTGATATTTTTTATTCAAATTATTCTCTTTGTTTTATATTTCTTATTTAAAACTTATGAGTAGCTGTTATGTGATGTAATTTGCATGCAAGTATATATTGACCCAGTATCAGTATACAGGAGTTTTAGTTCATAGATGGTCAAAATTGTGTTGATATATAAATATTTAGTGTGAGGAGAATTTTTAATGCTGTTTGATATGGGTCATCCTGTGATAGGGAGTCCTGTTCTATATAAGAAAGTTAGATTATTTTCTTACCCCTTCTGAGTAGGACTGTAGCATCCACACTAAGGAAGTAGACGGAGAGGTGGGTATCTCAGATTGAGAGAGGAGGGGAAGGGAAAAGGGAAGGGGAGGCACAAAGGGGGACCGGTTCACCTATAGGAGGAGATGCAGGAGAAGTATAGAGAATCAGGATTTGAAAGGAGAATAGCAGTTAAGAAGGTGGAATTGGGGATAGCCACTAGAAAGTCCAGATGCCAGGGACCCAAGATGTTCCCAGTACCCACCAGGGAGGACATTAGCCCCAATACACAACAAAGGCATGAAGAATGTGTAGAGACCATAGTCAGTCAATAGGCATGCCCCCGTTGTGGGATGAGTCCACCCAACCACTTCAAATATATTAATCCACAATTCCTCCTTCAAAAGGAAATGCAAGGACACGGAGTGGAGCAGAGACCAAAGGAAAAGCCACCCAGAGACTGCCCTATGGAGGGATCCATCTCATCTACAAACATCAGACTCAGACACAATTGCTAATGCCAAGAAGCCTTGCTGACAGGAGCATTGTATAACTGTCCTCTGAGAGGTTTTGCCAGAATCTGTCGAATATATATGTGGATGCAACAGCCAAACATTGAATGAGTGTGGGGACCCAATGGAGAAGTCAGGGCAAGGACTGAAGGAGCTAAAGGGGTTTTCAACCCCATGGGAAGAACAACAATATCAACCAACCATAAGCCCCAAAGCTCCCAGGGACTAAACCACCAACCAAGAGTACACATGGGAGGAACCATGGCTCCAACTGGATATGTAGTAGATGGCCATATTTGGACATCGCTGGGAGGGGAACCCTTGGTTCTGTGTAGGCTCAATATTCCATGGCAGAGGAATGCTAGGACACTGAGGCAGGAGTGGGTGAGCAAGTAGGAGAGCACCCTCATATAGACAGGGAAAGAGTGGAGGGTTATACGGGGCTTGTAGAGGGGAATCTAGGAAGGGGAATAACATTTGAAATATCATAAATAAACCATAAAAAGAAAGAACTGAGTATGCTTGTGCACAAGCAGCATTCTTACATTTTTCAGTGCATCTTGTAGTGAAGGGTCAATGTCCTGACTTCTCCAATATGACTCAGGAAGTGACTTTGAGAAGCACTGTTTCTACTTAGCATAATTTCCGTTTCTGAACTACTTGCCATGACTACAGAGACAGCCACTTCTAGAACTATTACTAGGTAAAAAAGTTTCCATTTGATCACCAAGAATGCTACTTGATACCGTTGCAGTCAGAAAATGTTTGGCAAACACCCGGAGTTGAATGTTTGCACATCTTATTTATAGAATCGAACTAAAGTCCCATTGGACTTACAGCATTCACAATTCCAGTGAGCAGACACTGACATGCATTAAATTCAGCTTAAGCTCTGCCTAGCTGAGCAGCACACCTCAGATATCGTAATTGGAAAAAAGTCTTTCTTAGTAGTCAATAAGATTTCGACGGTCTGACAGTAAAATGTTGTACTCGGTCATCTAAGATTCTCAATAATGGAACTAAACCGGACAAATTCAGAAATTAGTTGAATTCAACTGAATATTATGTTAGAAGTTTTCTCAAGTTCCATCATTTTGCTAGACAGGTAATAAATTGAAAAGCAATTCTTACAGAGCCAATGATGTGATTTACTCTAGGATAACAAGAGATTTGACTTCATGGACTTCGTGTCCTTACTGGGTAATTAAAACAAATATCCTCAAAATCATGGTATTTTCAGAAGTTCTAATAATTGGTTTAGCTATAGACAATAGAAACATTTGACTAAAGCCTGAGAATTGAAGCCCAGCGTTATAAACTTCTTCCTAATTACCTAATGAGGCTTGCTTAAAACAGGGCACCTTCTAAAGCCAGAGAATTGTTAATTTGGAATATGCAAATGAGGGTCTGGAAACGTGCAGAACTTTCATCTAGCCTTGTTTCTAAGGCCTCAATATCTAGTCTAGTAGACAATAGATTTATACAATCTTTTTAGGTGCAATTTGTTCATGCTTACTTCCACATGTATTTCTTTAACAAGTCTACAAATGTTTCCTTTGTTCTTCCCAGATCTGAATCTCTTAAAAATATGAAACTCTTTTTTGCAAGTATTTATTATTAATTATGGATGTCATCTTTGAAATGTAAACAGTCTATCCAAGTCTAAGGAAAGGAAAGTATGTGCCCACCCTAAGAATGTAAGTTGTCTAATGCTAAATATTATTATGTCCTTTAATTATAGTTCTTTTTAGTTTTATTCTAAACTGTCATGCCTAGGAGGTTATAATGGTGTGAATCTTTGAGCTACTTTGCAAGCTTATTCATAATTAAAAGTAGCTATGTGAGGTGTTTCCTGCATGCTCTAGTTACAGGATTCTCTACACACTCTTTATTTTTCATTAATTTGTTTTTTTTTTCACTTTACACCAGATCTACACTCTTAATTCAAGTCATTCCCCACAGGAGTTTAGATCTCTCCTTATCATCTAGCTATTTACACTATTAAAACCAATGTGATTCCAAAATCTGTACTTTACACCATCATCAAATCCTCAAGTTACACATAATTCTTAATGACTGGTTTACAGAAATAATAATACTTTATAGTTAATGAAGATTATATTTAAACCCATAACTTATATTTTTAATATTTGTGAAGTGATAGTAAAAATTAGAAATTGATTTTTCAAATACGTTGCCTGGTTGGCATTTTCTAATTCATAGGAATTTAGGAGGTTGTAATCTTACTATATGGCAGATACCTGTTCATGGATAGAATGTGTTCACAGGAATTATCACATTTTACATGTGTTTTAACAATTTTTACTCAATGATTTATGCTTCCAGAGAGCAAGAGGTAGAATTTATGTGTGTGGTCACACATGTACAGTTCTTCCAAAATACATGGTATCCAGTAAGAAAATTGTGCTTGAACATTTCATAATATTATTATTATTTCTTGTGCTTCTCACTATCTACTCACACAGCATTTCTTCTAGTTTTTAGCTTAGAAATTTACATAACACTTTTGTTAATTTTTCCATTTATCCAGAATGAGAAGCAAGCAACACACATTTATTTATTCAATGACATCATGAAAACCGGAATTATTGAAAATTTAGAAATATTAGATCCATGTACATAGGCTCTGATTTCACATTCCAAATCTAAATACCTGCTTCTTCAGGATAATTTATTGCAGAGTGGCCTTGGTACATTAATTAACATTAAGTCAGTGGAATTTGCAATTCTGAAAACCACAGTCTTTAGCAAACCAAAATAAGCCTCTTCAAACACTCTGACTCTTTAAATTATAATCTACAATAGGGTACAGTCAGCTGAGACATATCTGCAAGCCACCCCCTCAAAAAGATATTGATGACAGTACACTTGATACCCTGATAGGAAAAGTGAATTCTGAGTTCTGTTAGAACTTTTCATCTAGAAACTAACTTTAGAAAGTACCTTCTACCAAGAATACAGAACCCAGCCTGGAAATCTGCTCGACAATAGTGAAGGTTCAGTTCAATAAGTAGAATGCAAATATCAGAGTGATAAGGCAGGAGCTATTTCATCTTATATCAAGTCATTTATTCAACCAACCCTATAGGCCTGAATTTCTCTAAACAACTGTCATTATTACTGATAGATTTTCTTGTGCCAAATTTGTTTGAGTTTTAATTAGTAAATGCTTTCTTGAGATTGTAGACTGAAGATCTTTACATCATTGAATAGTCTCCTAGCTGTAAATGCATGGTGTACAGTCATTCATTTTTTTTAACAATATTTGATCAGCTATGTCCTTATACAGACAAGGAAGATCAAATCTTGTAGTTTCATCATTGGATTAGAAGTAGGCATATTTGGAAAAATACATTATACTTAACACTGTATGGCATAATCCAAGCAAAAAAAAAAAAGCATTTCCAAACATATTGCTGATACATTCAGATGTGACTTTCCATTGAATCTAACAATGCTGCATCCAAGGACTTTATGTCACTTTCTCTTATTCAGGTGCTGTGCCAGGGAGCAAGGATCATAAGGAGCCAACATTTTGAGTCTGGGGTATGGAGCATGCAGGATTGGAGGAGTTCATAGAGAACAATGAAACAGTCCATCCCAGCCTCCCACTGTGGGAAGACAATAGAATGACAGCTAGCTTTGTGACCAGAAATTTGATTGTGGATTCTGAACTGAAACTTGATTGACAGGAATGTGAGACCAGGCCTTTTGTGTTCTACTACATTCTTTAGATGGAAGCTGTATTGAGAGTTTTATATACTTTTAAAACTAATGAAATTCCCCTTTTAGAAATCCCATATAAGATATGCATCACTGAAATTGTGTGTATCAAAAACTTGAAACTATTTTAACATTTATTTATCATCAATTATTCTTTACCTAACATGAGGTTCAAGTTGACTTAAAGTATGTTTTTATTCTATGAAGACATTTGACTGTGCTTCAACATGAATGTATGAATCAGACATATCAATGGATTTTCTAGTTGATTTGCAGTATACCTTTTATCTTCAAAAATAGTGTTTAGGTTAAGATTTTTCTAGTGAAGAACCCCCACTCAGGGGAGACCCCCATTCAAGTCTTGGTGTAATGTGACCACCCAGTAACTCTCACAAGACTTCCGTAACTGGATGCAACCAAGCAGAGGTTTATTTGGGTGGTGACAGACAGACAGCTGTGGTCAACTCTTTTAGTCACGCAGGAGTAGAGTTGACCCCGACTGCTGGTTTGAAGGGAAAATATAAAGGGGAAAACCACAAATCAGGGGGGTAAAAAGGGGGAAACCGAGAAACAGCGGAAAAGTCCCAACCCATATCATAAAAATAGTGAAAACCCTGACTTATTATTTTAGTTGTCATAAACCAGGACAGAGGTGTGGAAACATCCTGTGCACATTCTTTTCAAGGAGTGGTGGTCCTGCCCTGTCATTGTGACTGGGTTCCTGAATTCTTCTCGCTGACCCACACCCCTCCTTAATGTGGTGAGCCAGTTCCTGGGTCCTGTAACTGGCCAGTCCACATTCTTGGCCTGGTTTCAGAGGAGTCTTCATGTATTTTCAAGAAAAAAAACCTAGAAAGAATGTGAAGCCTAAAAAGGAATCTATATACTTGAAGAATTTGATTTTACAAATTTTTCATTTCTCACTAGTAGCTTCCACAATGTTTTAATGATAAATTTAAATCCGTATAAACATAGATTCGATATCTAGCTAATAAAATAATAAATAAATAATAAATGATAAATAGAGCTAATATTCAATAATAAAACCTGAGTGTTGAGTTAAATTTTTTCCTGTTTTAAATCAGTGAAGAGGTATTCAATTTAAAAGAGTGTCATTCTGCTTTATCACACTAGTGACAACATGGAAGATGCAGGACTTTGGTAGTTAGTAGTGTATAATCAATTATCTATCACAATAACAACAAAATCATATTTTAAATAGATTTGGTCAGTAGGGCACACAAATTAACCCAGCATAAGAGCAGCAAATCTGATTATAGGCGACTTTCTAGATGTACCAGAGACTGGGAGTTGCAGACAGACTCAGAAACTCAAAGGGAGCGTACTTAGAAAAATCCTATAAAGTAGGAGAAGAACTTGTAGAGCCCACCAACTTAAAAGACCGGGATCAGTAGAGGTGGGTTGCCATCACAGTCCAAAAACTATGACCGAAATTTTATCCATCGGAAAGAACTGTAGAGAAAAATGGAAGAAGGTCATGAGATGGATCATACAGTCAAACTATGACAGAAATATTGGGATTAAAATATAAAAAAAAATGAAAAGATATAAAAACGAGATTAGTGACAGTTAATAATTTTTTTTTTTATATCAGTAAACATTAACTAGCAGATAAAGTTTAACATTTTCTTTACTTAATCACTTTGCTGTGGTTTTATTTAGTTTAATTGTTGCTTTTTTGTTTTTTTTTTTTATTAATCATTTAGTGTCTCTCCATTTCTTAATGTATCCCCTTGTTTTTTCAGATTTACTCCAGTTAATACCCCTTTAGCATGATATCCGTAAGCGCATGTTTATTTGGAAAAGGCTGGGCTTCTGGTAACCAGATTAATTGGAAATTAGACAGGTAAATACATTTCGGATTAAACTAGCATTTTCTATAGAAAGCTTTATGACTTATTATTATAGAGTTTCTGAGTCATTTAATTATCAAGATACTCAAATAGGATATAATTTGTGCAAATGATGTGTTAATAAGAAATAACAACCTTGTATTCTATTAATTTATTCAAAAGAAGGATAAAGTCACTGGATTTCTATTAGTGTCTTCTAATACTCAGACTTTCTGAAAGATGCTTCTTATTACTTTTTCTGACTCATGATACTTAATAATTCTAACTAATAATCACTAAGTTTCATTAACCATATTCTCGATGCTATGGTGACTATGTTCGATCTTTTATCATTCTGGTTTATGTTCTGGTATATGAACTGTGTTACATTTTCTAAATTAAAAAATTGCATTTCACCACATCTAACAATGTAACTGTTAAATAAGAATGGGAACAGAATGTGTCTTTTGAATAACCACTATACTTTCACCTCGAACTGAATCTGCTTTGCATAGCGTCCCCTAGGGATTCCACACTAATAATAGTTACTATTGCAGGCTCCCTAGAGGGCAGACAGATTTCCTGGTATGTATAAATTTCTGAGTAGTTGGAACTTATTCATCTTAGCTTTGTGCTCTTTGTTCACATTGCATGAGTATGGAAAATAGAAGAAAGGACTTCTAGAAGCTCCTCTCACAGAGGATACTTTTAAATATACCAAAGAATTTGATCCTATTATTCAAGTGCTGACAGACTCTTTTTTTTTCCAGGAAAACATATATACTGTGTTTGCATACACATGCATGACATATCCACATATATAATATATGTTCCTACATAATCACATATGTTAAATAGCACAATTATGATTTGCAGATATGAAAATTTATAAGACTGTAATCTAGTTTCCAGTTACTTGGATGTTTACTAGTCACAAGAAACTGTCATCTGGAAATTTAACCCATTTGGATTCCATGTATTCCTGTTAAAAGATATGTACTACAACTTGCTATTAAATTCTGGTTTGGAATATATCTCTCCTGGTTTCAGGTGTCTTGTATTGAAATTCATCTTTCAATTTCTAGTCAGAGAGACCTTTCTCATAGCAAGGCACCATTTATCTAATGTACTTGGAAGAGTACAGAAAACTAAAGCCATCCTTCACACAGTGTGATAGGATGTTACAAAACCTGAAAATCCCTGAAAAGAGAATGTATTGGAACCAAAACAAACATATAACTTCCCATGGGTCTGGTTTGGTCTGTGGCTTGGGTTGTCTGAGCCTTTTGCCACTCTCTTGTTTCAGTACTAGATGACAATCTAAGCCAAAGTTTGTATGACTCTGCCATGCACTGGCAATTATATACAATAGGACCAGGGGAGGAAGAATGGGAGACATTTCTGCAAATTTTAGCAGTGCAGCATTTCAACAGCTATTCAGTAAGCAGAATAAATACATTGGATCATCTAGATGGATTTATTGGGATAGAAAAGATAGATGATTCAATGGTTAAAAGAGTAGCTATCTATCCAGCAGACCTATGTTTGGTCCCTAGCATCCACATCTGGTGGCTAAGAACCCATTGTAATAACATCAGTTCCAAGACCTCTCATACCTGTTTCTTTTAAGCTCCATTTAATATAATGGAATGCACACATACAAATAAATAAATACAAAGACTCCTTTAAAATGTAATCTTGTTGTTTTTATTCTTGAATTATTTGTCTCATTACATTTTGGAATAAATGTTTATGTTGATCTATCAATATACTTCAATCTATAATTTCAACACAGTTAGAATAACAATTACATGGAGTTCTAATCCAAATTATTAGAAAATTGATCAGGATGGAAAATATTTCTTCTCCTTGTTATGATTGATAATACATCCCTTGTTATAGTACATGCATGGAGCATGGAGGTTTAGCATCATTGCAACTCTTCTAGTGCACTACATTTGTTTTTTACATGAGGGAACAACCTCTGTTTTATTACTATTGATTTTAATCTCTGAAGATGTCAGACTACTATTCAGTGAAAACATGCAAAGCATATCAAGTTACTTAATGAATCCAGCTGGTTAAGTATTCACTAATATGAAAAAAATATTTATTGTGTGCTTACTATTTTTAAAGAGCCACTTTACTAAGGCCTGTGAATGAGAATCAGCTAAAATGAGAAAGTACTCACTAGTGCAAATGTACAAAACAGAAACAGAAGTGCAATGGGTTATGGATTAACCTCGTTTGCCTTAGTTAACAGATCATGTGTTTATAAGCCAAGAATGCCTAGAGTATATCTTGCTATTTGCATACTTCATCGTCAGAAACCACAAATATCTCACAGTTGTTTTAAATTGATGTACCTATGAGAAAAGCAGTAATTAGCCAGAGACCAAAAATCAATCACACAATGGATTTTAGGGTCCAGATTTTCAGCTTTCTACTAATCAGTGTCACAGGTAACAGAGGGCAGGGTGTTTGAACTCAGAATCTAACCAAAATTCTTTTCCCTGGGAATTTGTGTCTAAAATATACTTTTTTTCTTTTTCTTTCTTCTAAATATTGGGCAGTATAAAATAATTTTTGTATGTCTATTTCTACTAATCCTTCTTTCTCTCTTTGTTGCTTTTTTCTAGTTATAGTGTCCAGTGGAGAAATTGTGCTCACCCAGTCTCCAGCAATCATGGCTGCATCTCCAGGGGAGAAGGTCACCATCACCTGCAGTGCCAGCTCAAGTGTAAATTCAATTACTTCATGGTACCAGCAGAAGTCAGGCACCTCCCCCAAACTCTGGATTTATCGCACATCCAACCTGGCTTCTGGAGTCCCAAATCGCTTCAGTGGCAGTGGTCTGGGACCTCTTACTCTCTCTCAATCAGCAACTGGAGGCTGAAGATGCTGCCACTTATTACTGCCAGCAGTGGAGTAGTAACCCGAGCACACAGTGATATAGACTGGAACAAAAACCCTCTAACTTCTTAGTGCCCAGCTACTTCCTCCTAGAGATAAAATGTGGCCAGATGTTTGATTGCAGTAGTCCACATAGAGTGTTCTGCTTTAAAATGTCATTTGCATCTTTGGATAACTGTCTCGGTAATGTTCCACTGTACTCCAGTGCTTGTTTTCAAATAATCTATTTTGCCTGTGTTTATTTATTCTCAATTTTTGTTCTGTTTGTTGTAGGCAAGTGTGGCAGGCACTTGTCCTCAGCTATGTTACTGATGGTCCCCATGAACCCTCACATCTAGTTTCTACTTTCACTGATTTTAGGATCTTTATGGTCGGTGGTTTTTCTTCAGGATAGTTATTTACTCACAATACAATGCTGTTGTTATCCGACAAAAAGTAGTATCCATCCTAATCTGTTTTCTGATTTTTATTAGTAGACTTTCCATTCCACTAAATTGTCTCGTTAATATTTGTTTGAAATTATTTTCTCTCAAAAAAAAAAAAAAACCAAAATATTGGCAGACATTCTCACTACAAGTAATTAAAACACTTCACTAAAAAAGAATAAGGCAACAGAGAACTAATGAATGACATTATTTTTTCTATCTATCTATCTATCTATCTATCTATGAATCCATTTGTGTGTGTTTACCTTACCGTTAATAATTAAATTCATAAGGATATTTTATTATTCTTAATTTTGGAACAGAAATTGTTTAAAACATTTAAATGTACAATTGCATTTAAATTTAAGTTACATTTTAATTAAATTTAAATTACATTTGCTAATAACAGAAATAATTATGTAACAGTTGTTTCTATTTTTCAACATAAGGTGCTTGGTATGAAGATGACACGGTTACCAGCTTCCCTGTCTGTATCTCTAGGAGAAACTGTCACCATCACAGGATGTCAAAATATCAATGGGTATTTAGCATATTATTAACACATTATAATTTATCAAAAAGCTTCTTTCAGAATCAGTCCATTGAACTTTAGTCCTTGTAAAGAAAAAGGTGTATCGTTGTAGAAATTATTTAAACCAGCCTCTGGCCCTAGTCAACTATCTTAGCTGTAGTTGCTCTTCATAGCCCAGCCACCATGTTTCTCGGCCAGAGGCCAAATGATCACTGCACCTAGAACTGCCCACCAGAAATATCAGCTCTGCCACGCACTAGATGCAGAGAGAGAGATGACTCTGCCAATCTTCCAGGCTGTCTCTGCAAGGCAGGGCATTGCCCACAGCATTCTGCCATCCATGTGGGCCCAGTAAGTGAATGAGACTCTAATTCTTATAGATTAATCAAAGCTTATATATTGGGCAATGATCAGTAACAAGATACCCATACAATCAAAAGTGTAACCCAATACCCATCCTAGGTATACCAACTACCTTTGACTGCTACAGACATGAGAACATCCATCTCATCACCCTTACATTTCTGCTCTCTCTTGGTCCTCCTCTTCATTTTATCTCTTCCTCTCCTAACTCCTCCTCTTCCTTTTCCTCTTCCTCTCCTAACTCCTTCCACATTAGCTTTTCCTACAGTGTATAAAGAGGATCATGGACTTAACATCAGTCAAAACTTCACAGAAGGACACTGCTTCAAGTGAAATCTGTACACATCTAAACCAAAAAGGACACATTTACATTTATGTGTTGCTAGACACTACATAAAATTTAGTGCTTGGTGCATATTTTTGGTTAGTGCTATACCAACTGTTGTTTGGATAAGAATGGGCCACATAGGCTGTTATATTTATCTGCTTAGGAAGTGGCCCTATTTATTAGGATTTGGAGGTAATGCCTTGTTGGAGGATGTGTTTCACTGGGGTTGGGCTTTGAGGTTTTAAAAGCCTAATCCTGGCCCAGTAATTTTATTTTCCTGCCTCTTGCTGATCAGATGTCAAACTCTCATCCTCCTGTCTGCTTTTGTGCACATGTAGAGAGCCACTGTGCACCGCACCTGAAGATGGTGCTGACTGAGAGTGCTCCTCGTGATAAACAAGTCCTTAATTGGCTGTGAAGCTGTGTAGGGGCAGGGAATGGTCATCTGACATGGACGTATGGGGAGATTACACGTGGCATATGCTCATTGGCCTTTGCTTAGATATAAGCCTGGTTCTCAGGGTAGGAGGGGGGCCACACTTGCAATCCTGCTGTAACTGCAATCCTGATTAAACCGCCTTGACAAGGAACCTGGTTGTCCTGCGTCTGATTTCCTGCTGGTCAGGAAGGGCGCTGGACATGCACCCATGCTCGCCAACATGAGGATAATTATCTAGATTCTAAGCAAGTCCCAAATAAATGCTTTCCTTTGTGAGAGTTTTTATGGTTATAGTATCCCTCCACAGCAATGTAACATAACCAAGGAACCTACAGATCTATAGTGGAAACTTGAGAAATTTTGAGTCAAGAGGCAACAGTGAAACAGCAAGTCAGTTCCCCATTTCCTCACCCTATGTCATGTCTTCTAGAAGAACTTTGTCAGGATCTCTTTTTGCATTCTATGATTTTCTGTAGACATGCTTAATGATCAACATTCCCATGAGATATAAAATCAGAAAAGGAGGATTGAATGTTCATTGAAACCAGTAGGAAGACATGGACAGGGTAAAAGCCCAGAAAGATACAGAGATACAGCATGCACCTTAGAACATAAATATCCCACCTTGAACTTCCGCATAAATGTGGGGGAAAAGGGTTTGACAGCCCTCATTGTCAGTTTCAGGCAAAACATTACTTCTAAGGAAGCACCAGATAATCAACCAACCCTCACATGAATATCTCTATGTAACATGATCAACCCTTCGGACATTAAGAGTTTAGAGTTTAGGGTTAAATTTTTGCAAAGTTCTTCCAATGATAATTGTATATCATTTGATATATTAAAAATTAAGTGCTTCAATAAAACCAGTTAGTGAGGGATACTAAATATTCTCCTTCATTTCATGAGTAAGGTAATGTCATGTCTCATTTATGCAGATAAGGATAGAGAGATGCTAATTTTCCTGTTTTGATGGCAACATAATAACAATTTTTTGATAATTGTTTATTTTTTTATGAAGTGGAAACATAGGATGCCCCAGGGTATCTTAAGGCACAAATCAAAGGATGTAGCTTGATGAATGAGATCATTTTTTGATTTTTATTTGTTTGTTATTGTTGGTTTGGTTTAATTTTGGTTTTCGTTTTGGTTTTGAGCAGGGGGCAAAACTTCGGAAATGCCTAATTATCCTGGAAAATCTGATTTTAGTGTAGCAGCATAATAGCTCATTTCTCCAATCGCATGACAAAAAGTCACTGGTGTCTATAAGAGTCTTCACTCTCATGTGAAGCATGAAGGCTATGTTGCACATACAAGAAACTTCGTTAGCTCTTAGTCTCGCATAGCTGTTGTCTCTAAGACTTAAATTTCTCCCATTGTTTCTTCTCTATAAATCTGCCATATGAGAGCTTTATTTCCTTTTACAGGAAGACAATTTATCAATGATGTTGATAAAAAAAATTATTGACACATATATAGTGGCCCATGCCCCAAAACATCCTAGTTCTTGAATCATATTCATGTTATATGGCATATTGGATTTGTCAACCGGTTAGGGATTTTGATATGCAGAGTTGATATTTAAATAATATAGTGAAATTAATGCAATATCATGTTCCACCACTAATTAGGGATGACAGTCATAATGAGAAAAGTCATGACAGTCAAGGAAATAATGGGAGAAAGTAAGGGGCTTTGAGTAGAGACTCTCTTATGGATGCAAAATCTGTATTTTGTTTACTTCCTCTGGGTCTCTGGAGGAACATAGTCCTGCTTACTCCTTGATTTTAGCTCCCTGAGACTTTATTCTCACCTTCAGAAATTTGAGACATTCAAGGTGAAGTGCTTGATTTCACTGATATTGTAGGAATTAGAAGTGCAAAAGAGGTCTCACCCAAGATCAAGAGTGTTTTTACACTACAGAAAATGACTGTTCTCTGATAGGATTCTACATCCTTATCTGTGTGTGTCTTTTGGTAAAAGACATAGATTATTTCTCTTTGGAAAATGATGCTGCCAAAAATATTTTAGATAAACAACAGTCTCTTGGTGACACACCTTTGTCATTTCTGTCTATCTTGGGGTAGGCTCTCATAGTAAGTGACTTGAAAGAAGATAGTAGACTTTCTTCAAGTAAATGCTGGTTTATTTTCTTCACTTATTAAGAATGCAAGTTAGACTTACAGATTATAATACTACAGGAAAAGATTAAATCAGAATGAGGCAGGTAAGATTAAGAATATATCAGTTTCCTGGAATCTATATTGTCTTATACTGAACATACACCACCACCTCCAAGGTGATCACCTACACTGAAATACTTAACAACCTGGAACAACACTTTTATCTAGCATCACTCCTTAACATGGAAATTTCTGACCCCATAGCAACATGTAGTGACTCCCTTGTTAACAAATGCACCTCAAATGGTATAATAAAATAGAGGTAGCTGCTTAAACTAGTCTTGACTGGTTTGGGGTATATAAGGCAAACTCTCAGCTCCAAGTGAAGTTTCAGGAAAAAAATCCTATTCACTATAATAATACAACATAAAGGCCAATTCTTCTGTGATGAAATACTGCTCATACTGTGCATGGTAGTTATTTAATATGTCTGTCGTCTTATACCACTTCACCCATGGTTCCTTTTAAACAAGAATGGAGTAGCAAATGTGATAAATGAGAGTAACTACAAAAGCAATACTGAGGTCTCATTGCCTTTCAGGGAAGAGGGCTAATTTTTTCCGTTTAACCTCTGAGTAGAATCAGTGTTTTGTCTAAACATTCCTGGAATCCAGATACATAAACAGGATGCAAGTTTTCCCAGTGCCTTAAGGGTGCAAAGTCTTTTAATAAGACTGAGATAAATGAGGAAATGATGGCTTAAAAGAGAAAAAAATATGGTGTTTAGGTTGGCATTTTTCTGGGAGAGGTGGGGAGTTGTCATCTTAGTTACCATTCTATTGCTGTGAAAAGACACAATGACCATGGCAATTTATATAAAAAATATTTTATTAGTTGCATGGTTAACTTTTTATCAAATTATTTTATTTGTTTACATTCCAAATTCTGCCCCCCTTCACAATCTACCCTCCCAGAGTTCTTCACCTCATCACTCTTCTGAAAGGTTACTTCCCCCCACACAAACACACCTCACCACTCCCCACAGGCGTCTTCCTTCCCTGGTTCATCAAGTCTCTGTAGGAGTAGGTGCATCCTCTCTCATTGAGGCCAGACAAGGCAGTCATCTGGTATATATGTGCCAGGGTTCACAGACCAGCTCATTCATGCTCTTTGGTTGATGGCTTAGTTTTCAGGAGCCTCTAGAGGTCTAGGTTAGCTGATACTATTGTTCTTTCTATGGGGTTGTCATTCCTTTCAGCTCTTACATCAATACTTCCCCTAAGTCTTCCCTGACCTCAGTTCAATGTTCAGTTGTAAGTTTCTGCATCTGTCTCAGCTGTTGGTAGAGTAACTCAGAGAACAGCCATGCTAGACTCCTGTCTGCAAACACAACATGGCCTCAGTAATAGTGTCAGAGTTTGGTGCCTGCACATTAGATGGATTCCAAGCTGGGATGATGACTGGCAGGCTTTCCTTCAGGCTGGTTTCCATTTTTGAACCTGTCTTTTCTTTAGGCAGGAACCATTCTGGGTCAAAAATTTTGATGATTGGTGGGTGGTGACATCTGCCTACTGGGGGTCATAAATATTTACTGGAGATGATCTCTTCAGGTTTGATCTCCTCATTGTTGGGGATTTTGGATAAGGTCATTCATGTTGAGTCTTGGAATCATCTTACATTACAGGTCTCCGGGATTTTCTAGAGGTTCCCACCCCCCACACAATTGCAGCAGCTGTATATTTTCAATCATTCTTAGCCCTCTGGGCTTCTTTCCTGTCTTCACCCAGAGCTGATCCTGACCCCCTTCTCTGTTGCTACCCAGGTTCCTCCTTCCCTTTGCCTCCCATGATTATTTTGTTCACTCTTCTAAGAGGGATGGAAGCATCTTCATTTGAGCCTTGTTAAACTTCATGTCTGTGAGTTGTGTCATGGATATTCCTTAGTTATTGGCTACTGTCCACTTAGGAGTGAATATATACCATGCATGTCCTTTTGGTTCTGGGTTACCTCGGGATGATATTTTCTAGTTCCAAACATGTTTCAAAATGAATACACTCACAAAGAGACCCTGCCATTGTGCATTTTTCCATTAGGAGTTGGAACATATTTCCTTTTAGTAGAATATGGCAAAAAACATACTAAACCCAATAGTTAAATGGGCATTTTAAAAAGGTTCTTCATTTCTGAAGACAACAGCTATGTCAAGACGGAATAGAGGGCAGGGTCAGTAATCAGAGGCATCTAAGGAATACCAGGGTTAGATATGTTCATATGTAGCTCATGATATTTTGATGAGAAGTGGAGAGAGTCAGCCATGCAGAAGATCTTAAGGAGATGTAACCAGGGTCTGAGAGCCTCAAAAGGATTTTGTTGGAAAAAAAAAATCTGAGGATATTCCATAGGATGTTTAAGCTGCTCCAATAGTGATTCCAGTGTGGAAGTGTCATGAATTGAGGATAAATGCCATGAGGCACAGTTTGTAATCTGTGGTTTCAAGCACCTTTTGAAACACAGCATTATAGTATAACTTTCTCAAATCCACCACAAGTATAATTAAGACAGAGAGGCTGCTGATAAGCTTTAAAGGCTTTCACTGGAACATGCTGCCAGCTACCATTCAAACTTATTCCAACTATCCAGCCAATGACCTGCCACTTGGCTAGTTCTGTACCTCTCTACTCAGGTCCAGTCCATGTGTGTTCACCTCTATGTCTGCTCTCGATCCTCCTGTCTCTGTGTTCTTCTTCCTGAATCAGTCTGTCAACCTGGAAGTTCTGATCCCTGCTTCCTGCCCCAGTTATTAGTCATCAGATCTGTATTATAACCAATCAGCAGCATCACAACATCTGATAGGTCTCTTTGATTACTTAAGACTTTGAGGATTGTTACACATATGAAATTAGTGATAGGCCATAGATATGAAATACCAAAATTCTGCTAGCACTTAACTTTCTGTTGGTACAGAATTAACAATTGAAATTCTGGAAATACACAGAAGGGGCTGCCACCTGTTGACAGGCAGGACCCTCAGCTGGGGGATAAAGACACTAACCCATTCACAAATATCTCATC
Organism: Mastomys natalensis; assembly: GCA_021653895.1. NCBI lineage: Eukaryota > Metazoa > Chordata > Mammalia > Rodentia > Muridae > Mastomys > Mastomys natalensis. Next base: position 122,625 of record JAJTUV010001610.1, on the reverse strand, counting down.
CCAAAATTGTTCCTGCTTAGAAACAGTTCAGGAACAAATATGGAGCAGAGACTGAGGGAATGGCCAACAAATAACTGGTCCAACTTGAAACCCATCTCATTGGCCAGTGACAGTCCCTGACGCTATTAATGATTCTCTGTTATGCTTGTAGGTAGGTCCTAGCATAACTGACCTCTTAGAGGTTCTACCCAACAGCTGACTGAAAAAGATGTAAATACCCATAGCCAAACCTTGGACCTATGTAGGGGTCTCTAATGGAAGAGTTGGAGGAAGAATTGAAAGCCCTGAAGAGGACAGAAAATCCTCAGGAAGACCAAGAGAGTCAACAAATCTAGACCTTTGGCAACATACAGAGACTTAGACACCAACCAAAGAGCATATGTAAGCTGGACTAAGCCCCTGGCATATAGGACTGCCTTGTCTGGCCAAAGACAAGTAGACTTGATGTGCCAGGGTGGGTAATTCCCAGGGGCCGCTACCTCTCAGAGGACAAGGGGAGGAGGATTGGGGAGAGATTCTGTCAGAGGATACTTGGAAGAGAAGATGTAAATAAATAAATAAGTATATAAATATATAAATAAATAAATAAAATACCAAGAAACACCTTTACATAATGTGAAGAAAGGTTACCTGAATACAGCATGGTTGTGTGAAAGAGCACTAATCCCTTCCATTTCTCACATGGAAGAAGTTGTGCTTTAATGTTTAAGCACATACAACCTCAACATCACACATAGAATGAAACAGAAGTTGGGTGGCTCCTTTCTAATAATCTGAGATTTTGTAAATGCAGTAAGGACAAAAACATTCTGTCTTTAATGGCAGTATTTTAGGCCCTGGAGAAACTCATCCTCCCTTGTGTGTCAGTCTCTTTCTAATTATGTGATATGATTTCTTTTCTCAGAAGAACTTAGCACAGTTTCATCCACCATGTTGTTATATTTTCAAAGATTTATCAACAGAGGCTGATAGATGAGATTACAAAATTGTGTATGCCCAGCCTCTAATTCTGCCAGTTCAGTAAATCTCTCTTCTTCATAGTATAGATAGTTCTAAGTATTATAATACGGCAACAGTAACTGAATTTTTTGCATAGCTATAGGACATAGGGACATAGTGACATACAGAGTTGATTTTGTGCTTCCTATTATTGGAATTACAGGAGTCATATTGATATATTCTTAGAGTGCTATTCTAATGTCCTACCCACATTTTAGGAAGAATTCTGATTTAAATATTCAGCCATTAATTAACACAAACTAAAACCACAGTTGAAAGCTTGTATCCAGTACAAATTAATTAGAGGGAAAATACAGAAAATTGTAAAATGATGCTCTTGAATGCTTTAAAAATACAAAATGTTAAGAATATACCTGAATATTTTTCAAAATGGTTGATATCTTTTTAAAATTTTGTACTCTTATAAACTAAATAACACAATTTATATAGACAATTACAGTCATCTTAAATGTATTACCATTTTCATGTTTAATGTATCACCTTAAACATATCCTGAGAAATTCTGTCACAACTGTGCTTCATGGACTAAAAGAGAAGTAAGCAGTTAAGGGTCAGAGGAAATCGTATAGGCCACTGAACACTAAGTGCACAGTGACTTTCACAGCCTGGCTGTTTCTGAGAAATAATAATAGCAGGTCTAGAAACAAGAGGATCAACTGGGGACTCTGTTGCATTCTTTGATATTTTATGCCACTGCTTGTTTCATTGTGGGAGGGGTACTAAAATACTATTGACAGTAATAAGTAGCAACATGTTCAGGCTGCAGATTGCTAATGGTGAGAGTAAAATTTTCCCAAAATCCACTGCAACTGAACATTGAAGGAACTCTGGATTCTACAATGGATAAATCGGATATTAGGAATTTAGGAACGTTCCATGATTTCTGCTGATACCAGGATAATCAATAACTAAAATTCTCATCTGGCATGCAAGTAATGATGACTCTGTTTTCTAGAGAAGCAGACAAGGAGGATGGAGATGGTGTCATCAGGATGTTACTACTCAAGCCTATGATTAGAAGAATACAACCAAATATAATATATATATATTTATATATATATAATAATTGATTAATCATGATAGAAATGATTTCTCTGATTTCCCACTTATCACTGAATACAAAAGGTGAAATGAATTCCCATGACATCCTTCTTTTCTGGGATCAGAACAGTAAGATCAGCAGAAGCTGAGAGGGAGACCTCATGTCTGTGTTCTGATCTGATATTGACTGACTCCTCAACAAGGTGTGATCAGACTATTAAGTTCTGAGTTAGTGCAGTAGACACATGCAAATCATCAGAGCTTGGGCAGGGCTGGGCACAGATGTAGCCTGGTTTATTTTAGTAACTCACATGGGATGTCTGATTGTCTTAAGCTAGACCAAAATACTGCAGTTTTGCTGTAGATTTTTTCTGTCAATTGTAGATTTTATTATAAAAGAAATTTTGGTTCATTTTTCAATATTGCAATAGATGTAAGTATAGGTATAAAGTCCTTTTCACTATTTTATTAGGTTTTGGTAGAATATCATTTTTAAGCAAGCCACAGTAAATATTAGAATGTGGCTTCACCTCTTCTTACAAGCAAGAACAACTTGTTCTTTACAACAAGAACAAGTTGTTGTTTTCTTTACAACATTTCCATAGGGAATTCTTTCATTTGTAATAATTGTTAGAACACACTTATCAGAAATACAAATAAATTTCAAATCACTTCTGATAACTTCTCAGCACTATTATTTTTCATATTATGCTAAGCATTTTGGAGTCAATATACAAAAATAACATTTTTTTAAGCAAAATGCTTTATGATCTGTAGCTGAAGACATGGCTCAGCAGTTTAGAACACTTGCTTTTGTATAGGATCCCGGTTGGAGTTTCACCACACACTCATCTGTAGTTAGAGTTTAAAGTGATATAACAACTTCTTCTGCCCTTCACATGCAGCAGTTTACATGTGGTACACAGACATACAGGCTGGGAAAACACCCATATATTTAAAAAGTATTTTATTATTTTTGTTTGTGTGTGTGTGTGAGTGTGTGTGTGTGTGTGTGTGTGTGTGTGTAGTGTGTGTAGTTTGTTGTGTGACTACACAAAGAGGGTAGGTCATAATTTATGGAAGGAAAAAAAGGAAGTGAGGAAACTATATAATTATAATTTCAAACATTAATATGATAGAACACAAACTAATTCTTGCATCTTATTCCAGATCAAAAGAATGATAAAAATTGACTGTAAAATAATAAAAGAGATCTAGATTTAAACATGTAAAAACAAATTCTATATTGATTTTATAACCAGAATCCCCTCTTAGCAATCTGCCTCCTTTCTGCAAATCTGAAATTAGCAGGTCTGGGAGATGGAGAATCTCATTGAAGTCTCTACAATATAAGTTTTAATTTCAGTTAGAATATAGAGACATTCAACAGAGAACAGTGTGACAATACAGTGTCCAGAAGCTATAGAACAAAATATAAAAGCTTAAAAATTTATTTTCTGTTTCCTCATCTTAGCTACTTAGAATTTAGTGCCAATAAAAACCAGAATGTCATCTGATTTAATCGGGTGATTTATTGAGCCATATATCTTGAGAGAGATTACTCATCCATAATCCATTCTTGAGTATGTTACAATGAAGTCGTGATACAAGATGTTACAATTAAAATGTCATTTGAAAATGAAACTCATCAATAGTTATGCCACAACACCCTGTGTCTTGATGTCATCTGTGGTATTTTGTGGTCCTCAACTTAATTTGTTACTATGTACAGTGGTTCAGCCAACTCTTTTGCTTTCATAAGATGCCCAAAATACTGACTTTTAACAGAAATTTGATTTCTAATTACATGTACTTAACATTTACTACAACTTATTGTGTAGTATTAGTATTCTTTCCTGATGCTGAGTAGGAGCAGCAATATTCAAATCACAGGTAGCCATGTGATAACAAATAAGAACACCAACCTCAATAGTGTGCCATTCTTTTAAAACTACACAGACTGTTCAACAATTTGCTTTATTAGTGATTTATGTTAATTGCTTTGGTGCCATTGTTACTATTAAAAAGCTCTACATTTTTACCTCATCGTATGACAGGGATCATGGATAGAACTTATACATTTTTAGATACTTTTGAAACTGTCTTTAAAACTTTCCTGTTAGTGTTTCTCTGATTATGATCCCATGAATTAGAGTGTGTGTGTATGTGCCTGGCTGGGAGGACATTATTCTTTCCTATGCATGTGAATGCTGGGAGGAAAGAATAGCTCCAGTCTGGGTTTTCAACAAAAGGTTGTTTTCTAGGCACAATAGTATTTTTTCACTGATCACTGTGAATGTAGTGTTTTCTCTAGTGTCCAAAATAGACAATATCCTACCCTGTCTTCATTTTGACCATTTTAGTTGAAAAGGGTACCACTAACACATATCTTTCCAGTCACTATTACTAGCCTTGGAGTTTAACACTTGAAAGTGAGCAGTCCTAGACCCTTGATCTACTTGACCCCAAGGAAGATCTCCAAGTCCCTGCTTACTTTCTTTAGAGTTCTCTTGGAATTGATTATACCCACAGTTAGCCTACTGATACTATTGGTCTAGCAATTCTACTGTCTTCAGAAAAGTAGCCTCTCTCAGAACTCTGGCTTCTTGCAACAGAATTTCCTGGTTCAGGAGAATCCATTTCCACTAAAAGCTTTTAGTCATAGTACCAGAGATGATTGGTGGGAACTGAATTAACATGAAGGTTAAAAACGTATGGCCCATGGGATGGAAAGTTGGCTTAACAGATAAGAACATTTGTTGCTCTTGCAGAAGCCCTGGATTCAATTACCAACATTCACATGGTGGATTATAAGTCTGTGTAGCCACAGTCCCAAAAAATCTAAAGCCTTCTTTTGACCTAGCCTTCTTTTTCTTCTTGAAAACCAAACTTACATGTGGTGTACATATATGCATGAAGAAAAAAACACTCATAGACAGAATAAATTAGTAAACCTGAAAAGAAAAGATTGGATGTCCCTCATTTACAGAGTTCCAAGACAATTATTATTATGCTTTTGAAGGCCTATTGAAGACCAAACACTAATTTCAAGACTGACCTGAGGGAAACATCCCATCCTTTATCTACAATGGGATCTTTGATCAATATTATGATTTGTTGCTTTATATAATAGACCAATGATTTAGTGCCCATGCTATTGAAATATAAAAATATGAATAATAGATCTTTCTTTCTAAAGGAAGAATAAGACTAGCAAGTATCTACTGAACACAATCAGTAAAAGATAATGAAAAAGTAGTCATTCAGTTAGAATTGAGTGCTCAGAAAAGCATAATTTACAATTCATTTCAATTCAACAATTCTAAAGTTAGTTTCTATCAATGTGTGCATCTATTTATAAATTCTCTTCATTTTTTTCTAATCTTGGATACAAAATTGAATAAGATTTTTTTTTTTTTTTATAAAGATGAGTATGAGGTGCTGTTCTGGAGGAAGAGCTAGAGACAGTCAAATCTCCCTCTTGGTCTCTGTTTTACTTCCAAGTTAATAGTAGCATAATTACAATATTCTATAAAACAAAGTATAGTTTTGATCAAGCTTGTACATGAATTTTCTGACTTAAGAGCTTTTGGCCTTTAGTAATTAAAGAATCATTTATTTGAAGATATGCTCAGATATTGCCATTAAAGGTATCTCAACTGAGGGGTTGTTTCCAGTTTCTGGTTATTACACATAAAACTGCTATGGATGTAGTGGAGCATCTTTTGTTGAGAATTCCCTTTTGGTTTGTTGGTGACTACTTTCTTGAGTTCTTTATATATTTTGGACATTAACTCTCTGCCAGATATAGGGTTAGTGAAGATCCTTTCCCAATCTATAGGCTACTATTTTGTCTTATTGACAGTCTTATTGTCCTTTGCCTTACACAAGTTCTTCACTTTTATTAGATCCCATTTGCCTTTGTTGATCTTAGAGGAGAACCACTGATGTTCTGTTCAGGAAACTGTCAATGTGTTCATAGCTATTTGCCATGTTTTTTTCTACTAGATTTAGTGTATCTGGGTGAATGTTGAGGTCTTTGATCCACTTGGATTTGAGTATTGTGCAGGGTAATAAATATGATCTATTTTTATATTCTTTTTCATAAGAACTTCTAGTAAATCCAGTACCACTTGTTCAAGATACCTTGCTTTTTCCAGTGTATGATTTTTGTTTCTTTGTCAAAAATCAAGTATCAGTAGTGTGTGGGTTTACTTCAGCATCTTCAATTAGATTCTGTTTGTTTCTAAACCAAAACCATGCAGTTATGATTACTACTGCTGTGTAGTGCAGTTTGAGGTCAGGAATGGTAATACTTCCACAAGTTCTTTTATTGTTCAGGATTATTTTAGGTATCCTTTATTATTGTTGCTTTTCTTTGTCTGTTTGTTTGTTTGTTTTTCCAAATGTAGTTGAGAATTGCTCATTCAAGATCTGTAAAAAATTATGTTGGAGTATTGGTGGAGATTGCATTTAATCTGTAGATTACTTTTGGTAAGATGGCCATTTTCACTATATTAATCTTACTGATCCATGAGCAAGGGAGTTATTTCTATGTTTGAATATCATCTTCAATTTCTTTTTGCAGATATCTAAAGTGTCATACAGATCTTTCCCTTGCTTGATTAGAGTTACACCAAATTTTTATTATTTATTGTTATTGTAAAGGGTGTTCTGTAAGCTTATAGTATGTTTATGGCCATCTTTTGCTTAAATTAGGGAAATATTCTTTTATGGTTTTGTTGAAGATATTTTCTAGACCTTTGAGATGGGAATCTTTTTTTTTCTCTTCATATTATTCTTAGGTTTTGTCTTTTCATGTGTACCGAATTTCCTTGATCTTACCTGTTAGAAAAGGTTTCAATTTGACATTTCCTTTGACTGATGTATCAACTTGTTATATTGTATGCTCTACCTCTGTGATTCCCTATTCCACCTCTTGTATTCTGTTTGTGATATTTTGTATTTATTTTCTGTTCTCTTTCAGAAGCAATGGATCTATTAGATTTCACTCTCATCTCTAACATCATGGAGATTGAAGTTATAGTATAAATTACACAGATATACAGCTCAATCTCCATGCAGGTCCTCCAACATCTGGAGTGAAGACTCTTCTCTAAAGCTCTAGCCTGACTCTTATGTTCATTGTCCAACAAGGCTGACTTGTTTGGCTTCAGACTAGATGCACCAGTGTAGGGTGCTATCCAACGGATCCCCACCATCTCAGAGGAGAAGCAAGTGGTGGAGGAGGGATTCGGTGAGGGGTGAACCTAAAGAGGGGACAGCTTTGAGGATGTAAATAATAAATAAATGAATACATGAATACATCAATAATACAGAGATGCAGAAACGTGGATCTATGATGTCACAGTTGCTTTTCCTGATTCCTCAGACTGTAGACAGAATGTTGCAGATGAAGCCAGGAATTGAAGAATACTGGAATATTTTGGCCAAAGGAGCCCAGGAGGTTCCTCTGTATCATAATAATTTTGGTGGGTTTTTTTGTTTGTTTTTTAGTTTTTTTTTTTTTTTTTGCTTTTTTTTGTGTTTTGTTGTTTGTTTGATTTTCTTTTTATTACTTGGCAAAACAGAAATTACTGTCTCAAAACTTCATGAACTATAGAGTTTATTTTACCTAAGGCATCTTGGTAACAGACTTAGTTGGCATTCATAGAGTAAAACAAATGTCATTGTAGGTGTCACAAAGACTAATTAGTTTTAAAAAGGAATTGAAATTTACAATAGAACTATTGACTGGCTTTAGATATGTGGGGAGGAGGTGATCAGGAAAATAGATACTTAAGACAGTGATCGTTCAGTGTTTACTCAGAAATCATACCTCAGCTGTCATCACAGATGTCCTATCTCAGGATGAGGCCTCAAGATTTGTTTCATTAGCCCAGTTTTATGGTACTGGTGCTCCTGGCCCCTATATCTTTACTCAGATTTTAAGGTAGTTCTCACATTTTTTCATGGACCTGCCAGTAGGTACTAATGGGTTTTATACTATCAACTGCTACCTTTTAGATCTCATGGATAAACCCTTCATTAAAAATTGTATAACAAGTTAGAGAAGATAAAATGGTTGTGTGTGTGTGTTTGTATGTGTGTGTGTGTGTGTAAAGTGGAGTCCAGAAGTCTTGAGAAGCATTTTGATATAGGTAATTATTAGAAATAATAAAAGGAGAAGATTAGGTAGATATTCCAGTAGTCCTCTGACCTACACACAAAAATTTGTGTGCACAAACATATAATCACATAAATTATAACTAAAATACTTTGAAAGAATTTATTTTCCTCTTATGTGCATGGATATTTTGCCTACATGTAAGTGTGTGTACCACATGTATGCCTGATACCTATTGAGGAGAATAGAAGGTGATAGATCACTATGAACTAGAGTTACAGATGGTAGAAAAAGCAACTTGTGATAAAGGGAAGGGAATCTAACCTGGCTCCAATGCAAGAACAGCAAGAACTCTTAACTGCTGTGCCATTTCCCAACCTAATATAATAACAATAATAATAATAATAAATATATATATGTTGTTATTTATATATATTAACACCACAATATTTAGTATAATATACAAATTAAGAGTGACAGAACATCTGGTTTGCTATGAGGACTTGATGTGAAATAAAAACTTTTATTCACTTATTTATATCATAATGGAATAAAATACAATGTAATAAAAGAACAGCTAACACATTTAAATTCGATAAGACAATGCAACGGAAGGAAAGTCACCAAAGAAGATATAAGAGTCAGAGACCCATTTGTTTGAACACTTTACAAATCCCATAAATACACAAAAGTGTATTAGAGTATATATAAATATATAAAGTGTATATATTATTAAAGGATCTTGTAGAGACCTGTGAAGGCGATGTGAATGATCCTTCATTCTCTGTGAGCTCATATGAGCATTGTTCGTCTTGATTAAGAGGGATTTGTTTTTCTGGTGTCTTCCATCTTTTCTTCCTCTTATATCTTTCTGTTATCTCTTAGTCATGGAACTCTAAGGAGAGGGATTTGATGCAACTTTCTCACTTCAGGCTGAGTGTTTACAATGTAAATGTCACTTCTCCTATAGAGTCAGTTGTACTAATGTCTGGGGGTCTACTAAGCCTGGGAACCTGTTTCATATCAAGAAAAGAAGTTTTGCTACTTGCTTGTTTACTTATTAAAATATTGCTACATATTAATTAAATTCTCATGTGTTCTGTTTATGATATGGTCTAATGAGAAACCCAGATTTGCTAGGAATACTAGTTCCTGTCAACTCACCATTGCCACTAATTGATGAGTAGGTATATATCTTCGGAATTATTTTTAACCTATTTTTCATGTAAATCTGATTTATTTCTCTCCTGTATATGGACAAGGAATAGTACAGTAACAGAGTAATTATCTTAGTACTTAGTGAAACTAAGATAAGGATCTGAACCAGGACTCTGTAAACTCGATGGCTTTTCAAGAGATCCATTTGAGATTGGCTTCTACTCTATCTGTGTCAGTTATACTAATTGAAAATAAGGAAGCATTTTGATATAGATAATTATATCATAAAATTATGTCATAAAATAAGTCTTTCTGTTTAGTGAAAGAATCATTTGTTTTAATAAAAAAACACACTTAATGACTAAAGGGTGTTACCATTGGTCAGTTATAATTTCTAGTGGATTTTCATGGGATTTTTGGTGAGATTAATTCTCAAAAATCTTTATTTTCTTAAGTTTGAACATAATTAACATAATCTATCACTATGGAAGCAATTTTTATTAAATCATATCAGGAAGCTGAGGGGGAAAAATAAGTGTAAGAAATCAATTGTCAACAGTCATTTGGTATGGTGGGGCATCTTTTGAGTATATGCCCAGAAGCAGTATAGCTTTTCTGAAAAAATACTAGACTGATTTTCAAACTAACAAGTTTTATGAGTGTGAAATTCCACTAGGAAGAGCTTTCTACTTTCTCCACATCCTTGACAACATGGGGAGTCACTTGAGTTTTTGATCTTAAACTTTCTAGTTGTTATAATGTGGAATCTCAAGGTCATTTTGATTTCCATTTCCCTGGTGAATAAAATGTTGAATGTTTCTTCAAGAGTTTCTCAACCATTTTCGATTCCTCTGTTTAGAACTCACTGTTTAGCACTGTATCCCAATTATGAATTAATTTTTTAATTAATTTACATCACAAATGTTGCTTCCCAATCTCCCATTGTGGGACCATGAAGGATAGCTTGGTTTCTGCTAGAGCACTGGCTAGAAATGGCCAGAGACCTGCAAGGGATAGTATATATTTTGCCAAGCTCCCAGACTCCAGGTTCCAGACATGCAGCCAAGACCTCCATTGATCAGTGCCTTTCAGTGACATAGGACAATGTCCCTACCTGCCCCTCTACAGGTAGAAGGGGTAACTACAGGCCTCAGGGCCTCAAGAGATTTCCATATTAATGAGATACCTAAAGGCCAGAGGGCATAGCCAATTAACTATTCCTTCCCAGACCTTCCTCCTTACAAAGAGTATTTAACCAAAGGCCCATCCTGGAGGTACAGGGGTACAACTAGATTCATCCACTTTCCACCATGACAATATACCCTTTAAAACTGTGGACTTCCTCTTGACTTTGGGCCTGCTATGGAGAACTGCAGAGAGTGCCTTAGACTATTCAGCTACTGCTTAAGCTCCTGTTGAGGACTTCTCTATGTTCCTACCATAGAGGCCACCAACACAAACAAGCTAGCCAATCCAGCCAAGCAAGTCCCAGTAACCAAGAGTCTCAACCCATGGGGCGCTGTTGGGCCTCCCCCTAGTTCTTTTCAGCTGTGGGCCAGACCAGTCAATATGACCTCATATCTTTGTTCTTCTGAGACTCCCAGCGACATCTGGGAGCTCAAGGACATAGACTAACGGCCTCCCAGGTCAGCCAAGTTGGCTCAGAAACCACCACTCAATAGTTCTGCCCCCATGGGACTTCAGACTGAGATCTCCCTGTGCCGGGCAGAGCCCCACAGCATCTGCTTGGCACAACATGGAGTGAACTCAGCTAAATTCTTGCACTTCTGCCTCCCTGAGCCATGGCAGACATGTGGAATCCATAACTCTGCCCAACAAGACCCACACCTATGCAGGAGCTTACAGCCCCACATCCCATCACAGACTTATCCCTCCCTTCCTTCTCCCCTTTGCCTCTGAGAACTTGTTCCCACCGAAGTTTCCCTTCCCTGAGACATCAAGTCTCTACATGATTAGATGCATCTTCTCCCACTGAGCCCAGACAACACAATACTCTACTATATATGTGCCAGGGATCTTGGACCAGCCTGTGTATGCAATTTGTTTGGTGACTCTGTCACTGGGAGCTTCCAGGTGCCCAAGTTAGTTGACAATTTTGGTCTTCCTATAAGGTTGCCATCCCCTTCAGTTCCTTTGATCCTTCCCCCTAACTCTTTCATTGGAGTCCCTGACCTCAGTACAATGGTTGGTTTTAAGTATCTGTATCAGTTTCAGTCAGCTGCTGATAGAGCTTCTCAGAGAACAGCTATGCTAAGCTCTATTCTGCAAGTACAGCATAGCATCAGTAGTAGTATAATGGTTTGCTACACACCCATGGGATGGCCATTCCTTCAGTCTCTGCTCCATTTTTGTCCCTGCATTTCCTTTAGTCAGAAACAATTTGAGGTCAAAAATTTCAAAGTTGAGTTTATGTCACTTTCTTTCACTGAGGATCATGTCTAACTAGTGGAGGTGGTTTCTTAAGATTCTGTATCCCTACTGTTGGGCATTTCAGATAAGGTCATCTATTCTGAGTCCTGAAAGCCTCTCCCATGCCAGGTCTCTGGGATTTTCTAGATGTTTCCCAAGCCAGTATCTCAGGCAGCTGCACATTTCCTTTCATTCTCCTGGCCCTCTGGGTTTCTCTCCTATCTGCCACCATACCTTATCCTGCCCGTATTTCCCCTCCCTACCACCCATACACCTCCTCTGCATCCCATGATTGTTTTCCTCCCTTTAAAGGTGGATTGAAGCATCCCCACTTAGGGCTTACCTCTTGTGAGGCTGTAGCTTGCACATGGTGTGGGTCCTATTGGGCTGTGTGGTGGATCCCTTGTTTCTGTCCCTCAGGTGTTTGGAACTGCAGCTCAGGGAGCAGAAGCGTGGGAATTTGACTAAGTACTCCACATGACACTGGGCACTGGGCTATGAGAAGTCACCGAGCTCCATCCAGGCATTGATAAGTCTTAGCCTGAGACCTGTGGGGCAGGGCTCCTGGGTTGGGGATCTCCAGGCCAAGGCGGCTGATCGGGAGACCAGTGGTCCCAGCCATTGGGCACTCAGATGCCACTGGGGACTGCAGACGGACTGAGAAAGATGGGGCATATGGCTGGACAAGCCCACAGCCCAAAGAGAAGTGGGAGAGGAGCTCTGGCAGCACCGCTTGGGGTAGTGACTCTTTGTCATGAAAACTCACTTATCTGGGTCATGGCTGCCTTGGCTAGCTTGCTAGAGTTGGTGGGCCTCAGTAGCTGGAACACAGAAAGGACTTCCATGGGAGATTAGATGGTGACTTGGTAGTCAAAAGCCACCTCCATGAATCTCCAACATGGGCCCCAATAACATAAGGAAGTCCATGGTATTAAAAGTTTTATTGACATGGTGGAAATTGAATGAAGCTGTACCCTGTACCCTGTGTCCTCAGGGCAGGCCTGAGGTTAAACATTTGTGAGTAGGAGGAGGGTCTGGGAAGCAATGCATAATTGACTATGCCCTCTGGCTTTAGATATTTCATTAATATGGAGACCTCTTGAGCCTTTGCAGTCTTTAGTCTTGTCCTGTACCTGTGCTAAGTGACCTAAGGCCACAAACCCTTTTTTAGGAGGGGTTGTGGATAAGTGAAAGGAACCAGGGCCCAGGAGCAAGGATGAACACCTACTGTCTATTAGGGTATTTAGGGTATTATCTAGGGTTTGAGGCCTGTGCTTGACCAGGTACCCAGCTGCCCCTCACAGCCGAACATCCCACATCTTCTTGCTTAACTGCTTAGGGTATGTTGGTGGATCATGAATATTCTTTAATTTTTGGTTAATATCCATTTAACAGTGAGTCAATACCATGCATATCCTTTTAGGTTTGTATTACTACACTTAGGAGAATATTTTCTAGTTCCACCCATTTTCCTGCAAAATTCATGATTTCCTTGTTTTTAATATTTGAATAAAAGAAATATTACGGCTATTATGAATAAGGCTGCTATGAACATAGTAGAGCATGTGTCCTTGTGATATTATGAAGCATCTTTTGGCACATGTCCAGGAGAAGTATTGCTGGGCAATCTCAACTTCATATGGAAACACACACACATGCACACACACACACACACACACACACACACACACTCCAAAAACAAAACCAAAAAACAGGATATTCACAACAATTTTGAACAATAAAAGAACTTCTGGAGGAATCACGAACTCTGACATCAAGCTGTACTACAGAGCAATAGACATAAAAACTGCTTGATATTGATACAGAGATAGTCAGGTTGATCAATAAAATAGAATAGAAAATACAGAAATAATCCCCAACATGTATAGATACTTGAGAGTTGACAAAGAAGCTAAAACCATATAGTGGAAAAAGAAAGATTCAAAAATAGGGCTAGTTTAACTTGCAGTCTACATGTAGATGAGTACAAATTGATCCATATTTGTCACACTGTACAAAGTTCAAGTTGAAGTCGATCAATGAACTCAACATAAAACCAGTTTCACTTAATCTAATATAAGCAAGTGGGAAATATCTTTGAATACATTGGTACAGGGTAAAATTTCCTGAAGAGAATACCAATGTCTCAGGCTCTAAGATCAACAATTGATAAATGAGACCTCTTGAAACTGAAAAGCTTCTATAAGGAAAACGACATTGTCAATTAAAAAAAAAAAATCAGCAGCCTACAGATTGTGAAAAGATGTTCACTAAACCTACATCTAATAAAGGGCTAATGTGTGCTATTTTAAAATTGGTCATTTGTTTGAGTCTAACTTTTACTCACAGACACACTCTGCATTGAACAGAGGTCAGGAATTCTTATGCAAGACCTGTGGGAAAGATTGAATGTGACAGGAACCCACAGACAGCCAAGAGAGTCACATACATACAATTATTAACAGCCCTCAGATACTAAGGTACCAACTAAAGAACACATGGGCTGGAATAAGGCCACAGGAAAAGAAATTGATCTCAGTCTTCATGTGAGACCTTTAACAACTGGTGTGGAGGTTCTCCCTAAAGCTGTAGCCTGAGTATAGTATCAGTTCCCCATCAGGCCTGCATTATCTGACCTAAGGTGGAGAGGATGCACTGAATCTTGCAGAAACTTGATATGCCAGGGTGGGAGGTACCCAGGTCCTCTCATCCTCCCAAAGGAGAAGTGATAGAGTATGGAAGAGGGCCTTTGTGAAGGTAGAACTGGATGACAACAGCATTTTTGATGTAAATAAAAATAGGTGGGTGAATCTACTTCCACTGCAGACTTCTGAAACAGGAAGAGACATTCCTTTGATCTATATCTTGGGCCAAGAATATCACTACTTATATTTGGGCCACCTTTTCTGGTGGGAGCCTAAAGGACATGGAAGAGGCTTGCCTTTGCTTTTGGCTTGCTTATCCTTGTCTTGATAGTACATCCAATGTTTTAGTAACATGGAAGCCTACTATTTATGGTTTCTAGTATATACTGAAGACCAGCGCAGACATCCAATTTTAGGACTGAGCAACTACTGGATTCTTGGACTTTCCATCAACAGCAAGATGTACACACACACACACACACACACACACACACACACACACACACACTCACACACACACACACACACACACACACAAACTCAAACACTGGGAGGGATAGAGTGAGAGAGACAGAGAGACAGAGACAGAGAGAGAGAGAGAGAGAGAGAGAGAGAGAGAGGATTCATACTGTGAATTCTGTTACTCAGAAGAACCATGAGTAATGCAACCACCCATATCAGTACTCTTCTTTGTCCACTGGTCTTAACCACACACCAACAATATTTCTATTTGAGGAAACAGTCTGGATACATGGATCTGCAATTCCTCATGAAAATCACTCATTTTCATGCCATATTTTTCTCTCTTCACAATGTTCAGGCTCTAAATCCTAATGACTCACATTGATAATTTATTTCTTTTAGTTGGAAGGTATTCTGTGATGGCATAAGTATACAGGCTTATAGAACAGAGTACCTGCATGAATTTTTAAGAAGATCTTTACCTCAGAATACAATGATTTGCTTTAATACTGGATAGAAGGCAGAAACAATGACTTGTGGTATCTGGCTATTATTGTGGAAATATCCTGGCTAGAAACAAAAGTGAGAAGAAGGAAATCCCTAAATTTGATTGACCACAATGGAAGGAGCGTGAGAGAACAGTAACAGGTGGAGTTAGAGAAAGATCTTAGTTGCATAAGACAGGTGATGATGATGAATACTGTTCTACTGTGTTACCTATGGATCACTGTTCTCTTTGGGCCTCTGGTTGTTATTAGTGTTTATAATTTACTTCAAGCATATTAGGGAGACGGAACAAAAATAAAAGGGGAGAGTGACCAAGATTCTTGACAGGCAACCATGAAGGAAGCCTGTAACTGGCTTAAATTCCAAGATTGTCCCATAAGGAACAGCATCTGTCCTAAATGGAACAGTAGAAGGTAAGCATCTTATATTTCTAAAGTTGTGCCATACTGAGTGAGGAAGTACCAAAGTAAGCATGAACTAAACCTAGCACTATACAAAAAATGTTGCTCTCTCAGAACACAAAATTCCTTCCTTTCTGCCACCAGAGACTCAAATAGTCTTTGTAGAAATACACTCATATCCTGGTTGGGTTGGGAGACAATTGGGGATCCTGGACCTTTGCTGAGTTCCTAGTGAAAAGAACCAGGCCAGTAACTGTGCTTAGACCCTACAGATTTGCATGCAATTCACCAGCCCTCTTTTTTGAGGTCTTCTTCATAGCCTGGTCACAATCTTACAGTAATCATTTGGAGTTAGGACAAAGCATTGACATGTATCTCTACTTGGCTCATGGGACTGCAATTGTTCTGCCTCCCAGTCAGGGAAGAACAGCAGTAGGTATTTGCTTAGCTCAGGTCACTTCTCCCAGCTCTACAGGTAATGTCTTTTTTTATTTTTTTAATATGCTTAATCATGTGAGGTTGTTTTTTTTTTTAATTTTTTTAATAGTTGGCGACATATGTGATGTGCAGACAACCCATATTCCATCTTCCCTCTCTGCATTTCTGGAGAAGAAGTCATCATACTTTCCAGACTAGTGTAAAATGATAGCTAATTAGCTTGGTATCAGCAGAAACCAGAGAATGTCATCAAGCTCTGATATATGAGACATCCTGCTTGGCAGATAGAATTCCACTGAGGTTCAGTGGATCTGGCATAGATTATTCTCTCATGATCAACAGTTTAGAGTCTGAAGATGCTATTAATTATTACTGTCAGCACTGTTGGAATACCCCCACAGTGAGACATAATAAACCACCAAGTTATGCAGTAGTGTTCCACACTGCTGTCCCAATTGTTCTTATTGATGCATATATTGGATGAAAGCATGTCTCTGATGCAGTACTCATTGGCACACAGTGTCAGAGCTGTCAGTCCATCAGGAGAGAGGCATTTAATGCTCCTTAGTGGGTGCAGAAGGACAGAACAAGGAAAAAGTGGCCAAAACCAATATGAAGCAAATACCTTTTCCCTGTAAATTGCTTTCTCACCCTACACTATCCAGAAACAACTAAAATTCTTAGAGAAAAAAGAAAAACAAACCAAAAAGCAAAAACAGAAGAAGCACATATAGATAGAAAGACATACATACATACACACAAAAATTATATACCTGAAATACATATTCAGAAACCATGGTATTGTAACCTGCGCAATCGTCTCACCAGCAAGAACGCACGCGGGCACACAGGATCCTTCTGCAGCAAGCTTTGTTACCATGAAATGAGGAAGACTCTGAGCTCCAAGGGACTGGTGCTTATATATGCCCCAGAGCGGTGTGTCCATACCTGATTGGCTGCTAGCTCATTGCCCTAGATGACGCCCCGGGTTGGGCTGTGACTTGGCGAGCACTTTACCTCAGCGCATGCACACATAGCTTGTTTAAGAAGCAGGGGCACACGATGCCAGCGCCATCTTGTAATGGCGAACGCTGCACTGGCGCCCTTACCACTCGCACATGTGCAGCTCACTTGTTTACCAGTAACAGACACAGGATGTCAGCGCCATCTTGTGATGGTGAATGCTGCAATTGTGCCTTTGGCGCTCTACAATGGTATGTAAGTAAAAGACAAATAAGGAAAAAAAATGCCCAAACAAAGCATTATGAGACAGAACTTCCATGAACCACCCCAGCTGGGTATAGGAGTCCCTGGGATGAGGGTCCTTGAAAGCTAGATGGGTAAGGATTCGGCAGTGACAAACATAAACAAACACAGAGGCAGTTTGAGTCTGAATGTATTTTGCAGCTCTCAAGCAAGGGTCCTTATATATTGAAAAAGAAAAAAACAAATCATCCAAGCAAATCAGCTCTGAAAAGATATATTCAATAAATCACAAATTAAACAGGTAACATCATTACTATCATTTGACACAATAAAAGTCATTCTAGTATTACAACTCTGAAAGGATGAATTCAGTGGAGCAGTCATCCAAGGCTAGTGGCAGATCTCTAAGTGCAGGTTCATTAATCTTTAAAATCAACTATTATTTAACATCGAATACCAAATTTTTTATAAATCTTCAATGGATAAATTTAAACTATTTTAATTCCTTTTATTTAAGCATTTCTTTCCCATATACTAAAGTCCTCCTCTGATGATACATGTGTAGCCATATTAAATATTATTGTAAGAAAAGTTTATTTATCATAATATTATTATGTAAGTTTGTAAATGATTATAAAGTAAAACATCAGTTTCCCTGGAGGCAAGGTCATGTTAGTGACCCATCCCAAGGAATGGTTTCTTACCCATTACCTTTGCTTAAGGTGTTGGCTTAGGCTATCAGGAACATGTTGTAAATAAGGAAAGAAATAAAAGAAAATATAACAGATAAGTTGCCATGAGAACTGTGGCTCAATGTCTAATTCTGGGCAGGAAATCCACAACCAGTTCCAAGAGGCCTCCTCCTTTTGAAGTTTTCGCCTCAGTCTGTGGAACTTGTCACACAGATTCTACTGGGGTTGGTGTGTCACATAACATCTTCAAAAGTACCACTGAGTTCATTTTGAGTTGGCCATCTACTACTGATGAGCAATTGGCCTACCCTTAATGGTGGTTTGTATACCCAGTAAAACTCCATCAGAGAAAAATAAATTTTCTTTATGAGTGGTTATCAGTTAGAAACAGCTTCTAAGTTAAATATGGGGCTTCTATCTGCTTACCCTCTGTGAGAGGGATATTCCATTGCAATGTTCTTGGATCCCACGCTGGTTATCATAGGAGTAAATTCTGTTCCAGATGCAGTGCCCCTGGATCTCACTCAAGTTACAAGTTACAAACTGGGATGCCTTGGAAAGGAAAAGCTTAGAAGCTCTTCTTAGTGTTTGTTAATACCAGGCCAGGCCCAGAAAGTGTTGAGGACTCTGTCTCCAGAGTTGTAGAGAGGAAGATGGAGAGTAAATTATCTGGATATCATGTCTCACACCTGACATAGGAAATATATATTAAATACACATGGCTAATCCCTGAATATACTAACAGCACATATGTTACCAGGATGCCAAAATCTCCAATACATTCCTCTCCTACCTGAAAATATGAGCTGTAGTGTTGATTTTAATTTATAAAACTGCAGGACCTGGTAGACTTTTCCTTAAACAGCCACTATGTTCCCTATTAGACAAGGCCTGAGGCTGCTCTCACCACAGCTCGGGTCAGACAGTGGTTCAGACTGGCCAGAAGCACAGGCCTGGCACCCACAAGACACCATCATGGTGGCTAGATTAGCCAATCCACCATGCTGTCCACAATGCTTAGCTAAGCCAAGATAATACCTGCTATCCCGTGGTACCTGGTAGAATGAAGACTCTTAATATTTAATGGCTTTCCAATTGGCACATATATTTGGAAATGCTCAATTAACAAAAGGCTCACACAATCAGAATTATAAACCCAATTAACTAACATAGATATGAATAACTACCTTAGACTGCAGACATGTTCCACCATCTTTACTCTCCTCCCCTCCTCTTAGCTCCTCCTTTTCCTCTCCCTCATTCTCTTTGCTCCTACTACATTAGCTCCTCCCCTTATTGCAGTTTTATAAGCTAAAATCAACACTACAGCTCATATTTTCAGGTAGGAGAGGAATGTATTGGAGATTTTGGCATCCTGGTAACATATGTGCTGTTAGTATATTCAGGGATTAGCCATATGTATTTAATATATATTTCCTATGTCAGGTGTGAGACATGATATTCAGATAATTTACTCTCCATCTTCCTCTCTACAACTCTGGAGACAGAGGCCTCAGCACTTTCTGGGCCTATTTGCTTATTGCAAATAATGTAGCAGCAAAAAGAAACCATCCTGCTACACAGTAGGAGTTCTATGACTAAGAAAAGACAATTTTTTTTTCTATTTTGTGTTCTGGCTAGCACTGACTCATACACACAGTAGGGCCATGCTATTAAGAAATCTTCCAGGCACTGGACTGTGTCATGGACAAACGCAAATCATTAGAAGCAGAACAGGGCTCATTTAAGCTTTAATATTGCCTATGCTCATCTCAGTGACTCAGCACAGAATGAGGCATTCATAATGGCCCCTCAAACCAAGAGGAGCACAGTTTTATTTACAAAAAAAAAAAAATGTTCCTTTTTGTGATTCAAAGAACACTTCTGATTCCTTTACATTCTACATGTCTCTTGACATTAATTTGTCCATTAATGACAGTCAGTGTCATTCTCATATAATCCCTCAATTCTGATGAAATCTTATTCCATTTTCATTGGTAGGTATGAATTTATTAAGCAGAGAATTCCTTGCTGTTAGGTATATTTTCAGTGATACATTGGGATAAATATTAAAAGGAATTGAAAATAAACCATGAGAAATTATTGCCATGACTGAAGGGACAAATTTGTTATCCAGCTAAGCCTGACTCTGTCTATCAAGGCTATGACAAATTAGATCAATCAATCCCATCCAATATCAGGAAATTTCCCACTTTCCATCAAAATGTAATGACCTTGCAATTGCACACACCTAATCCTGGTATGTTATAGATAGCTCAGGTTACTGATCCTGCTCTTAGTCCCCTATTGACATAGTCATTGTCTTCAGAAATTAAGAATCTCTTTAAGAGGTGACCCTTTAACCATTGGATATCATATATTCGTTGTCATATTTAATCATCACAGAATCTGTTCAGGCACCTAATGTAATACTGTAGGATCATGAAAGGACAGCATGGTTTATGGTTGACCACTGACTAGAGATGGCTGCAGACCCAGCAGATATCCCTGCAGAGGACAGCATGCATTTTGCCATGCTCCCAGACTACAGGCTCCTGACATGAGACCAAAAACTTTCCTGGATCCAAGCTGTTCAGGCATGTAGGACAACTCTCTACAGCCCCTCCCAAAGAGAGGTTTGTGGCCTTTGGTCACATAGCACAGATAGAGGGCATCACTACAGGCCACAGAGCCTCAATAGATCTCCATATTCATGAAATACCTAAAGGCCAGAGGGCATAGCTAATTAAGGATCCCTTCCCAGACCCTCATACTTGCAAAAGGTATTTAACCTCAGGCCCACCTTGAGAACATGGGGTACAGTTTCAACCAGTTTCTACCATGACAATAAAGATTTTAAAACCATGGACTACCTCTTGTCTTTGGGGCACACTGTGGGAAACCATGAAGAAGGTTTTCGTCTACCAAGCCACCATCTAATCTCCCACCGAAGACCCCTCTACATTCCAGCCACGGAGCCCACCAAATCAAGAGAGAGAACTGAGCCATCCAAGATCCAGTCAATTGAGTCACCATGACCAAGAGTCTTATTCCCCGTGGGGCAAAACCAGAAATCATCTTGTCTTCCTCCACGAGGTGTCTCAGTCTGTGTTCTCCTTATGGCTGGAGTGGAGTACTGCTGCTTCTCAGAGCTCTATATCTGCCTGGCACAGTGTTGAGTGAGCACAGTTGAATTCCTGTAGTTCTGTCTTCTGTGCTGGAGCTCCAGCTGCCTGAGGGATCCACAACTCAGCACAACAGGACCCATGCCCTCACACATGCCACAGCCCCACAGAATACAACTCTTAATGACAGTATCTCATTGGGAATGTCTTCATCCTGGAAGAGCAGAATGAATATTAGTTTCATTTTCACACTTTGGGAGGGAGGCAGCTATGCATATAATCATAAGGATCAGCCAACATGCTCTGAGCTCCACTAAAGTTCCCATTCAGTGACCTTCAACAGAGACCTGCTGTTTCCATTGTTTTTCTGATGACAATACAGGATCAAAAAGTCTATGGAAACAAAATAATAAGTCTTAAAATATGATTGTGTGTGATCCTCATCTGAGCTATTTAGAACTTCGTGCCAATCAAAGCTAGAATAACTCCTCATTTAGCCAAGATGATCTACAAGGTCATGTGTCTTTAGAGACTCACGATCTATTCGGCCATACTTCAGTATGTTATAATGAAGCTTTCATGCAAGCTATTGAAATTAAAATTTTATTGTCAATGAAAATCATCAACATTTGTGCCACAACAGCCTACATGTTAAGTCTTCTATGAGATTTCGTGTTTCTCAATTTACTTTGTTATTCCATTCAGTGGTTCAGCAGAGTGACAATTTTCCTTCATATTGGGCCCAAAATACTGCATTTCAATAGAAATTTGATTTCAAATTCTAAGTGTTTACCTTTTACTACACCTTTTTGTGTAGTATTAGTATTTTCTCTTAAAACTGAGTAGCAGCAGCAATGTTCAACTAACAGGCAGCTACCAGCATCAATAGTTTGTTATCCTTGAAAATCTACATAGGATATTCAATAACTTATTGTATTAGGGATTTATATTAAATGACTTTGATACCACTTTTACCATAAAAAGTTCTACACTATTTTATCTGGTTGTTACATCATTGTAAGGGAGTATGTGATATCTTTGAATGTGAACATAATGTGCTCAGGATAATTAATACACTTAAAATACTTTTGTAGCTCTGTTTAAAACTTTCTTGTTAATGTTTCTGTAATTAATGATTGCATGGATTGGAGTGTGTGTGCAAGTGTGTGGCTGTATGGACATTATTCTTTCTCATGCTTCTGACATCTGAGAAGAGCTCCGGTCTGCAATTTTCAGCAAATGATTTGTTTATAAAGCAAATGACTATTTGGCACTGGTCACTGTGAATGTAGTTTTTCCTCTAGCCTCCAAAACAAAGTACATGGTCTTCATTTTGGTTATCTCACCAGAAGAGGGCAGCACTGACACATATCTCTCTAGTCAATATCTCCAGACTATGGAGCAGTATCACAATAATATTCATTCCTGGGCACTACTGATAAATTAAGACCAAAGATGTGGAAAGAGGGAAAGGAGAAAAAAATGTAGTACCATCAACAATCCAGACTGAAGACTTCTATTTTAATCTCAGTCCCATTTCCTGATTGGCCATCCATTCCCCCTTGCAGGCTGGAAGCAATCTTATTTTTCTAGTGCATTTTTCTTTCACTCTTGGGATACAGAAAACTTTACTGCTTTTCTATCACTTGTACATATGCCTCATCTCTTTGACTATGTTTAACCTTTGTATCCTTGGCTGCTCTTAATGAATAATGAACCAAAGAAAAAGAAAGAAAGAAAAAAGAAAGAAAGACAAAAAGAAAGAAAGAAAGAAAAAAAAGAAAAAGGAAAAAAAAAGAAAATGAACAGTCCCTGGGTAATTGATCCACTTGAACCCCAAGAAGATCTCTAAAGGCCTGCTCAGTATTTTAGAGTGCCTAGACATGACCATACCCAGAGTTACCTTACTGAACCTGGTGATAGAGCAAGTCTACTGTGTTTAGAAAAGTAGAACAAACCTTCTCAGGCTTCTAGCAACAGACTTCCCTGGTTCAGGAGAAGTGTCATTTCCACTGGCAGCTGGTTGTAGTCATAGTACCACAGCTGAATGGAGGGAACTGAATTAACATGAAGGTTAAAATTGGATGTCCCAGAGGATGGAAAGATGGCTTAACAGACAAGAGCATTTGTTGTTCTTGCAGAAAACCTGGGTTCAATTATCAATATTCACACAATGGATTACAACCACTCATAACTTCAGTTCCATGGAATCTAAAGCCCTCTTCTAACTTCATTGGGAACCAACATCCACATGGTGAACATGTAGACAAAATATTTATAAAATAAATAAACCTAAATCAATTAATGGAAAAATCATATATCTCTGATTTTCGGTAGGTCGAATATAATTATTAATATGCTTTTGGAAACCTCTTGGAAAACAAAATCTGTTTACATAATTGACCTGATGGAGATATTCAGTCCTTTTTTCCACAAGGAGGCTTATTGACTAAGGAGTGGGGTTGCTTGCTTTATTTCATACCACAGATGACTTAGTATTCTTGCTGTTAAATTATAAAACCTGTCTTCACAAAAATAATGAAAGATCTTTTATTCTAAAGAGACAATAAAACTAGTAAATAACTGTTAAACACAAAAAATGAAGCCTGAGATCCTGGGGCACTGCGAAGAAAAAGTAGCCATTTACTGAGAATTGCGTGGTCAGAAAAGCATACTTAACAACTCATTTGAGTTCATTTTTTTTTAAGTCAAATTCTCTCAATGTGTGCATCTATTCACAAATTCTGTTAATTTTCCTAATCTTTGATACACTATCAAAGAAGTGGTTAATGAATGAAGGAATATGGGTGATGTTCTTAAAGGATTTCTAGAGAGATACCCAACTCCCTCATGGACTCTGTTTAACTTCAAAGTTTACAGAAACATAATTAAAATTTGCTATAAGATAAAGAATATTTTTATCAAACTTATACAAGGAATTTGGATTCAGAAGCTGTCACACTTTAATAATTGTAGCATGATTATTTGAAAAAATGTGTTCAGATATTCCCAGATAATAATATAGTACAACACAAAAAGTAAGAGCATAGTGCATATTGAGAGCATAGTGCATGGTGGTTCTTCAGATGAATACTGTTCTTCAGCAATACTGTGGATAAGAACTATTCACCATAAAGAGGAGAAAGAGAAACAATGAAATCCCTTCCCATCAGTGTAATATATACAAGTAAATAAACACTAACTTGGTTTAACTCGGTTTGCCTTAGTTAAAAGGACCACATGGGTTTATAAGCAAAGAACGACCTAGCCTATATCTTGTATTTGCATACTTCATCTTGAGAACTCACAAATGGCTCACAGTTGCTCTACATAGATATACTTATGAGAAGAACAGTAATGAGCCTGAGACTAAGATTAGAAAGCACAATGGATTTTTGGGTGCAGACTTTCAGCCTATTGGTAATCTGTGTCCCAGGCAACAGAAGAGAGAGGTCTATGAGATCAGAATTCAAGATTCTTTACCCTGGAAGAAGTTTGAGTCTAAAATAAACAGTTTTTCTTGCTGTTTGTTTAGTTTCTTCTGAATATTTAGTTTCTTCTGAATTCTCTGAATGTGAATTTATTTTTGTGTCTCTATTTTCTACTAATCTTTCTGTCTCATCATCACTTTTTTCTTATCATAGTGTCAAAGGGAGAAATTGTGCTCAACCAGTCTCCAGTATCCATAACTGCATCTCGAGGGGAGAAGGTCACCATCACCTGCAGTGTCAGCTCAAGTATAAGTTCCAATTACTTGCACTGGTACCAGAAGAAGCCAGCCTCCTCCCCTAAACTGTTGATTTATAGGACATCCATCCTGGCTTCAGGAATCCTAGACACCTTCAGTGGCTGTGGGTCTGGGACCTCTTACACTCTGACAATCAGCTGCATGCAGGATAAAATTGCTGCCACTTACTATTGTCAGCAGGGGAGTAGTAGCCCACCACACAGTGCTACAGACTGAAAGAAAATGCTTCATCTTCCAGCTGCTTCCTCCTAGAAACAAAATGTGGCTATGGGTTTGCTTGACATGCAGTAGAGACTCCCAAGTTGTCTTTAATGGAGTATTAATATTGTTTGGAGATTTTTTACTTTACCCCCTTTTTATTATTCCTTATATCTAAACTTTTTATAAGATTTGTTACCTCTAGCAATTATCTTAGTTGTTTTCAGGATGAAAGACTTGCTTGTGGAAATGTGGCTGGTATGCAAGCTGGCTACATTGAGATAGGGTGCAAGAGTCACAGTGCAAAAATATTGTCATCTTGACCACTTTCAAATCAAGACAAAATAAACTATCTTAACAGCCCTGTAATGCTTAAGGAAATAAGAGCAATCACTAAATTTTTGCAATCAAGAAAATCTCCAGGCCAGATTCTTTTAGTGCAGGATTCTACAAGACTTTCAAAAATGAACAAATAGTAATATTTCTCAAACTATTCCATACAATAGAAATATTAGGAACATAGCCAAATTCATTCTATGAGGCCACAGTCACAATAATACCTAAAACATAAAGACTCAACGAAGAAAGTGAATTTCAGATCAATATCACTTATTGAACATGGATAAAAAATGCTCAATTAAATTCTTGCAAACTGAATCCAAGAACCCAACAAAAACATCATTCATCATGACCAATATACAAAAATCTACCAAAGTAATCCACCATATACATAAACTGAAGAAAAAAATCACATGATCATCTCATTCAATTCTGGAAAATCCTTTGACAAAATACAGTACTCCTTCATGTTAAAATTTTGGAGAGAACAGAGTTTCAAGGCACATAGAGAAAAACCTGAACAGGCTTCCTGTAGACAGGAATGACCCCCAGTGGAGGAATCTGGACAGAAACCTACCGAAAAAAATTTCCACCCAAAATATGCCAACTAAAAGACATGCAGGGATAAAGATGAAACAGAGACCAAGGGAATGACTAACCAATAACCAGTCAAACTTGAGACCCAATCCATGGACTGAGGTGAACTGCTGGCTGCACCCTGCTCTGCTGGCCTGAAAGGGTTAGCTGGAGATTCTAGGGGAGAGACAGGGGCTGCCCCTCCTGAAAGGGATAGGTGACCAACCTGACATGACTCTTGGCATGCCTTGCAGTTATTTCTGTATTCCAGAGAATAAGTAAATATACCTTTGAAGAGGCTTTGAGGCTGAGAGGCCTTGAGGCTGAGATAATGTGTTCTCTTGATTATGGAGTGCTGTCAAGGTTGTGAGAATGTTTTACTTTGGAAGGTTCTCAAGAAGATAGTTTTAGGTAACACTGTTAGTTATTATTAATCTATACTAGATGTTATTATATCTGTAGAAGATGATATTGTATCTTAAGAAAAATGCTGAATCACACTGCTGGTATATACTGTAACACTGAAAGTAATGGCTTTGCTACTTGCCACCAGAGCTTGTAGTCCGTCTGTTCGCTAAGGCGTCCTTGTGAGCTGGTCTCCGTCAATGGACAAGCACCAAACCCTGACAGAACTAATGATACTCTGTTATGCTTGTAGACAGAAACCAAGCATAAGTTTCCTCTGAGAGGCTCCACAAGCTGCTAACTGAAACAGATTGAGAGACACACATCCAAAGATTACAGGGAACTGGGGACTCTTATGGAAGAGTTGGAGAAGGACTGAAAATACTGAAAGTAATAGGAACTCCACTGGAAAACCAGCAAATTCAACTTGACTGGGCCCATGAACGTTCTGGTAGACTGAGCTACTAACCAAATCTTACACTGCCTGCACTTAGAACCCTGGCACACCTGAAGCAGATTTGTAGCTCGGTCTGCATGTGTGTCTCCCAACAACTGGAGTAGGAGCTGTTCCTAAAACTGTTGTCTGTCTCTAGAAAATGTTTCATAACTGGCTGCATTGTACCTTCTCTGTGAGAGAATTCATCTGACCCTCTAGAGACTTTATTCCAGGCTGCAAGGATACTAGGCGAACCCCAACTTGGGTGCTAAGACTTTAATCTCTTAATGAAGGTGATAGCCGCTCTCTGCTAGAAGTCAGCTCCCAACACTCAAGGCACTTAAAGTTCTTACAAATATTCTATTATCATGTATTGAGCTAATCACTTTAAATACTGAGGGTGACTTCTGTTTTACTTCACGCATCATAATTGATATCTAGTTGTGTCAGATTTGCAAATTCCTGTTATTAATGAATCATGAGAGGGATGACATCTAAAATTGTGATGGTGTGGTAGAGAGTGAATATCAACCTCCTTGTGCCATTCACAAAAGCCTCCAAGTAACCCTCGAATCATGGTTGCATCTGAGAAATGCTGTCAGCCGATAAAAGAAAAAGCAAAAGTCTGGATGGTTTACATTTTCACTACTTCTATGAGTGGTTTTTGTCATTACTTGTATCACCATGGTACAACATATAATCTTGCTGACAGTAGTAAGTTGCAATATTGTCAGGCTCCAGGCTGCTGATGGTAAAGGAAAAATCTGTCCCGGACCCACTGCCACTGAACCTGGAGGAAAGCCCTGACTGCAAAGTGGAAGCATAATAGATAAGGAGCTTTGGAACTCCCCCTGGTTTCTGTTGGTACCAAATCATATAATTTTTTAATTTCTTGACTGGCTATACAAATGATGGTGACACTGCCTGCCAGAGATGCAGATAGGAGGATGGAGACTGTTTAACCTGAACGTCACATTTGGCACCTAAATTTGAGAAATTAAAAGCAAAACCCATGCATAATAATGACAGTATTATCATCTAAGACAAGTAAAAATAACCACTGTCTTTTGAGAAATTTTACAATTCTTATCCTCCTTACTTTTTTTTTTTTACATATATTACATTCTTTTTTTTTAATTTTTATTTTTAATTTTATTTTCAGCAAATCAAAAAAATTTAAAAAGCATTCAAACAGAATAAAATGAAAAGAAACAAACAAGCAAAATACCAAGGGTCAGATATACTTATACAAGAATTCTATAGAGCCTTCAAACAAGCAATACTTTTTGAGTTATGTTTAAAAAAATTCAGAACCACAATAAGCTCCTTCACAAAGCAAATAATATTGAAATAGTGAAATCAAGTGTAAACCCAACAAAAATATATAAATTATAGTCCAGTATCCCTCATGAGTATACATACAAAAATTCTCAATGAAGTAGTTGCAAACTGAATACAAGAGATATAAAAAAATAATATTCCATGAATAACTGAACAACTGTTTTTTTTTTAGAAGATCATACTCCATATACAGGCTGCATGTTTTGGGATAGCCCCCACTCCAGATGTTTGAGACCTACATGAAAACCAAGCTGCACACTTACTTTTGATCCAGAGTATCATCAGCCCCAGGAATAGAGCAAAGATATTCATGTTCATATTGTATCATATGTGATGTGAATAGAACCCTGTGGAAATAATGACCACCCCTTTAAAATATACTCAAGGCAGTGGGTTGTGCATTAGGTACATGCAAATCATCCCGAGCTGGCCAGAACTAAGGACTAGTGCAGAAATGGCTCATTTCTGTAAAATCTCACAGTTTTCATTCCTACCACAGCAGCACAGTTAACATTGTTCCTTCTGGCTGATTGCTCATGAGCAGGGTCTTTCTATTACCTGTGAGTGTTCAATGTGTTTCATTGCACTCATCTAGGAAACTGCAAGGAAGTTTTCAGACTCCTCCCATTTGGTACTCTTCAGTATTACTGAGATCACAGAGAATTCTTCTGGGGTACAAATTTATCACCTTTTTACTGTGAAATTCTAGTGAAAAATCAGTCTCGAGCATAATGGTTTGTAAGGAAGGGCAGAATCTATGATGCCTAAGCTGTTGTCTTTAAGTAATTTTCTATTCAGTATTACTTAGACTCTTTCACTCTGTTATTGCTATTTAAAGTCAAGTATATCTTGTTTTACCTTCTGAAGCATGGAATCTTTCTCCCTAGCTCTGATTTTAGTTAAATATATCCTTTCATAGTGTTTTTGGATGCTTAATGGTATTGATTTCCTTCAACTCAAACTTTAAACAAGAAGACTTTACCAAATCATTCACTGTTTTGAAGCTGTTCTATTCATTATAGTTGCACATATTAAAACAACAGATCTTATCCAGTTGATGAGAGAATGAGCTTTGAATGACTGATTAGGACAATGCATATATTTCACATTTATTACCTATTGTATTTTTACTTAAATTGTAGATATTCAATTTGATTGAGGAAATTCACATTGAATGCTGTTGCAAAAACAAGAAATACAGTCAAGGCTTGTACTATATTTAATAAAAGCCATGTCATTAATTTATATATATATTGACTTTAAATTTTAATACAATGATTTAATTTCATAAATACAGGGTCATCCCACTATAATAAAATCACCCACTGCCATGCATTGCTCAAGAAGAAAACACAACACACAGCAGACAACCATGCAAGTCACATACTGCAAAATTTAAGATTCTTTTCTGCTAAGGGTATGGAGGGTAATGGAATATAGAAAACAAATAAAAGAGGGGTGCTGAGTGTGGATGGAAACAATTGTGAACATGGAACAGAAATACTGATTTTCAACAAACAAGATGAATATAAACTAAACCAAATGTTTATGAAAATGTCCCAAGAAAACCTGTTGGTTTATGTGCTAATCAAATGTTTAAATATTGCAACATATTCAAATAAGCTGTGTCTGCCTACTACTGAGAACTTATATATTTTACTGGAGACATTTTTGGTAGTTGACAAAAATAAATGAAAATATGCATAATGTTTATCAATTTATTTATTTATTTTCATAAAAATAGAAGGTACAAAATCATGGGGGCAATTGGAGAAATTATGTGTGTAATAATTAAAGTACTATGTTAATATTGTATTATACTAGATATAAATTATCAAAGTAAAATATATCTTAGCAGATATCATTACAATGTTTTGATACTTTGATACTTCATCATTATTATTTTGATAAATAAAATAATTACAAACTCAGTTAATAAATATTAGAACAGATTCATAAACTGATCCATTAATAAAAGAAAAATTTGAATAGTATCATACAGAAGTTAGAACGTTCTACACTTTTGTGTGAATTCTTACTACACAGGGTTAAAGGAGCATGTGTGTCTGAAATTTAATAGTAATATATTTAATGCTAACTACAGTACACACAATAATAATATTATAAATGTAAATACAGTTGTTAATATGGAAGTCAACAAAAAGCTTTATGGATCTGAATTTTTTCTCTTCTGTGATGTAAAAAGAATAACAAAGGATGATTAAATGTGAAGCTACATTGATGGGAGGAACAAATGGACTTTGCTAGAGAGAATTTCTAAATAGGAAGAGATGCAGCTGTGCTGGAGCAAAGTGCTTTCATAGCATTGAATCTAAGTTGGTATTAAATAAAATCCAATCATTATAGATTAAATAATACTTGTGATATTCAAGGAAACTAATAAGAGGAGAAAAGAACATAAAAGTAAGTGAATCAAATCTGGGAGATTTTTAGTACAGAGTAAACAGAATAGCTGAGAAGCAAACTTGATGTAGCACACAAAGACTGTAGATGCCATTATAACAACAAACAGTGGACAGGTAGAAGTAGCTCATACTGTGTTATCAACTACAAAATAGTAGACATTGACTACACATTCCAATTAAGTATAGATTTGGTGTCATAATATATTTCGAATAATCATATTTGCCTTCTCTGACAGATTGACTTTGCAACTTAAGAAGAATATATTAAAATACAAAGATAGAAAAGGACATTTCAGACAGGGTCCACACAAAAAATCTGAGTGAATGTTAAGCTAAAGTATAAGGAGTATAAGTCACAAAACTTTCAAAATAGAAAGAGTGCTATTGTGTATCTTCATGTATGTATAAAGGGTCAATTAATTTATTTATTTAGATTATAAAATCTATTACATTTATTTATACATTGTTGTGGCATATGATGCTGTGATCAGAGGTAGAAAACAATTAGTGGGAGTCAATTTTATCCTTTACCATATAGGTCCTTGGGATAGAATTCGATTCATCAGATACGTTGGCAATTACATTTATGAACTGAGCCATTTTTTCACTCCAGAAATGAAAGATTTTCAAATGATGCTTTAAATAAAATATACCAGTCACAAATTAATGTATTCAGAAAAAGCTCTGATGTATTGTAAAATAAAACCTGAAATACTTTAAGGAAAAAAGAGTTCGATAAGAGTGGTTTAATATTCAGTATCTATTTTCAATAATGTATGGAACAGATTATTAGACATCTAAAATGAAGAAGAGTTGTCACAACTGTTAAGCATGATGGTTGCTCTTGCAGAGGACTAGAGGTTGGTTCCTAGCACCCATGCCAATTTGTTTGCAACTCCCTCTAACTTGACTTCCAGGGGATCTGTTGCTTCTTCTGTCCTCCTTAGGCACTCAACTAACATGAACAAACAGACAAAGACACCTGCAAATACACATAAATTTAATGTTAAAATTATAATCATGGGTCTAGAAAGATAGCTCAGAGGTTAAATACATGAATGGGTTCTGTGGAGGACCTGAGTTCAATGTCAGCACCCCTATCTGGTGCCTGACAATTGTTAATTACTCTAGCACCTGGCCTCCTCATGTACATTCACTCATGTGCGCAGCACACACAGATATAGAGAAACAGGTAACTTTAAAAATTCTAAAACTAAATCTCAAAGATTACAATGAAAAAGTTATAAGGAAGTAGAACACTTAAGCAATCTAATGGCTTAAAAACCATTCAACACATTCTAAACTTTCATCAAAAAGAGAAATGACATTTAATTCAAAAATATATGAGGAACAATATTCAATTCAAAGATATATTAACATTCTCCCTAACATATTACTTCACAAACAATTTAGATTACATTATAAAACCACAAAATCACCACATATTATAGAGCATGCTTGTAGTCCCAGGTACTTGAGAAGTTGTGACTTCTTTTACAAAGAATTCAATACCAACTTCAGCAACATAAACAATCCTGCTTTATAAACAAAACACTACACAAAATTTAAATCGTGAATGTATTTCTTCTGAATCTAATAAAATGAAAAATAAATATTACCAACAAGGGTGTGGAATTAAAACTATTATCAGACAATCTACTAGCTGTTTTTCACTGACCTATGTTGATCTGTGTTTGCAAACCTGGAGTTGAGAACCTTAAAGAATGGTATAGACTACAGTGTAATGTCGTAGACAAACTTTTTTTCTGATATCACTATGAATGTAAACAGTAATGAAAACACACAAAATAAATAATTGATCCAAAGAAGATTGCTATAATTAAAAAAAAAAAAAACCTTCTCAGAAAACACGTAAATAAACACCAGTAAACATAATGGAAATATTAATAGATTAATCCTTTCCCAAAACAATCAAGAGAACAAAATGCACCTGATATAAAAGGGCCTCTGTCTTTTTTACCAGAGCCTCTCTTACAGTTCCTCAAAACATAGTTAACTATGCATCATTCTTTTGATCATATCCTGACACTTACCACTCTAAGCAATTTATATAAGTAATGTAATCAATAGTAAATTTATGTTTTTCAAAAAATTCCCTTTGCATGTGGAGGGCTCTGATTTGGAGAAGCTGGAAAACTATGATAAAAATGAAACAGAATTTTAGGGCTGCATAAGGCCAGGTTTCTATGTTAAACATTTTATGAGATCTGAGTTTAAAATATTAGAGTTCTTGCTGAGACTTGCAATAATCTCCTATCAACTGTGCAGAAATGTCATTTCTGTATTTGCTGCAAGAAGTATTGAATCGTGCTGACAGTTGCAACATTGTCAGGATACAAGCTCCTCCTATATAATAATATATCCCAGACCAAATTCCATTGAACTTAGTTGAAATTCTTGACTTAAAACTGGACATATTAAAGCTCAGAGCTTATTAGCTTCCTCTCGTTTCTGCTAGTACCAGTCAGTGTATGTAATTGTTAATGTCTTTACTTACAGAGCATGTGATAGTGACTTTGACTCATAGAGGTACAGACAAGAAGGGTTGTGACTGGGTCATCTGGATGTCATATTGTGGTTTTGAGACTGGGAAATTAGAAACAAATATCCTCATAATTCATGATACTATGGCAGAATTTTTCTCAAATATCAATCAGGTGATTTGAGAAAACAAGTGAGAGTCAACACTTCTTACCTAAAAGCCAGAGAATGTGATACCCCAGGAATTATGCAAGGACTCTCCTGTCTATACTGTATCCTAAGTGAGGCTGATCTCAAAACATGGGCAGTTTTCAAGAAGGCTCAGTGAAGTGGTTTATCCTTTGGACACATGCAAATGAGGAGGGTCTCCTGGGGAGCAAGCACAGCTGCAAATTTTCCTCTAAATTACCCAATAAAGGCCCTTGTTTCTAAGGGCCTTCATTTTTACCAGAGAAATATAGATTTCATAACAAAAATTTGCTTACATGTCTGATTCAAAGACCAGAAGCTAATCTATGAGCAGTGTATTATTTCAATCTTTTCTAGGTACAATATGTGTTTCCTTGCTTACATTCCACAATCCCCGAATCTCTAACAAAGTCTACAAACTCCTTTTGTTTCTCCCACTTTTTATTATTGAGATTATGGATGACTCATCTTTGAAATAATTACTACATATCTGTAGTGTGAACTTGAAATGTGAAACAGTCATGTGCAACACAGACTCTAAGGAAAGGAAGGATGTGTCATACCTAACCTTTTATGTCTAATTAAATAACATGATTCCTCTATTTACAGTTTTTTTGTTTCACTAAATCTGTCATGCCTAGGAAAGGTTATAATGGTGTGAAACTCTTTGAGCTACTTTGCAAGCTCTATTCATAATAAAAAATAGCTATGTGAGGTGTTTCCTGCATGTCTCTAGTTACAGGATTCTCTACACACTCTTTATTTTTCATTAATTTGTTAGTTTATTCACTTTACAACCAGATCACACTCTTAACTCAAGCCGTTCCCCACAGGAGTTTAGATCTCTCCTTATCATCTAGCTATTTACACTATTAAAACCAATGTGATTCGAAAATCTGCACTTTATACCATCATCAAATCGCTCAAGCTACACATAACTCTTAATGACTGAGTTTACAGAAATACATAAGCTTTATAGTTAATAAAGATTATATTTAAACCATAATTATATTTTTTAATATTTGTTGAAGTGATAGTAAAAATTAGAAATTAATTTTTGAAATAGTTCCCTGGTTGGCATTTCTAATTCACCGGAATTTAGGAGGTTGTAATCTTACTGTATATGGCAGATACCTGTTCATGGATAGAATGTGTTCACAGGAATTATCACAGTTTTGCACATGTGTTTTAACAATTTTTACTCAATGAATTTATGCTTCCAGAGAGCAAGAGGTAGAATTTATGTGTGTGGTCACACATGTACAGTTCTTCCATAATACGGTATCAAACAGTAAGAAAATTGTTGCTTGAACACTTTCATAAATATTATTATTATTTCTTGTGGTTCTCACTGTCTACATCACACAGCATTTCTTCTAGTTTTTAGCTTAGAAATTTACATAACACTTTTGTTAATTTTTCCACTTATCCAGAAAGGGGAGAAAACAACACACATTTATTTAGTCAATGACATCATGACAAAACAGGAATTATTGAAAATTTAGAAATATTAGATCCATGTACATAGGCTCCTGATTCATATTCCAAATCTAAATACCCACTTCTTCAGGATAATGTATTTCAGAGTGGTCTTGGTACATTAATTAACATCCAGTCAGTGGAATTTGGCAATTTTGAAAATCCACAGACTTTGGCATTTCAACATAAACCTCTTCCAGGACTCTGACTTTTTAAATTATCATCACTCTTAGGGTACAGACAGCTGAGACATATCTGCATGCCGCCCCCTCAAAAAAGATATTGATGACAGTACACTTGAAACCCTGATAGGAAAAGTGAATTCTGAGTACTGTTAGAACTTTTCATCTAGAAACTGACTTTAGAAAGTAGATTCTTCCAAGAATACAGGAACCCAGCCTGGAAATCTGCTCGAGAATAGTGAAAATTCCGTTCAATAAGTAGAATGCAAATGTCAGAGTGATAAGGCAGGAGCTATTTCATCTTATATCAAGTCAGCCCTACAGGCCTGAATTTCTCTAAACAACTGTCATTATTACTGATAGATTTTCTTGTGCCAATTTTTGTTTGAGTTTTGATTAGTAAATGCTTTCTTGAGATTGTAGACTGAATATCTTTAGATCATTGAATAGTCTCCTAGCTGTAAATACATGGTGTATAGTCATTTATTATTATATTTTTAACAATACTTGATCAGCTACATCCTTATACGGACAGAAGAACAAATCTTGTAGTTTGATCATTGGATTAAAAGTAGGCTTATTTGGAAATATACATTATGCTTAACACTGTATGGCATAATCGAAAGCAAATAAAAAAAAAAAAAAAAGGAACAAAAAAGCATTTCCAAACACATTGTTGATACGTTCAGATGTGAGTTTCCATTGAATCTAACAATGCTTCATCCTAGGAACTTGTTCCACTGGCTCTCATTCAGGTGCTGTGCCAGAGGAGGAGGATCATAAGGAGCCAACATTTTGAGTCTGGGGTAATGAGTCTGCAGGATTGGAGGAGTTCATAGAGAACAGTGAAACAGTCCACCTCAGCCTCCCACTGTGAGAAGACACACTGGAAATTTGATTGTGGATTCTGAACTGAATATCGATTGACAGGAATGTGAGACCAGGCCATTGTGCTGTCTACTACACTCTTCAGATGGAAGCAGTATTGAGAGTTTTATATACTTTTAAAACTAATGAACTTCACCTCTTTAGAAATCCCATATAAGATATTCATCACTTAAATTATGTGTATCAAAAACTTGAAAATATTTTAACATATTTATATCATTAAATATTCTTTATCTAACATGAAGGTCAATTTTACTGAAATTATGTTTTTATTATACAAAGACCATTGATTGTGCTTCATCATGAATGTATGAATCAGACATATCAATGTATAATTCTAGTTGATTTGCTGTATATCTTTTATCTTCAAAAAATAGCATTTATGTTAAGATTTTTCTAGTAGCTTCACACAATTTATTTTAGCCATAAATCCTAAGTCCTATAGAACATAGATTCCCTCTGAATTCTTAGGAAATAAATAAATAAATGAATAAATAAATAAATAAATTCAAAGTTAGAGTGGGGCTAATTTATCCACTGTTATTAAGATCCAGTGAACAGCTGTTTCAATTTAAAATGAGTGTCATCTGCTTATACTACACGCTAGTTCACAACATGGAAGATGGCAGGAGGTTGGTATTAGAATGTTCTATCATGATCAAGTTCTGGTTCTATTCCTACAATAACAACAAAATTAATATTTTAAAATTGATTGTGTGTGGGGACTTTCTAGAATATACCAGAGACCTGGGAGTTGACTCTCTGAACTCAGAGGGAGGGACCTTAGATGTAATCCCATAAAGTAGTGAGAGGGAACTTGTAGAGCCCACCTCCACTAGAAAGACAGGGCATCAAGTAGAAGGATGGGGCTGCCATCCCATAGTCAAAAACTATGACCCAGAATTTTTCCTGTCTGAAAGAACTGTAGGGACAAAAACGGAGAAGAACCTGAGGAAAAGGAGGTCCAGTGACAGAAAAAATTGGGATCCAGCTCAAGGGGAGGCCTCAAGGCCTGACACTTATTACTGATGCTATGGTGTGCTTACAAACAGGAACCTAGCATGCCTGCCCTCTGAAAGGCCTAACAAGCAGCTGAAAGAGATAGATGGAAATATTTACTCTAAACCAATGAACAGAAGCTGGCGAACCCTGTGGTTGAATTATGAGAAAGATGGAAGAAGTTGAGGAGGAGGGTGACTCTATAGGAAGACCAGCAGTCTCAACTAACTTGGATCCCCAAGATCTCTTAGATACTCAGCCACCAATTAGGCAGCATACACCACCTGACATATGAGTCCCCCAACACATATACAGCAGACCTCTAACAGATCTGGACTTAGAAAAGATGTGGCTAACCATCAAAAACTTGGGGCCCCAATGTATGAGGAGATCTAGTGGGGTGTGATGGGGATATTCTCTTGGAGACAGAGGGATGAGGTATGGGATGTGGAACAATCATAGTGTGGACCAGGAAAAATATAAAATCTCTACTGTAAAAATAGATTAAAGAATAAAGAAAAAGTAAAAAGATATAAAATAATGTAGAACATTTTGATTATTAATGTGAAAATCATCATCACACCTTAGAAATAGCTTTCCTTCATTTTACCATGCATGTTGTGAGTTTTTCAACTTACACCTTGGTCATTTTACATAGTTCATAATATAGAACCACATTATGTTCTGTATTATCAGGAGACGTCTAGGAGATGCTCAAGACTAGTAGGTTGTCTTGCAGAGATGGTTTCACTGTGAACTGTACAATGCAATAAATGAATCCTTGAAGGCAAGACCCAAGGAATGGCATTTTCAGGATTTAATTGCTGCTATTGATAAGCCTTTTCTGTTATTACTAGATTAAGTAATAATTAATCAGCATAAGTCCACCCTATTGGCAGTTTTTCTTAAGTCAGAAAAGATGTGCTGTCTTGTAGTGATACTATACTGATATACAGACAAATAAATTATTTCTTAACACCTACTGATGATTCTATAAGAACTCCTACAATTATATTAGGAATTATTGAGCCTTTTACAATAGGAGTGCAACTAAGGTCCTCTGTAATATGAATACAACAATTAGAACTCTGATAGCTTTCATGTGTTATGGGGTCTTTTGCACTAAGAAAGAATGCAGACAGATTCACAATTAAGGAATACATTCCTTGGGGCTATAAAACAATTAAACGAAGGTCATAAACGGGAACAAACCATTTATTGTAAGTGCAAGGACAGGAAATAAAATATTGACTAGGTTTATATATTCCAAACTTTATTGTTAATTTAGACCTGAGAATTATACTTGTTAATCTTCAGTGAGCCTTTGGTGCTAATAACAGAAAATCAATGTCTAGTTAGATAACTACTCTTAATAAAAACCTATGTAAACATCTCTGTTGTAAATTTCTTATTTTATGATTTCAATTTATATTTAAATTTGGGATGAGCCTTTGAAATAGATGCCATGCAATCATGTATTTGGAGAGAATGTATAAAGAACTCAGAAATTAAGAGAGAACAAATTAGATATTAAGGGAGCATATAGTCTGATAGGATTTTTCCACCTTTTACTTTCTCTTAGAAATAAATATTTCCTTTCAAATGCCTCTCCCTTTTTTTCTATCAGTAACTTTCCCTAGCAGACAAGGTGTTAAATAAACTCTCTTTACTTAATCACTCTGCTGTGGGTTTAGTTTGTTTGTTTGATTGTTTTGTTTTTAATTAATCATTTATTCATCTCCATTTCAAATGATATCCCCCATCCCAGTTTCCCCTCCAGAAAGCCCTTATCAGCCCTTTGTTAAGCAGCATGTATTAATTTGCCAAGAGACCTGTGGCTTCTGGCTTCAGAGTAACTTAGAAATTAAGACAGATAAAACAACTTCTGGATGGGACAACAGCATGTTGTATAGGAAGCTTTATTAGCTTTACATTATAGAAGAGTTGCCCCCGTGTCCATATTATGCAACTCAAAGAATTCAAATAGTGGATACATTTGTGTTCAAATGAGACTGTGATAATAAAAATCACACCTTGTATTCTGATTAATTTATTCAAAAGAAGGATAAAGTCACTGAATTTCTATTGGTGTCTTCTATTACTCAGACCTTCTGAAGGATGTTTCTTATTATTTTGTTCTCATGACTCTACGATATTTCTACTAAGATGATCTAGGCCTTCATTAACCCGCTCAATTCTCAGTAGCTATGGTGGACTAGTGTTCGATCTTCTTACCAGCCTTTCTGGTTTAGTTCATGGGTCATTATGAACTGTGTTGCCATATTTTCTAAAAAAATAAACAAAAAGTGCATTTCACCATATCTAACAATGTAACTGTTAAATAAGAATGGGAACAGAATGTGTCTTTTGAATAACCACTATACTTTCAGTTCTAACTGAACCTGCTTTGCATAGTGTCCCCTAGGGATTCCAAACTAATAATAGTTACTATTGCAGGCTCCCTAGAGGGCAGACAGATTTCTTGGTGTAGTGTATAACTTTCTGAGCAGCTGAACTTCTTCATCTTAGCTTTGTGCTCTTTCTTCTTCTTTAATTGCATGAGTATGGAAAATAGGAAAAAGGACTTCTAGAAGCTTCCTCTCACAGAGGATACCTTTAAATATACCAAAGATTTTGATCCTATTATCCAAGTGCTGACAGACTCTTCTTTTTCGGGAAAACATATATACTGTGTTTGCACACACATGCATTACATATACACATATTACTATATAAATTCATACATAACCACATATGTTAAATAGAACAATTATGATGTTGCAGATATGAAAATTTATAAGACTGTAATCTAGTTTCTAGTTATTTGAATGTCTATACTAGGCACCAAAAACTGTCATCTATAAATTTAATCCCATTTGAATTCCATGTATTCTTGTTAAAAGATATGAACTATGCCTTTCTATTAAATTCTGGTTTGGAATATATCTCTTCTGGTTTCTATTGTCTTGTATTAAAATTCATCTTTCAATTCCTAGTCAGAGAGACCTTTCCTCATAGCAAGGCACCATTTATCTAATGTACTTGGAAGAGTACAGAAAACTAATGGCATCTTTCACACAGTGTAGTAGCATGTTACAAAACTTGAAAATCTCTGAAAAGAGAAAGGATTGGGCCAAAAAAATATTTAACTTTCCATGGGTCTGGTTTGCTCTGTGGCTTGGGTTGTCTGATCCTTTTGCCACTTCTCTTGTTTCAGTACTAGATGGCAATCTAAGCCAAAGTTTGCATGACTCAGCCATGTTCTGGCAATTATATAGTATAGGACCTTAGTAGGAAGAATGGGAGACATTTTTGCAAAGTTTAGCAGTGTAACATTTTGATAGCTATGTAAGTAACCAGAATAGGTACATTTGATCATCTAGATAGATTTATTGCGACTGAAAAGATAAATGATTCAGCAGTTAAAAGAGTAGCTATCTATTCAGAGGACCTATGTTTGGTCCCTAGTGTCCATGTCTGTTGGCTAAGAACCAATTGTAATAATATCAGTTTCAAGACCTCTCATACCTGTTTCTTTTAAGCTCCATTTAATACATATGGAATACACACATACACATAAATAAATACAAAGACAACCTGTAAAATGTAACCTTGTTGTTTTTATTCTTGAGTTATTTGTCTCATTACGATTTGGAATAAATGTTTATATTGATCTATCTATATAATTCAATCTATAATTTCCAACACAGTTAGAATAAAAATTCCATGGTAGTTCTAATCCAAATTATTAGAAAATTGATCAGGATGGAAAATATTTCTTTTCCTTGTATGATAGATAACAGAGGATTATATTATTAAACAAAACTTCTATAACTCCCTAATTATAGTACATCATGGATAATGCATAGAGCATCGAGGTTTAGGCATCATTGCAACACGTCTAGTGCACTACTTTTTTCTTTTTACATGAGGGAACAACCTCTGTTTTATTACTATTGATGTTAGTCTCTGAAGATGTGAGACTACCACTTCAGGTGAAAACATGTCAAAGCATATCAAGTTACTCAGTGAATCTAGCTGGTAAAGTGTTCACTAACAATAAAAAAAATATTTATTGTGTGCTTACTATTTACTCACCTAATGGAAATGTACAAAACAGAAGCAGAAATACAATGATTTTATTTGGTTTGTAATTAATGATAACATTTAAGCTCATTTTTCAAGGAAGTTTAAGGATATGCTATATTTTATTAATGATATAATTTTAGATAAGCAAATAAATTATTTCTTTCAACCATGTTTCATTTATAAATTATGGCTCCTATTGATATCTGAAGACTTTTTCTACACCCAGAGAAGTTATAAACTTAAATCTCTATTCACACAGAGAAACACATATTCCTTTCTCTACTACAAAGGACATGAGTTCAACCTTATATCTTCAATCACATTCCGAAGCCACATTGTTTATTTAACTCTCCTTTCACATAAATATCCCCCTTTTCTAATGGTAAGACTCATTATTATTTTCATTTCTCATTTTTTTATACTTTTATGTAAATAAATATCCAGTTGTTACCATCTCATACATATCACTTGCAGACATATTCAACTATAAATAGACTCATAGATTATATTATCAGATATTCCTTCAGTACACCAACATATTTCTCTTCTTTTATATATGTCATATTTACACTCCTTGATCCTCGCTAATGTTTAGATTACCCTCTACTGAGACAATAATCTTTTCTCTCCATCCTACTTTATCACAAGTCTCAATATGTATTTATACTTCTATTTGAAGAAATACTCTAGATCCCATGATTGCTGTGTTTCCTGAAGAAAAGCACCCCATTTCATGTCACTTTCTTCTCTGTTCATCTATTTAAGCCATAAATTCTAATGACATACATTGATAATCAATTTCTGTTAGAAGTGTAAGGCATTGGGAACTGGCATAGTAGAGAGGTTTAGGGAAAACAGTGTGTGCAAAGTTGTGAATGCACATTGTTCATTTGAATAATTATATCTCAAAAGAAATTGTTCATATTAGGAATGGATAGTGAACAGAATCAATAATGTGAGTAATCTAAAAAACATCAGGACTACATTATATAAGCAGAATCAGTATTTAGAAGGGAGACAAATCTGCTCTTGTTTGGCCACTATGGAAGCTATAGGACAGAACAAACACAGATGGATTAAGACAAATTCCTTTGTTGCCTGATACAGATGATAACAATTACTGTACTTCCTGGAAACTACAGGTTACTGTGCATTTAATGTCTTTGTGTGTTAATATTGGTTATATTTGACATCAAAGATATTAAGATAAAAAGGAAGATATCAGTGACCAAAATGCTTGATAGGTACCCATTAAGGAAACCTATAACTTGCTTTCATAGTGAGATTGTTACATAATGATCAGTGCCTGTCCTAGATGGAATAGTAGAAAATAAGCAAATACTAAAACTCAAGTTAGTGAAAGCAAAATGCTATTTATCTAACACAAAATGGACATAGTCCTTATGGTAGCCAGATCAATATATTTATTTATAGAAAAATTTGAACATGACTCCATTTTCTGGAGACACCTGCAACCCTTGGGCCCTTGCTAAATTACTGAGTTTTATCAGTCCTGCAGATGTATCAACCCTGTGCAGTCGCTGGAGATTTGCATGTGCCTAGAGCACTAACCACTACAGTAAAGAATTTTTATGGGCCTCTAGAATCCTCTGCAGGGGTCAGTTGCAATCAGTGCAAATCTTGGCCATGAGCATTTCTGCTCTTGGGGCTACTGGTCTCTGGATCACAGGTAAGGAAGGACAGCATTGGGATGTACTTCAATTGTCATGGTCAGTACTGAGGGATCTTTGTGTGCTTTTCCTGTAATACACAATATATCAGTTTCTAAAATTTTATGTTCTCAAGTATATCATGTGACATCCAGATGATCCAGTCCCCATAATTTTTCTCTGCATCTGTAGGAGATCATCTCACCATCAACTGCTGGTCCAGTAAGAATATTAACAAGTATTTTGCTTGGGTTCAACAGAAACCAGGAAAGGCTCCTAGGATATTGATTCATTTTGCATCCACTTTGCTATCTGGGGTTCCAGCAAAGTTCAAGAGCAGTGGGTCTGGGATAGACTTTTTCTCTCACCATCAGAAACATGTCTGAAGATATTGCAATATATTACTCTCTACAGTATTCTGAACATCTTCTCACAGTAATACAAGTCATAAATAATATAAACCCCTAGAGAAGCCAAAATGTGAGGCTTAACCTAGCTGCTTGTTTGTGTACATCTGTTTGCTAAGAGTATTCATTAGATGTATTCAAGCTTCAAGATTCTCTCAGAAATTTAGAAAAAGTACCCAGTGAATCTCTTTGCAGCC
Organism: Mastomys natalensis; assembly: GCA_021653895.1. NCBI lineage: Eukaryota > Metazoa > Chordata > Mammalia > Rodentia > Muridae > Mastomys > Mastomys natalensis. Next base: position 79,302 of record JAJTUV010001610.1, on the reverse strand, counting down.
TAAACATGTTCAATATCAATAGCAAAGATGTAATTATGCCTTCTCTTGGATTTCCTCAATAGAGAAATACCTGAAATACCTGAGGTGTATTAGTTGATACTCGTGTCAGAACAGAAGTCCCTACAGATAATAAAAACAGGGATTTTATTTTAGGAAATTAGACTGCACTACATGTATTAACTGAAATGAAGAGATGGCAAGTGGTCACAGGGGTGTATACTAGTAATAGACCATGCTCTGTGGTTTTACCCTAAGGCAGAATTTACCTGCCAATGACACATCCAAAATATGTTCCCTTAGCCCAATGTGGACATATTAATGCCCCATCTGAAAATCCTCATTAATATTTTTAACATGCCTCACCTCTGTTCACACCTCTGTCCACATCAGCTAATGGATATTACACTTTTTATTTATTTATTTATTTATTATTTATTTATTTATTTATTATATTTTCAACTTGCATATAAAGTATCAGATATCATTAGGGAGTTTTCTAATGAAAAAGTAATTTTAATGGTCTTCCACCCCATCAACCAACCTCTGCTATCCGTAATTCTCCTTGTAAACCCCCACTTTGTCTTTTAATCTCTCATAACCCATTGTCCCTTTGCTTGCCCCCATTTTCCTCATCATGTATTATTACCCTATCATGTTAGTATTTATATGTAATTTACATATATGTGATTGCTGTACCATTTATATTATCTATGTCAAATTTTCAAAAGTGCCCTACTGGAGATTGCCTTATCATATGTGTAAGAAACAGGCATAAATGCTGCATCTTAGATACCTTACACATCCTGCTCGTAGCCAAATAGACAAATGTTACTAATGGAAACAAACAAACAAACAAACAAAATTTGGCTCTATCTATTAAAAGTTTACATGGAGAGCAAGTAGCCTCTCATTTGAGCTTCCAGAGAATGTTTTTGATTCAACACAAACATCTGTGAGAAAAATATTCATTATTTGCTAAATTGTTTTCATAAAATATACTCTGATCATAGATTCCACTCACACATCATCTCCCAGATACTCCAGGCCTGGAACTCCATGCATTGTTTCCCTTTTAATTAAATAAACAGGAAAAAAAAAAAAAAAAACACCAGAATACACAAACAAAAACAAAAACAAAAAATAGAAATACATACTCACATAGATACACACATACATACACACAGCATATTAATTAACTTCCAAAATATCCTACATAACTAGTAAAATTACTTATTTTCCATCTGCTCTATGGCTCTATGGATTTTCTCTCTTTATTGGTCTTAAGCTTTCTGAGGATTCCTTAAAAGGGATATATATATAATATATGACATAAATATGCTGCCAAGCATCAAATTTCTTATCATTTCATGAAAATTACCATATTTGGCTTTCTATTGACAATACTCAGGAACAATAACAAAGTGCCTGAGGAGAATTGCTTTTCTAGGAATATTAGAGTTCAAAGATGGAAGAAATTCCTAAATGTTGAATATGACAATCACTTGGAATAAGTACACAATTCATTAAGCAGAACACACCAATCTAACGTAAAGGTCTTGGTAAAATGTAGACCATCACTGATACTTGTAAAGTATAGAATACTATGTCACATCTCTAACCATTGGCCTCAAAAGAGATGAAATATATTTTGGCAGTTTTTCATCTATTAATGGAAATTAGTGTTATATTTGCAGTATATAGTTATAGTGTGGTCTTTGCTAATTTCATTTATTCTCTTAGTAATTATTCCATGAGTAACTGAACAACTTTTTTTTTTTTTTTTTTTAGAAGACCGTACTCCATATACAGGCTGCATGTTTTGGGATAGCCCCCACTCCAGATGTTTGAGACCTACATGAAAACCAAGCTGCACATTTACAACATATGTGCAGGGAGGCCTAGGTTCAGCCCATGGAGGTAGATCTGTGTAGACTAGGTATGCTCCACGGTTGGTGATTCAGTCTCTGAGAGCTCCAAGGGTTCAGTTTCGTTTACTCTGTTGATCTTCCTGTGCAGTTCCTATCTCCTTAGGGCCCACAATCCTTCCACCTATTCTTCTTTAAGAGTCCTCAAGCTCCATCCACTGTTTGGCTCTGGATGTCTGTATCTGTCTGAGTCAGCTGCTGGTTAGAGCCTCTCAGAGGACAGCTTGCCCCTGTCTGTTCTCAGGCTGGAGGTTTAGATCCTGGGAGCTCTGGTTGAATCTTTTGATACTCGTTCTAAAAAGGACAAAGGCACCCTCACTTTGGTCTTCCTCCTTCTTCTTGAGTTTCATGAGGTTTATGCGTTGCATCTTAGGTATTGTGTGTTTTGGGGCTAATATCCACTTATCAGTGAGTGCATACCATGTGTGTTCTTTTGTGATTGGGTCATCTCACTCAGGATGATATTTTCTAGCTCCATCCATTTGTCTAAGAATTTCATGAGCTCATTATTTTTAATGGCTGAGTAGTACTCCATTGTGTAAATGTACCACATTTTCTGTATCCATTCTTCTGTTGAAGGACATCTGGGTTCTTTCCAGCTTCTGGCTATTATGAATAAGGCCGCTATAAACATAGTGGAGCATGTGCCCCTGTTGAATGTTGAAATATCTTCTGGGTATATACCCAGGAGGGGTATAGCTGGGTCCTCAGGTAACACCATGTTCAATTTTCTGAGGTATCGCCAGACTGCTTTCCATAGTGGTTGTACCAGCTTGCAATCCCACCAACAATGGAGGAGTGTTCCTCTTTCTCCACATCCTCGCCAACATCTGCTGTCACCTGTGTTTTGGATCTTAGCCAATCTGACTGGTGTGAGGTGGAATCTCAGTGTTGTTTTCATTTGCATTTCCCTGATGACTAGGGATGCTGAGCACTTCTTTAGATGTTTCTCAATCATTCGAGTTTCCTCAGTTGAGAGTTCTTTGTTCAACTCTCTACCCCATTTTTTAATAGGGTTATTTGAAGGTCTGGAATCTAGTTTCTTCAGTTCTTTGTATACCTTGGATATTAGCCCTCTATCAGATGCAAGGTTGGTGAAGATCTTTTCCCAGTCTGTTGGTTCCCGCTTTGTCCTGTTGACCGTATCCTTTGCTTTACAGAAGCTTTGCAGTTTTATGAGATCCCATTTGTCAATTCTCGATCTTAGAGCATACGCCATTGGTGTTCTGTTCAGGAACTTTTCCCCTGTGCCCATATGATCAAGGCTTTTCCCTATTTTCTCTTCTATTAGTTTCAGTGTAGCTGGTTTTATGTGGAGGTCCTTGATCCACTTGGAATTGAGCTTTGTACAAGGAGATAAGTATGGATCAATTTGCAGTCTTCTACAAGTTGACCTCCAGTTGGACCAGCACCATTTGTTGAAAATGCTGTCTTTTTTCCACTGGATAGTCTGAGCTCCTTTGTCGAAGATCAAGTGACCAAAGGTATGGGGGTTCATTTCTGGGTCTTCTATTCTATTCCATTGATCCTCCTGACTGTCTCTGTTCCACTACCATGCCGTTTTTATCACTATTGCTTTGTAGTACAGCTTGAAATCGGGGATGGAGATTCCCCCAGAAGTTCTTTTATTGTTGAGTGTAGTTTTCGCTATCCTGGGTTTTTTGTTATTCCAAATGAATTTTAAGATTGCTCTTTCTATCTCTGTAAAGAATTGAGTGGGAATTTTGATAGGGATTGCATTAAATCTGTAGATTGCTTTCGGCAAGATAGCCATTTTTACTATATTAATCCTTTCAATCCATGAGCATGGGAGATCTTTCCATCTTCTGAGATCTCCTTCGATTTCTTTCTTCAGGGTGTTGAAGTTCTTGTCATTCAGGTCTTTCACTTGCTTGGTTAGATTCACACCAAGATATTTTATACTATTTGTGACTATTGTAAATGGTGTCGTTTCCATAATTTCTTTCTCAGCCAGTTTATCCTTTGTGTAGAGGAAGGCTACTGATTTGTTCGAGTTGATTTTATAACCTGCCACTTTGCTAAAGTTGTTTATCAGGTTTAGGAGTTCTCTGGTGGAAGTTTTGGGGTCACTTAAGTATACTAACATGTCATCTGCAAATAGTGAAACTTTGACTTCTTCCTTTCCAATTTGTATCCCTTTGATCTCCTTGTGTTGCCTAATTGCTCTGGCTAGGACTTCCAGAACTATATTGAACAGGTAGGGGGAGAGTGGGCAGCCTTGTCTAGTCCCTGATTTTAATGGGATTGCTTCAAGTTTCTCTCCATTTAGTTTGATGTTGGCTACTGGCTTGCTGTATATTGCTTTTACTATGTTTAGGTATGGACCTTGAATTCCTGATCTTTCCAAGACTTTTATCATGAAGGGGTGTTGAATTTTGTCAAATGCTTTCTCAGCGTCAAGAGATATGATCATGTGGTTTTTTTCTTTGAGTTTATTTATGTAGTGGATTACGTTGATGGATTTCCGTATATTGAACCAACCCTGCATTCCTGGGATAAAGCCTACTTGATCATGGTGGATAAGTGTTTTGATGTATTCTTGGATTCGGTTCGAGAGAATTTTATTCAGTATTTTTGCATCGATATTCATAAGGGAGATTGGTCTGAAGTTCTCTTTTCTTGTTGGATCTCTGTGTGGTTTAGGTATGAGCGTAATTGTGGCTTCATAGAATGAATTAGGTAATGTTCCTTCCGTTTCTATTTTGTGGAATAGTTTGAAGAGAATTGGTATTAGATCTTCCTAGAAGGTTTGATAGAATTCTGCACTAAAACCATCTGGACCTGGACTTTTTTTGGTGGGGAGACTTTTAATGACTGCTTCTATTTCTTTCGCAGTTATGGGACTGTTAAGATGGTTTATCTGATCCTGATTTAACATTGGTAACTGATACTTGTCTAGAAAATTGTCCATTTCATCCAGATTTTCCAATTTTGTTGAGTATAGGCTTTTGTAGTAGGATCTGATGATTTGTTGAATTTCCTCGGTTTCTGTTGTTATGTCACCCTTTTCAGTTTGGATTTTATTGATTTGGATACTGTCTCTCTGCCCTCTGATTAGTCTGGCTAAGGGTTTATCTATTTTGTTGATTTTCTCAAAGAACCAACTCCTGGTTTTATTGATTCTTTGTATAGTTCTCTTTGTTTCTATTTGGTTGATTTCAGCCCTGAGTTTAATTATTTCCTGCCGTCTACTCCTCTTGGGTGTTTTTGCTTCTTTTTGTTCTAGAGCTTTCAGGTGTGTTGTCAAGCTGCTAGTGAGTGTGTTCTCTCTCCAGTTTCTTTTTGTATGCACTTAGAGCTATGAGCTTTCCTCTTAGCACTGCCTTCAGTGTGTCCCATAGGTTTTGGTATGATGTGTCTTCATTTTCATTAAATTCTAAAAAGTCTTTAATTTCTTTCTTTATTTCTTCCCTGACCCCATTATCAACGAGTAGAGTATTGTTCAGTTTCCATGTGAGTGTGGGCTTTCCATTGTCTTTGTTGTTATTGAAGACCAGCTTTAGACCATGGTGATCTGATAGGATGCATGGGATTATTTCGATTTTTTTATATCTGTTGAGGCCTGTCTTGTGACCAATAATATGGTCTATTTTGGAGAAGGTACCATGAGGTGCAGAGAAAAAGGTATATTCTTTTGTTTTGGGGTGAAATGTTCTATAGATATCTGTTAAGTCCATTTGGTTTAAAACTTCTGTTAGTTTTACTGTACTTCTGTCTAGTTTCCATTTCCCTGATCTGTCCAGTGCTGAGAGTGGGGTATTGAAGTCTCCCACAATTATTGTGTGAGGTGCGATATGTGCTTGAGCTTTAGCAAGGCTTCTTTATGAAAGTGGGTGCTCTTGCATTTGGTGCATAGATGTTCAGAATTGAGAGTTCATGTTGTTGACTTTTCCTTTGACAAATATGAAATGACCTTCCTTATCCTTTTTATATCTTTAAGTTGAAAGTCAATTTTATTCGATATTAGAATGGCTACTCCAGCTTGTTTCTAGGACCATTTGCTTGAAAAATTGTTTTCCAGCTTTTAATCTAAGTAGTGTCTGTCCTTGTCACTGAGGTGGTTTCCTGTATGCAGCAAAAAGTCGGATCCTGTTTGCGTATCCAGTCTGTTAGTCTATGTCTTTTTATTGGGAATTGAGTCCATTGACATTAAGAGATATTAAGGAGAGGAGACTGTTGCTTCCTGTTATTTTTGCTAAAAGGGGAGGCATTGTTTGTGTGGCTATCTTCTTTTGGGTTTGTTGGAGGTGGATTACTTTCTTGCTCTTTCTAGGGTATGATTGCTCTCCTTGTAATGGGTCTTTCCTGCTATTATTCTTTGTAGTGCTGGGTTTGTGGAAAGATATTGTGTAAATTTGGCTTTGTCATGGAATATCTTGGTTTCTCCATCTATGGTAATAGAGATTTTGCTGGGTATAGTAGCCTGGGCTGGCATTGTGTTCTCTTAGGGTCTGCATGACATCTGACCAGGATCTTCTGGCTTTCATAGTCTCTGGTGAGAAGTCTGGTGTAATTCTGATAGGTCTGCCTTTATATGTTACTTGGCCTTTTTCTCTTACTGCTTTTAAAATTCTTTCTTTGTTTTGTGCATTTTGTGTTTTGATTATTATGTGACGGGAGGTATTTCTTTTCTGGTCTAGTCTATTTGGTGTTCTGTAGGCTTCTTGAATGATTATGGGCATCTCGTTCCTTAGGTTAGGGAAGTTTTCTTCTATGATTTTGTTGAAGATATTAACTGGCCCTTTAAGTTGTGAATCTTCACTCTCTTCTATACCTATTATCCTTAGGTCTGGTCTTCTCATTGTGTCCTGGATTTCCTGGATGTTTTGTGTTAAGAGTTTTTTGCATTTTTCGTTTTCCTTGACAGTTGTGTCAATATTTTCTATGGTATCTTCTGCACCTGAGATTCTCTCTTCTATCTCTTGTATTCTGTTGGTAATGCTTGCGTCTGTGACTCCTGATTTCTTTCTTAGGTTTTCTATCTCCAGAGTAGTCTCCCTTTGTGATTTCTTTATTGTTTCTATTTCCATTTTTATGTCCTGGATGGTTTTGTATAAATCCTTCACCTGTTTGGTTGTGTTCTCTTGTGATTCTTTAAGGGCTTTTACCTGTTTACCTGTGTTCTCCTCGGATTCTTTGAGAATGTTATTTATGTCCTTCTTAAAGTCCTCCATCATCATCATTAAAAGTGATTTTAGGTCTGACTCTTGCTTTCCTGGTGATATGGGGAGTTCAGGACTTAATGTGGGAGAACTAGGTTCTGATGATGACATGTGTTCTGGGTTGCTGGCCCTTGTATCCTTGCGCTTGCCTTTTGCCATCTGGTTCTCCTTGGTGCTACCTGTGCTGTCTCTGGCTGGAACCTGTCTTTCCTGTTCTCTTGGTTGTGTCAGAACTGTTTAGGTTGGGTGTCGCTGCTGAGGTTCGAGCTAGGGCCCAGGATCTGCTCAGTGCTTTGGTCCGGACCGGAAGGAATCAGTGCTCTGGGCCAGGAGTGAGTTCCTGGATCCCTGTGGGACCTGGTTACTCCCTGTTTGGGGCAGGTGTTGTTGCCTCTTTGCTTAAGAAGCTGCTTGAGTTAGAGCTCCTGGGAGCCACGCTTCCTCTGGGTTCTGTGAGATTGGTGCAGAGTCCCGAGATCTGCTGAGCGCCCAGGCCCAAACCGGAAGGAACCAGTGCTGGGGCCAGGAGTGAGTACCTGGGTCCCGATGGGTCCCAGTTACTCCCGGTTTGGGGCAAGTGTTGCTGCCTCCTTGCGTAGGAAGCTGCTTGGGTTAGAGCTCCTAGGAGCCCTGCTTCCCCTGGGTTCTGTGGGATTTGGTGTAGAGCTGCCGCCTGGGATCTGCTGGGAGGTCCGACCCAGACCGGAAGGAGCCGGTGCTCCGGGCCAGGAGTAAATCCCTGGGTCTCAGTGGGTCCCAGTGGGTCCCAGTCACTCCCTGTTAGGGGTGGGTGTTGCTGTCTCCTTACCAGAGATACTGCCTGGGTCAGAGCTGCTGGGTGCCCCACTTCTGCCGGGTTTTGTGAGGTTCAGTGCAGAGCTGCCTCCAGGGATCTGCTGCCTGGGCCCGGACCGGAAGCGGAAGTCGCAAATTTTTTTTTTTTAACTATATGACTCATTAAGGGTTTTTTGCTCCTGTTCTCTCTCTCTCTCTCTCTCTCTCTCTCTCTCTTTCTCTCTCCCTCTCTGACTCTTTCTCTTTCTTTCTTACTTTTGTAATCCTAGACTTAACTCATAATACTACAAAGCAACACTCACATTTTACAAGTCTATGCTTTGTCTGTAGCTATCTAAAAATTTAGTAATAGCAACCATACTAGGTTTTCTGTTGTCAACACTGAATTGGAATCCTAGACTTCTCAACAGGTTTGAACACAGCATGGTTAGACAGCCTAGACATTCCAGGTTGAGAATGCTGTCAACAGTTGAGAGTAGTGTTCACCATCTAATTCAGTACTTCAAGAGCATCCAAGTCTATTAATAGCTATTAACAATATTTTACCTTCCTGTACTAAACTATTCACTTCTTTGAATACTTAGGGTGGCTTCTGTTTTTCTTTGTGCATTCCAACTGACATTTAAAAATGTCAGTTGCATGAACTTCTGTTCTTAAGGAATATTGAGAGGTATTGTTATAGGTTTATAATTGTCACTTGGTAGAAAGTCAGGTGCAGATCAACCTCCTTGTGTCATATACAAAAGTCTTCAAGTGGTTATCAAAGCCTGGTTGCATCTCAGAAATGCTATCATTAGATAAGATAAGAAATAAGAGTCTGGTGCAGTTTATACTCTCATTTTTGCACCTCTGACTCATTTTTGTAATTACTTATATTACTGTGGTACAAGCTATATCCTTGCTGACAGTAGTAAGTTGCAGTATCTTCAGGCTCCAGGTACCTGATGGTAAAGTAAAAATCTGTCCCTAACCCACTGCCACTAAACCTGGAGGAAGTTCTCGACTGCAAAGTGAGTACATAATAGATCAAAAGCTTAGGAACTTCCCCTGGTTTCTGTTGGTACCAAGCCATCTTGTTGCTAATATCCTGACTTGCTCTACAAGTGAGGGTGACTCTGTCTCCCAGAGATGCAGACAAGGAAAATGGAGACTGGGTAACCTGAATGTCACATCTGGCACCTGAATTTGGAAAAGAAAAAGCAAGCGCTATATAATTAATAATATAATAACAGGATTACTTTCAAAAACAAGGAAAACTAATCACAGTATTTTGAGAAATTTCCAGAGAGAAATCCTCCTTACTTAGGAGCCAGAACATCAGTAGCCCCAAGAACTGAGCAGAGACCTTCATGTCCATGATGTGTCAGTAAGTGACCCTTCTGGAGGGTGTGACTAACTATTTAAAATGTACTCACCGGAGGAGGGGGTACTCAGAAAACAAGAGATGGGGAAGGATTGTGGGAGGGGGTGACTGGGATGGGTTATAAAGTGAATAAGCAAAAAAAAAAAAATAAAATTAAAAAAGGAAAAAAAAGGAAAAATATAAAATATATAATTCAAATATTAAAGGGACCCCAGGAAGTAGAATGGAACTGAATCCTGTGTTCTAGGATATAGAAGAGTGAGGGAGTGGGACTTTGGGGCAAGATCCTATCTAGCTAAATTTAGATCCAGTATGGTGGTACACACCTTTTATCCCAGGAGATAAAGCCAAGCAGATCTCTGAGTTCAAGGCTAGCCTGGTACAGAGCAAGTTCTAGGTGAAGAAAAGCTTAAGACCAGGTATCATGGTACACATGGTATAATCAATCCGAAGAGACAGGTATGCAGAACTCTTGAGTTCAAGGTCAATCTACATAGCAAGATCCAGGTCAGCCAAGCTTAGGCAAACATACACACACACACCACCAACAACAACAACACCACCACTACCACTACCACCACCAACAACAAAATAACAGAAATCAACAATCATTGGTCATTGATATTTCTCAGTATTAATGTTCTTATTTCTTCAATAAAAAGACACAAACTAAGAAAATGAGTGCAAAAGCAGGACTCATCCTTCTGTTGCATCCAAGAAACTCACCTCAACATCCAGGATAACCATTACCTCAGGGTAATTGGCTAGAAAAAGACATTCCAAGCAAATGAACTTAAGAAGCAAGCTGGTTCATTTTCATACCTAACAAAATATACTTCCAACCAAAACTAATCAAAACAGATAGGGAAGGTGTAAGGAGCAGGCCCTTAAACAGGACCAACTCCGTTTTGTAATAGGAAACTTGTAAGGACATGTCTGGTACTTGTAAAGACAAGTCTGGAAGTAAAGTTATGCTGTGATAACCAGCTGTGATGAGATCGGAGCCTGGCAATAACCAGACATGAGTGGCTATCTGCTGTGCACGTCAGCAGTAATGCCAAATCCAACATAAAAGAGGAGCCCGATTGGAGCACTTCATCACACTTGTAGCCATGACTGGCCAATGTGATCCTCTAGACAAAGCCTCTTCAGCACCAGGTCATCAAAGAGTTAACCGAGATACCAATGCCTCCAGTTTCTTCTGCAAAGTGCTTTCAACTATCTGGAAGCCACAACCTGACTCCGCCTTGCCTTCATGGACTCCAGACCTGTAACCCTAAACCACCAAAAGGACTCAGGTCTCATAATCCATGAATGAATGATGTGTTTATTGCTATGCTTATTTCTTGGGTAATTAGCAACTTATTATTTGTGTTTATTGTGCATATTGTTAGAGGCAATGCATAGAAAATGTGACAATATCTTGTTGTACCAATAGCCTTAGCATTAATGATAAATAATTAAATAATTGCTTGCTATACAAAATAAAATAAAATAAAATAAAATAAAATAAAATAAAATAAAATGTACTCAAGACAGTGGGTTGTTCTCTTATCATATGCAAGTCAGCAGTTGGTTAGTGCTGAGCACAGGTACTGAAATACTTTATCACTGTGAAAGCTCAGTCCTCATTCCTACCACAGCAGCACAGAGAACATTCTTTCTTCTGGCTGAAGAACATGTTATTTCTACTGTCTGTGAAATGCATTGATCTCTTCCAGATTACTTTCTTCATCCTCACCTTTACAATCCAAGCAACTGGAACCAAGTTTACAATCTCTTACCATTTGACACAGTTTAATATTTCTGGGATCATAGCAGACTTCTTTTGAGTACAATCAGTTTACTTTCCTCCTCTTCCTCTTTCCACTCCCCTTCCCATTTCTCTTCCACTCCTCCCTATCCTCCTCCTCTTCCTTCTCCTCCTCCTCCTTCTTCCTTCTGGCTCATGCTATTGATTTTATTCCCTATAAATATCATGATTTTTAGTTTTAAAACGTGTTGTTTTGGAATCCGAAAGAAACTGATTTACTTGTTCGAGATCACGTATATAAGAAATAAAGCAAAAATTAGAACTTCAGGCAGCTTGATGCCAGAACCTATGTCAGCACCCACTTATACTCTATTCTGTCCATGCACTGGTGGGTCAACATTTCCTTATATGGCAGATAAAATACTCACATATAAATTCAGGGACAAAAATATGTCAGATAAAGACTGACAGAACCTGTCACCTAGTCCGGCTTTCTTATGAGTGCTGTAGAGCCTAACTTAGGGCCTCACATTCATGTGGCAAGTACTTTTGTAAATAAATTATTCTTAATAAAAATGTAAACAGTAAATTAACCCAGCAGTTACATTATTTAACTTAGGCTAATACCCAATTACTTCACAGAGAAACCAAAATTTATTTAAGACTGAACCTTAGTAGCTGAATATACAAACTTTAAATTTTTATGCTAATTTGACTACCAGTCCCACCCCATGATGCTTGATATTATAATTGTTTTGGATCTTTTGATGTCTTCTTTATTGCTTTGATTCCTCTATTCTTTCTGTTCCTCTGAATTCTCTTCTTTCTTTCTCTTGCTAGCAGATGTTCAACCTCTGCACAACCATTGGGTGATCAGCATATTTTGCAAAGGTAGAGAATTAATGGTAAATATTGTTTACATAAAATTGAGAGGGGAGATTATTAGTATAAGCATTACAATGTTGTGTCGAAACAAGATATGAAAGCAGAGAAATCAGCATTTTAATAACCCAAAGGTGAGTATTACACAGTGTGCAAAACCCTATGCCTACACACTTTACCAATTTAATCATTCCCCATGCACTTTTGTAGAAATGTTATAGTTCTAGCTTTCACATTTAGGTCAACTTAAAATTCTAAAATTTTCACCTTTTTTTCTTCTGGGAAACAGCTTTTATAGAGGGAGACTACTGGGGAAGATCTTTTTGTAGTAAGAATATAGATAATGGTGACTTCAATCAGAACAACAGCAGCATGGACAAGATTCAATTCAACTTAATATAAAGCTTTGAGTTCATCTCCATAGCAACATCAGCTGCCAAGTATTGTGTGTCAGGCTATAGATACTGGTTTCTAGACCTGCTTTGGAAGCACAAATAGCCAACCAAAATATTTACCATCTCAAGTTCCCTTATAGTTTGGGGTGGCCACATGGAAAGCATTGGCTCATGAAACATAAACAGAAATACAATAGAGATTTTGTAATAGATTTTGGCTTTTGTGATAAATACACTCCATTTTTTCCTGAACAAGACATAAAAAGGGAGACGGAACATCCATTTGTGACAAACTGCGTGATATGACAGGCAAAGGAGAACTTAAGTCAAGCCTATGATACTAACCTGGACCCTGGGACTCTGCTAATATTAAACTATTTTCTCTGGGCCTTCTAAAATCCAAGGATAATAAAACTCAATTTGGTTAGGCCACCTGTGCTGGAGTTGTATGGCACACATCTTCACACAATTCTCTTTAAGACATAGGTATGTAATAAACACTTAGAAATGATGCTCATTTAGGTTTTCAAAACATCTATGATGTAGTGAATTTTACCTCCATTTAAAAAATTGTGACACCGAACATTAACATTTACATCAATGTCACACATGTGGCTCATTGGGTAGAAAAAAGAAAATCTAAGAGTTAACACATTATAACATAAAATCTCAATGTACCATGAATTTAAATAGCAAAATTAAATAATGAAAGCAAAAATGGAATCTTCTATTCTTGGCAGTCTCCTACTAAACTATTAGCCCCATCTGAAAAAAAAAAAAAAAAAAAAAAAAAAAAAAAAAAACAACAACAACATAATCATCCATCTCTCAGTATTTCACACTCTTAGTGTGAAGTTGAACTACAAAGCAGTCATAACCAGCATGGTTTATAAGGAAGGATAGAATCTATGATGCCTATGATGCCTAGGCTGTTATCTTTAAGTAAATCTTCTATTCAGAATTATTTAGCCCCATTTTTTTCTAACATTGGTACCTGTATTAGAAGGTGGTAAGAAAACCCTTAATGTGATTTGCTGGGAGCTTGGCCCGGCTCCCTAGGAGGAGAAGGTGATCTTCTTTCATCTTTTCCTGTCGGTTCTTCTTGAGGCAGCTGAGGGAGATAGGGATTGGAAGAGCGTAGGCGAGGGGTAAGACAGTCTTACGAGGTTCGGGGTAAGACTTTGGTCTTATGATATATTTAGGGTTGCTGAATTAATAAAATCTTACTTGTCTAGTTACTAGAGTTTATTTACTAGGCTACTGTAGCTGACCTGCTATCTGTTTGATCCTCTGAGGCCAGAAACAGCTTCTGGCCACTAGCACCTCAGCCAGGGACAGCAGAGGATTAGGCAAATGGCCTTTGTACTCTCTCTGCAGGCGCTGCCAGGCTCTAACCTAGATCTGTTAGTTTGAGGTCACAGGAAGAAAAGACAATTAAAGAAGTTATTACAGTTTATTACTAAGTGTAAAAAGTTTCCTATGAAAGCTATCTAAGAGAAAAAGTGGAAAGGTTCTAAATGGAGAGATTCCAAGCAGGGAGGACAGAAGAGGGAGAGAAGAGAGGAGCCGAGAGGAAAAAAGTGAGAGACTAAAGAAAGTCCCTTTGTCTTATACATCATTCAGAGTACATGATCACATGTTACAAAGTTAATCACAAGTTCACACCAAAATTCAAATCATAAATTGAAATAGAAGTTTACAACAGAAAATATTTACATGCATATCCATCTGACTAAACATCCATCACCTTTCTAGCTCCACAGGTTCATTGAAGGTTTAAAACTATAACTTAAGAAATTAGTGAAGTTTTGTATAGATAAACTCAGGCAATATTTTCTCTTCTGTCCTAGCACCTATAATAAATCGTGAGTTCCCTTTTAGTGACCCTTGGTTAATTGTTTTACAACCACATTGGAATGTGCTCTGAGCAGGAGAAGTCTGGTTACTATCTAAGAGCTGTTAACCAATGACACTTGGGAGACTGGCAGAGTTCTCATAGCAGTATTGATTGTCAGAAAGGGACTTAATACCAGTCCCACTATAAAAGAGCTAAATAATCATTGATATAATTTTAGGAATTCTTATAGGATCATCATTAAGACTTAAGAAGTCATCTCTTTGTCTACATAGCATCACTACGAGGCAGTACATCTTCATGGGTCTGCAGAGATCTGCTCCAAAGGGGTGTGCTATTGCTTAGTGATTGTTATATATGTTTAATAATAATAATAATAATAATAATAATAGGAAAAGCATATTAATAGCAGGGATTTTTACTAAAATAAGTACAGCCACAGCCTTGCTAGTGGGGCGCACTTGTCGCAGATTATAATCCAAGGCAAGCATTTCAGGATGATCACCTGCTAATTATTAGCTTTTTCCATTATGTCTCCCAACAGTCATTTTTAATACTTTTTCCTATAGTCACCTAAAGTCAGGTGTATTTTGCCTTCCCTTCTGAAGCATGTGAGGTGCCATGCTATTTCTGATTTTAGTTACACCTATCTGTACATTTGTAGTGTTCTCTGACTGCTTCATGGTTTTGGATTCTTTTCACATTCTCTTAACTCTAGCCATTGTATTTTAACTTGAGGAATTCCATTACCAAGTAGTTATTTACTCTTTGAAGCTACTGTCCTAATTAAAGTTGCATGTCTATAACCGACAAATCTCTTCTTGCTGAGAGAACAGTTTTCAATGGCTGCTTAGGGAAATGCATAGATTTCACATTTATTACCCAATGTGTTTTTACCTAAAATGTAAGCCTTTGATATATTATTATCAGGATAATATTTAGTAAAATATAGAGCAATAATCATTGTTTTATTTTAAATTTAGAATATAATGGTTATGAGTGCATATATTTGTTTTAGGTCTCTCAACTGCCCATAAAATCACCCTTCCCCCTACCATGCTAAAGGGGAAGAAAAAATCCTGAGCAGACAACCTGCTGTTTCCTGACAGGTTTGGTAAGTGAGATGCTGCAAAAGTTATGGTTCTGTTCTACTGAGGGTAGATGGTTTAGAATATCCATCAGAGCAAAATAGAGCAAGATATATTGGGGGGTCATAGAGTAAAATTATAGACACAGGCCATTAAGATGTGGTTGAATGTTTAAGATAGATGTAAATAAATAAAAAAAAAAAATACATGCAAAGATGTCCTAACCTGTTGCTTTGTCTTTAAATGGTGAAAAGCAATTAAACTTAGCTGAGTCTGCCTCCTAAAGAAAACCTACAACCATTACTGGACACTAAATGTTTTTCAGAGTTGAAAATGTTAACTGTTAATGTGCAGGTTATTTATCAGTTTACTTATTTCCTTAAATATAAAATTTAGAAGTTAATAAGTCATGGGGAAATCTGTGGAAATTAAGTCTTTAATATTAAAAGTATTATATTATACTGAGTATACATTATCAAACTAAATATTTGTAACATATTTCATAGAAGTGATTAATAAATATAATACTACCTATTAATAAAATACATTAACTAGTAAATGCAGAGATAAATAGACTGATGCATAAATAAATGAAAAACTAAAATGTTTATACATAAGATAGAGTGTTTTACACTTTTGCATGTAACTCTTATTATGCAGGGCAAAAAGAAGAGTCTGTGCTTGAAATGTAATGAAATGTTAACTACAATATACACAAAGAAACAACAATGAAACAGTAAATACTGGAATACATATCAAAGGCAGCAAAACAGTGTTATGGATTTGAACTCCTCCTTTTCTGTTTTGAATTAAGAACCAATGGTGATTAGTTATAAACTGATGGGCTTACAAATGCAATTTGTTAGTAAATATCCAAGAGGAAAGAAACACAGCTGTGCAGAATCAAAGAACTTTGTGTTATTTAATTTAAATTGTTACTGGTCTACTGACTTTGAACCTGGAGGAGGCCTAGATATGGTTTGGCAAGCATACTGATATGTACCTTTGGTATCTATATGTTTGCTTGTTTAATTTTGGTACCAGTACAAGCTTGTGTCAATGTCCTGGATGGCTCTGTAGCTAATGGTCACTCTTACCTCTGGAGATATAGAAAGGACTGCTGGAGACTGGATCATCACAATGTCACCCCTTAAGTCTAGGCAACATCTGAAGCATTAGTAGGAGAAAAGGGAGAATAAATTATTTGGTAAATTTTAGCTATGAACAACAAAATTTCTTTATGACTTGGGATCTCTTTATATAGAATGAGAACTGGATGTTTAAATGCAATACTCTATCTTTTCATTTGTTCAGTCACCTTACCTGAAATACAGTAGAAACACAATGATAGATGGGAACAGCCTGTTTCCATTTTATTTCCCTCATGTATGATGATTGTGTCACAGCCCAGAGAAGAATAGTCTTGCAGTATTCCAAGAGACAGAGGCATCAGATGAAGCAAAATCTATGCATGTGATGGTGACTTCATATAGTTTTATGTACAAGACTGTCAAAAGAACAGGCTACTTGGTTCTTCTTTGAACACATTATGCCTCTGCCTCCTAAATACTTGATTAAATGTTGATAGTTGTGAGCTGTGTATTCACCATACATAAAATTGGCCAGTAAATACAATATAATTCAGTTCTTCATAAAGCTAGAGCCAACTGGAAAATACAACATCTCAGATCTTTGGTCCATGGCTATGTTTTTCCCTTGTTGTTTCTCACAGTATAGACAATGTATTTTTTTTTTTTATGATCTGAAGGTCTTTTAAAGTCTCACAGCATACGATGCTATAATACTAATCAATATTAATGAACAACAGACTGCAACAATTTGAGGTGCTGGTAAGACATTTTCCCCTTAGAGTGGAATGTAAACCTTAAAAATTCTATGGGTTTGATCACAGAGTTCTAAATATTAAATACTAGTATCTCCATTCCAGATTTAAAAAAATCAAGCATTACATCTTGCATATATTATCACTAAGTGTGATACAGAGTTCTTGGTAGGCTCTCAATGCACAATACAGAACAGCGATTAATTTGTCATGATATCTAAAAGAACAGCATTCTGAGGGACTTTCAATCCAGAGAGGGTACTTCAACAGGTTAATACTATAAAGCAAGAGATGTTTCAATAGGGTTCTGTAATGAAGATAAGAGTATATTTTTATAATAATGACAAGGGCTGAGATTTGTGGCATTCCTTAATAAAGATTTAATTATTAAGATTCTAGTTCAACACTATGTAATTATCAGAAAATATAAATTACCCTTTGCTCCCAGGCCATGAGTTCTTATGGAACTTTACTTAAATAACTGTGAGTATTGCCTAAAGTGGGGATCCTAGACTTGTCAAAGTTTGTGGTTTGGTTGTACCTAACAATGGTCATCCTTAAGCTAGAAGGGGTAGTTTTATTATTTATCCTTAGAAGATACAATTTGTAACTTATCTTTGAGGACAAATGTGTAATTAAGTTTACCTGAGTATGATAGTAAAGCATGTAATTACTTCCCACGTTCTTGTAGTATTGTAAATAACTAATACAAATTCAGAATGCCAAGGATGTGGATTTTGTCAAATAAATTCATGTTCAGGGAAATGCTGTCTTAGGTTCTGTTATTAGCCAAAGCAGATAATTCTACACTAAAACCACTATCATGTGAGCTGAGGGAGAAAAAAACAAGTTATGTTGGTGATTATTCAAAATGGGTATTACTTATCAGACTCATGTGAATAAAGGAGTGGCAACACAAACACTCAAGATGAATAGAGAGTCTTCTCTGTATACATCCTGGCAGAAAAAGATTCCCAAGAGATGATTTGCCAGTACCTAGACATGGAGAATTAAAAGTGCTGGAAAAGAGGTTTGGGGGTTCTGATGACCAACTCTGACCTATATAGCATGAAGCACATATGTTTTACACACATATACATTCAGATAAAAACACTCAAGCATAAAATAAAAATGAGTAAATCTTAATATTTTGGCATGTATTGGCTTCTGTAGTAACACCTGGTGATTTTTTAATTTCCTCAGCTTCTGTTCTTATGCCTCCCTTCTAATGTTTGATTTTGCAAACTTGAGTACTAGCTCTGACCCTTTTAGTTAGTTTGACTATGGGATTGTCTATCTTGTTGAATTTCTCAAAGAACCAATTCTTAGTTTTCTTGATTCATTGTATTGTTCTCTTTGCTTCTAATTGGTTGATTTGAGCCATGAGCTTGACTATTTCTAGTCATCTCCTCTTCTTTTCTGTGTTTGATTCTTTTTATTATACAGCTTTCAGGTTTGCTGTTAATTTGCTAGTATAGAATCACTCCAATTTTTTTATGAAGGCCTTTAGTGCTATTAAATTTCTTTTAACAATGTTTTCATTGTGTCCCATAAGTTCAGGTAAGTTTTGCTTTCATTTTCATTGAATTCTAGAAAGACTTTAATTTATTTTCTTTTTAATTTTTTTTCTTTTTTAAATTGGATATTTTATTTATTTACATTTCAGATGTCATCCACTTTCCCCATTTCCCTTCCCTAGAACTCTCCTATCTCATCCCCCCTTCTCCTTCTTGCTTTTATACCATTTTAATTACATGCAAATATTAAGGTCACTTCTAGTTTGAGGTACTAGCAATACAATAGATGCAAATAGTCAAGGAACAAATAAGACAATAAACACAAATAGTCAAAGAACAAGCAAGGCAATAAACAAAATTTTGTGAACACTCCCATGATCACTGTTTCTTTCTTTTTTTTTTTTTTTTCTTGAGAGGGCAGGAAGTTTAGAGTGGGTGGATGTGTGGGGGCACACCCTCATAGAAATGGGAGAAAAGAGGATGGGATAAGGGGGTTGGGGGGAAATGGGGAAAGGGGATAACATCTGAAATGTAGATATATAAAGATCCAATAATAAAAAAATCAACAAGCAAACCAACAAACAAACAGAAAATGGAACTGGCAATTGAGGTAGAACATTTGCGACATTTTGGCAGCAATTTAACATTACTCTTATTACTGAGATTCCTTATAATTGTCAAGGACAAGAGACTGTAGAATGGGCCCACGGAACTTTAAAACTATCTCCATTTGATGCATATCAGCCCCTCCACAGGTAGAGGGCATGAGTACAGGCCTCAGCCTCAAAAGATTTCCATATTAATGAGATACCTAAAGACCAGAAGGCTAGCTAATTATGTATTCTTTTCCAGACCTCCTCCCCGCTCCCTCCCTATTTAAGTCAGGTCTCCCCTGACCTAAGGGGAGTGCACATCCAGATTCAACTATCATCCACTATGAAAATACAGCTTTGGAAACCCATGGACTTTCACATGTCTTTTCAGGGTCCACTGTGCTTCCCTGAGGACCTCTCTATGTTCCAGCAGTGGAGGGCTGCCTCTTCAAGCAAGCCAAGAGAGTTATCAAAAAATTCCTTTTCTGCAGGGTGTGTTCCAGAGCTTTCCATCTCCCTCCCTCACTTTTATCAGCATGCCGCACATCTCACATCTTTGTTCTGTCTTGGCCTCCCACGGGCGTCTTGGAGCCACAAAATGGAGGCCCAGAGCCCGCCATGGCTGCTGTGTTGCTTCTTCACCCAAGCGCCCGGAGCTGGTGGGCAGTGGCCTTCTCTTCGAGTCCACTCCACAGCCCTACTCTCCCCCTCAGAACTTTAGACTTAGTTTGCTCCCTGCCCGGAAGTGCCTTGCGCCTCTCACAACCCAGTGTCCTTGCATTGCATGGAACCAACTCAGTCAAAATCCCTTGAGCTTCTTCTCTCCAGAGGCATGCCTCCCTGAGGTGCTGTGAAGGACAGAAGATGTGCAGGGACTCACAACTCAGCCCAACAGAAAGAACCACACTCAGACACAGGCCATCACTTCCCCACATCCCCATACATCACAAAATTGTTTAAATCATGTTCTTTTAATTTAATTTTTTTTTTTAAATTGGGATGCCAAGGAACATTCTGCTGAGTGTCTATGGCACTCTACAATTAGCCATACTTATGCATAGGTGAAAGAGAAGGATCCACTTAACGGCATAAGGCATGATCCTGATCAGGTATTTAATATGTGGAAGAAGGCATGTTTGTGGTTTTTCTTCAGGGTACTGAAGGAGCATGGTGGCTGCCAGAGTGATGTGTGAGACATGCTGATGCCAGGACAAAGAATGATGATGACCTGTGAGAATGCTGAGTGTCCTGACAATGGGGACTTGGAAGTTGTATTGGACATATGTTCCTGACCCACCATTACTTACATATACCCCTGATGGGACAAAGCTGCCTTGGCGCAAGTTTTTAGACCTTGTAGGACAGAGAATCAAAAAGAGAAGTTATAATGACCCTTGTATTTTTCTAAAATGTGACCAGATGTTGAGACTTAATAATGTACTGGTCTAGAAATCAATCCAATATTGGAAATAAAAGTCTTCATTGAAAAGTCTGGTTTGGGACATTTTCAGAGACATATTTGGAAGCAGCTGCAGTTCTCTATGATGTTATGTTAGCAAGAGATAAAGTTGGGGCAGGATCTGGATTTCAAATAAGTGTTAATACATATGTTATGGCTCTTTTAATTGTCAAGTTAAAATTATTTTTGTTTCTTCTACCGTATTTAATGTAAGTTGCTTTGATTACATCCTTTCTAATTGTATTAGTGTGTTGAAATCTGACATGTCAGTTAGGGAGGTCTATCAACCAGCTTTTCTTTTATTGTCCTGAGTATCACAGAAGCTTGGTCTCTGAAAAAAGCTTGCAAGTACTGGCAGAAGTGAGTCAGGCTTGAAGCAGAAGCAAGAGGGTAGTGTGCTTGATTATTGCTGGTGTAACAGCTTTAATTACATTAATTGCTAGCACCACTGCTTCTGCAATTGCTTTGACACAAGAAGTTCAAACAGTTACTTTTGTTAATAATTTAGCAATAAAGTTACTAATGTGTTGAATATACAAGAGGATTTAGATAGGCTTTTGGAACAACAGATTGATGCTCTTTATCCTTTCAAATTATTGGAAGAAGGTTGAGAGTTTATAAGTAAGGAGCCATCCTGAGTGTCATGACAAATAATGGATTCATGTTAGTTCTTTTTTAAAAAAAATGTTTGTCTTGTGTATTTTTTTAGATATTTTCTTTATTTATATTTCAAATATTATCCCATTTTCTGGATCCTTCCCCAGAAACTTCCTATCCCATACCCCGTCCCCTGCTTCTATGAGGGTGTTCCGCTACCTATCCATCCACTCCCACCTCCCTGCCCTGGCATTCCCCTAACTGGGTCATGAGGCCTTCACACGACCAAGGGCCTCTCCTCTCATTGATGTCAGATAAGGCCATCCTTTGCTACAAATGCAGCTGGAGCCATGGGTCCCTTCATGTGTAGTCTTTTGCTGATGGTTTAGTCCCTGGGAGTTGTGGGGGTCTGTTTGGTTGATATTGTTGTTCTTCCTATGAGGTTGCAAACCCCTTCAGCTCCTTCAGTCTTTCCTCTAACTCTCCATTGGGGAGTCCTTGCTCAGTCCAATGGTAGGCTGGGAGTATCTGCCTCTGTATTTGGCAGGCTCTGGCAGAGCCTCTCAGCAGACAGCTTTATTAGGCTCCAGTCAGCAAGTATTTCTTGACATCTACAATAGTTTCTGCATTTGGTGACTGTATATGGGATGGAACCCCAGGTTGGGCAGTCTCTGGATGGCCTATCCTTCAGTCTCTGCTCCATACTTTGTCTCTGTGTTTGCTACTTGTTCCCCCTTCTAAGAAGGATCAAAGCATAAACACTTTGGTTTTCCTTCTTCTTGAGCTTCATCAAAACAGTCCCATAACCCCTAAAGAAATACAAGTCGTCATTAAAAGACTCCCAATCAAAGAAGCCCAGGACCAGGTGGGTTTGGTGCAGAATTCTATCAGACCTTCAAAGAAGACCTAATACCAATATCTTCAAGATATTCCACAAAATAGAAACAGAAGGAACACTACTCAATGCATTCAATGAAGCTATAATTATGCTTATAATGAAACTACACAAAGACCCAACAAAGAAAGAGATCTTCAGACCAATTTCCTGTATGAATATTGATGCAAAAATACTCAATAAAAGTCTTGCAAACTGGACCCAAGAACACACCAAAACAATCATCCACCATGATCAAGTAGGCTTTATCCCAGGCATACAAGGATGGTTCAATATATGGAAATCTGTCAACATTATCCACCATATAAACAAACTCAAAAGAAAGATAAAACACATGATCATCTCAGTAGGTGCTGAGAAATCATTTGACAAAATTCAGCACCCCTTCATGGTAAAAGGCTTGGAAAGATCAGGAATTCAAGGCCAATACATATACATAGTAAAAGAAATATACAGCAAACCAGTAGCCAACATCAATCTAAATAGAGAGATATTTGTAGCAATCCAACTAAATTCAGGGACTAGACAAGTTTGCCCACTCTCTCCCTACGTATTCAATATATTACTTGAAATCCAGAGCAATTAAACCACCAAAGGAGGTCAAAGGGATACAAATTTGAAAGGAAGAAATCAAACCATCATTATTTTCAAATGATACGATAGTATACTTAAATGACCCCCAAAATTCAACCAGAGAACTCCTAAACCTGATAAAGAACTTCAGCAAAGTGGTTAGATATAATATTAACTCAAAGAAATCAATAGCCTTCCACTACTCAAAGGATAAACAAGCTGAAAAAGAAATTTGGGAAATAACACCCTTCACAATAGTCACAAATAATATAAAATACGTTGGTGAGACGTTAACCAAGTAAGTGAAAGATATATTTGGCAAGAACTTCAAGTCACTGAAGAAAAAAATTGAAGATCTCAGAAGATGGAAAGATCTCCCATGCTCATGGATTGGTAGGATTAATATAATAAAAATGGCCATCCTCCTAAAACAATCTGTAGATTCAATTCAATTCCCCACAAAAATTCCAACTCAATTCTTCATAGAGTTAGAAAGAGCAATTTGCAAATTCATTTGGAATAAGAAAACCCAGAATAGTGAAAACTATTCTCAATAATAGAAGAAGTTCTGGGGGAAATCACCATCCCTTCCCTCAAGCTGTAATACAAAGTAATAGTGATAAAACTGCATGGTATTGGTACAGAGACAGGCCGACAGATCAATGGAATAGAATTGAAGACCCAGAAATGAACTCACACATCTATGGTCACTTGAGCTTTGACAAAGGAACTAAAAAAAAAAAGACAGCATTTTCAACAAATGGTTCTGGTTCAACTGGAAGTCAACATGTAGAAGAATTCACATTGATCCATATTTATCTCCTCTTACAAACCTCAAGTCCAGTTGGATCAAGGTTCTCCACCTAAAACCAGATATACTGAAACTAGTAGAAGAGAAAATGTGGAATACCTTTGAACATATGGGCACAGGTGAAAATTTCCTGAATAGAACTCCCATGGCTTATGCTGTAAGAACAACAATCAACAAATGGGACCTCATAAATTTGCAAAGCTTCTGTAAGGCAAAAGACACTGTCAATAGTATAAAATGTCAATCAACAGACTGCCCCTCCTTCAGTTTCTGTCCTGTACTTTGTATTCATATTTGCTCCCTTGTCTCCTTAGAGGTCTGCAAGAGTCTGACATATTCAGTGGCAGATGCTCACAACTAACCATTAAACTGATCATGGGTTCCCAGTAGAGGAGTTAGAGTGAAGACTGAAGGAGTTGAAAGAATTTCGTGACACCATGAGGAAAACAATACTAACCAACCAAACCCCCTAGGGTCTAAATCAACAGCCTGGGAGTGATTAGGGTGGGACACATGGCTCCAGCTATATATGCAAGGGAGCTATATATAAGTGGGAGAAGAGATCCTTGGTCCCATGAAGGCTGGACAGTCTGTGTGTGTGGTGTGTGTGTGTGTGTGTGTGTGTGTGTGTGTGTGGAATTCGAGGGTGGGGAGGTGAGGTGCTGGGGTGGGAGTTCCTGGGAGGGAGGGGGAATGGGGTAAGGGGAGAACATCTGAAATATAAATAAAATTTCCAAGAAAAAAAAAAGAAAAAAAAAGACATTAAAAAAATGTCAACCAACAGATTGGGGAAAAGATCTTAAGGGCTAATATATACAACGAACTCAAGAAATTAGACTCATAAAATCATATCCATTAAAATGGTACAGTCAAGTCACACATCATTTGACAACCAATCTTTGTCAAATAGACAAAAAAAAATAAAAAAAAAATTATCAGGAAAAAAAAAATGGGGTACAGAGCTAAACAAAAAATTTTCAACTGAGGAATATTTAATGGCTGAGAAGCATCTAAAGAATGTTCAACACCCTTAATCATCAGGTAAATGCAAATTAAATAACCCTGAGATTCGACCTCACACCAGTCAAATGGCTAAGATCAAAAACTAAGGTGACAAAAGATGCTAGTGAGGATATGAAGAAAGAGTAATACTGCTCCATTGTTGGTGGGGTGCAAGTTGGTACAACCCCTCTGGAATGCAGTCTGTTGGTTCGTCAGAAAATTGGACATAATATTACTTGAGAACCCAGCTATAAAATTCCTAAGCATATACCTAAAAGATGCTCCAAATATGACAAGGACACATGCTTCACTATTTCATAGCTTCTATATTTATAATAGCCAGAAGATAAAAAAGACTCGTTTTCCTTCAACAGAGGAATGGATACAGAAAATATGGTACATTTATATAATTGTGTACTACTCAGTTATTAAAATCAATGAGTTCATGAAATTTGCGGGCAAATGGATGGAACTTGAAAATATCCTGTGTGAGGTAACCCAGTGACAAAAGAACCCACATGGTTTGCACTCACTGATAAGTCTTTAATTTCTTTTTTAAATTCTGCCTTAACCAAGCTATCACTGAGTAAACAGTTGTTCCCTTTCCATAAGTATATTGTCTTTTTTTGTTTCTGTAGCATTTGTAGTCCAGCCTCAGTCTCTGGTAGTCTCTAATAGAATACAAAGGATTATTTTGATCTTTTTGCATCTGACTTGTTTTCTGTTATATGGTCAGTTTTGGAGAAGGTTCTCTGAAGTGTTGAGAAACATGTTAATTTTTTTTTGTTTGGGGGTAAAATGTTCTGTAAATATCTGATAAATCCATTTGATTCACAACTTTGTTTCATTATGTGTCTGTTTACTGTTTCATGGACCTGTCCATTGGTGAGATTGGCATGTTGAAGGCTCCACTATTGTGTGGGGTCCATTTTGTGATTTGAGCTTTAGTATAGTTTCTTTGATGAATGTGTTCTTGCATTTAGGGTGTAGATTTTCAGAATTGAGACATCATCTAGGTGGATTTTTTCATTTGATATATATGAAGTGTCTTTCCTCATTTCTTTTTATTACTTTCGTTGAATGTCTTTTTTATTAAATATTAGAATGTCTACTCCAGCTTAATTCTTGGAAATTGATGATTCTCTAGCCCTTTACACTGAGGTAGTGTCCATTTTGTTGTTGAAATATGTTTCATGCATTCACCAGAATGATTGAGCCTGTTTTATATCCAATCTTTGAGCTTGTATCTTTTTAAAATAGAGTTGACTCCATTTATGTTGAGAGATATTAATGGCCAATGACTGTTAGTTTCTGTTGTTTTGACGTTGGAGGTGATACTATTTGTGTGTATGTGATTTTCTTCTATTGAGTTTGTTGGGAGATTGTTAATTTATTGTGTTTTCTTGGGTATAGTTATTCTACTTGTGTTGGAGTTTTCCTTCTAATATCTGCTATAGGATTGGATTAGTAGAAAGATATTGTTTAAATTTTGTTTTCTCAAGGAATATCTTGATTTTCCCATCGACAGCAATAGAATTTTGCTGGCTATAGTAGCCTGGGCTGGTTTCTGTGTTCTCTTAGAGTCTATATGATATCTATCTAGTATCTTCTGGCTTTTAGAGTCTCTGGCATCTGTGTAATTCTGATGCCTGTCTTTATATGTTATTTGGCATTTTTCTTTACAGTTTTTAATATATTTCCTTGTTCTATACATTTATTGTTTTGATTGTTATATGGCAGCAGGATGTGCTGTTCTTGGTATTTGAGGGTTGGGAGGTGAGGTACAGGGGAGGGTGGGTGGCGGTACACCATCATAGAGGCAAGAGGGGGGGGAAGGGATAGGGAGTTCCTGGGAGGGAGGGGGGAAAAGGAGGTAAGGGGAAAACATCTGAAATGTAAATAAAATTTCCAATTAAAAAAAAAGAAAATGAGAAAAAAAAAGTAAAAAAAAAAATGTGATATCTTTGGGATCCTAACAAAATGACTTGTCAGCCAGTTCAGAAGTGTGCCTTTGATCCTAGCACTAAGGAGACGGGGACAAGTGGATCTCTGTAAATTTGAGGCCAGCCTGGTCCAACAGAGTGAGTTCTCGGGACAGCCACTGCTACACAGAAAAACCCTGAGATGAATCCTTTTTGAGAGTACATTATATTATCTGTGTTCCAACAAGAAATATTTTTCCACTTCTGGAAACAGTTACTAGAACTTTCAAATTATACTTCTGAATCATTACAATGGTAAAGATGAACTGGTTATTTTTCTGTTTTTTGTTTTAATTTGAGGCAAATAAGTTATCCTAAATTCAGAAACATTTTGCTCTTAGAATACAACATTTTTTCAGTCAAATTTGTGGAAGAGTTAAAGTTTTAGTAACATCATGATTTGTCTTTTCATAAAATATGCTATTCTTCCTGATTTCTGCTTATTAACAATTAAATATTGTGTCAAATATTGTATGTCCTCTATAAATTTAGAAAGTAGTCTCAAAAAATGTCCTTAGTAGTACAGGATCTTTATAAAAGAAATTCTTCTCTGCTGAAAAATATGCGTTGTCCTAGATTGGCCTGGGAGTTTTGGGACATGAGCCTATGCTTAGTTACTGAGACAAGTAATTCTGCAGTTGTACCTAGATTTTTCCATTTTCTGCTGTTGGAATGTGACCAAAGCAAAATACACTGCTCCAAGAATTTATTAATTGACTTGGCACACAGTGTGCAAGTGTCTGTCCCAGAGAGGACAGGACATGACCATGAGGAATCTCTCCCAGCAAACAAGGACTACAATGGGAATATTAACATGACACTGTGATCCGTGTTGCATGGGGCACTTGGGACATCTTTGTTCACTGTGTTTAATTTTGTTGAAAGTTATTATGTTCTGAATCCCAAATGCCAGATGTGATATCCAGAGGACCAACTATCAGTATTTTCTATTATAGTGTTCAATTCTATCTTCAATATTTAACCCTTCATGCTGAAAAATTGTGGTAAACAATAAAAATTGTAGGTGACAATAAAAAAAGGTGACAAATGTAAGAATCTCAGACTGAGCAAAAGGTGGAACCCATTAGCCCATAGGAATGAAGTGCCTCCATCTTTACATGGAGTCAGAGCTTCTAGTGTCCCAGGTTGTTGGGATTAAGTTATGTGCATCTACTGTGTATTTACACATTTGTACTTTAGTAAAGTTTGCTAATTTTGTTAATTTTTACTTTCTAAATTACTAAAAATAGCCCTAATAAATTATAATTTTCATTAAAGAAAGAGGTACACGAAACTTACAAAAACTTTCAAGAACACATAGTATTTTTTAACCAATTGGAATTATGAGTGAGTTAAACATTTAATAATCTCTTCTTTGATGTATATTCACAGAGAATAGGACATTGTTCATTACTATGCCCAATACATATTTAGAATGTATTATTTAAATTAGATATCATTTATAGTAGAAGTTTTCAAATAACCTTCAAAATGTCATCTTTAACTTTAACACCTTAACAAAGAGATGCATCCACAGGAGCCATATGTATGGTTTGACCACAGACATCTGGGTCCCTGGGTTTATGCAAATTGCTGAGGTGAGTGAGCCTTGCAACTGTGCCCAGCCCTAACTCTTTCCAAATAATTTGCATGTTCTTACTGTACAGCCTTGGGGACTTCTTCATATATCCAGTCTGACCTGTGTAGTTGTCATTGCAGTCAGAACTCAGCATGGACATTTGGGCCTCTGCTCAGTTCCTTGGGCTCCTGTTGCTCTGGTTTCCAGGTAAAAATGGTCTAGAATGGGAAATTCACTGTTATAATGTGATTAGTATGACTGAATTGGGTGAAGTCCTCTCTTGACATGATTAACTATGTGAGTCTTTATCATGTCTCTACCCCTAGGTGCCAGATGTGACATCCAATGACTCAGTCTCCATCCTCCCTGCCTGCATCTCTGGGAGACAAAGTCACCATCAGATGCAGGGCAAGTGAGGGTATTAGCAATTATTTAAACTGGTATCAGCAGAAACCAGATGGAACTATTAAACCCCTGATCTACTACACATCCAATTTGCAATCTGGTGTCCCAGCAAGGTTCAGTGGCAGTGGGTCTGGTACAGATTATTCTCTCACCATCAGCAACCTGGAGTCTGAAGATGTTGCAACGTATTTCTGTCTGCAGTTCATAAGTTCTCCCACAGTGATACAAGCCATAACAAAAACTCCATGAAAGCAGAAGTGAGAGCTTGGGCTACCCAAGATTCTGCTACTCATAAATGAGCCACTGAAACCAATTCTCAAGTTTCACAGTACTTTTATCAAAGTTCATGGGGAGTCTGTTGTTTTGGTAGAAGAGGATAAACAGTCTTCTCTATACCCTAAGAATCTTTCTTCCTCTCCATTTTCAATAATAAAGAGTCTCAATTTCTTTTCCACCACATCAAAATACAGTTAGTGTAGCCTCCACTGTATATAGTGCAGAGGTTGCCTTAGAAAAAAAGAACAACACTGCCATATGATACAAATATGTTTAATAAGTGTTTAGAGCATCACTTGTGTGCACATTTAGTTTGGCCTGCTTTACAATATCCACCATAGAAAATCACCCTATATTTCTAACATCTTTACATAGATAAATAGCATTGGTATATATATACAGAAGAAGTTTCCTAATGTGTAAACAAGAAAGAACTTATCATGCAGGAAAAAAGTGACATAATTTGAGGAGTTCATCTTAGGCAAAGGGGCATGAGAAAGAAGTAGGCAATACAGTTTTTCTCTCATGTATAGAATTCAGACTACAAGTAATACTATGTACATAATATATATAAATATATAAATATTTTTGTATATTTCTATTGCATATATATATGCAGAGGAAAAGTGATATGCTTTGATTTTCATTTTAAACAGTCAAACAATCTCTCCCTTTTCAACAATTGAAAGAAATAAATGGTGGAGTAAAGAAGCTGACATAGCAAATGAGCTCATATCTCTGGCCCACCTTGCTTGACTCAGGCTGAATGATAACAATTAGACTGTCATTATTGGTCACAATTGTTTTATTTAAACAGCATCAACAAGTCTGCTGTCAAGAAACATGGACAAAGGGGAAAAAATGAGTAGACTAGTTCAACTGCTATGCAGCAATTGGCGTATTTAAGGGAATGCTGCAAAGGACCTGAGAACACATTCCAAATTCTGTCCACTGTTTAGATTGGAACAATCCTTAACCAAACAAAGCTATCTGCAAGCAGAAGTTGAAAATTGAAAGTAAAGCAAAATGAAACTTACAATTCCCACAGATCAAGGCAGAAAGTACAGGTTTTCAGATGACCTTTTGTGAGTCAGTGTGAGCAGGTTGTTTCTTTGGACATTGCATCATGCCCTAAGGTATCTGTCTGGATATTGCTCTCTGACCGTTATGTCTCTTTGTGAACACACATCACTATGTTTTTTAAAGTACTGACCTCTCTTGATTCTTCCAGACAATGAGACACAGTCAAGGACCTCAAGTAGGATTATCAGTCAGTGAAAAAATCAGGTTAGCCATGTAAACTTTACATCATTTATTCTGACACTTTGATCACACCAAGCATTAATGAAAATATCTGAACCTATGTACAATGGAAGTAGGGAGACAGAAACAATGCCTGAATTTCCTGATCCATCTTTTCTTTATTGATATGCAAAGTGGGATGACCTATGGACTAATTTCTATGAGACTAATACATTCTAACCTGGCTTAGTCAAGGGATTTTCCACAGAACATCTGAGGTTGTGTAGCTTTAGTGTAAGAAAAAAAAAAAAAAAAAAAAAAAAATCTGCTCCTTGGAATTTGTCATCCCTGCTTTGCATGGTAGCCCTAGCTACCAGTGTTAGCTGGAACCAATTTAAACACTCACACCATAACACTGGGGAAGATCTGCCTCAGGTAGAACCTCAACTGAACATTTAAGTTCCAGGTCAACTCATCTCTCTCCAGTTATTTTGGACCCCAGATGAGGGAAATTTTAGACTTATTATAAGTCTTTGTAAACTTAATGTTCAATCCACCATAATACCAACCCAGCACTGCAACAAGTACAGCATCTAAATCTCATTATAATATCAACCCCTGCTTTTATGTGCAGTGTAATAGATGTGATACAGGTTACACCAGTGACTCTTTTGTTTCCTATCTCAGACATCAGAGTAGTACTGTCAATATAAATTCTACCTTCCATTTCTCTGTGTTGAAAAGAGCCACTGTCTCCTTCAGGGAGGTTCTAAGTAA
Source organism: Mastomys natalensis (assembly GCA_021653895.1). Lineage (NCBI taxonomy): Eukaryota > Metazoa > Chordata > Mammalia > Rodentia > Muridae > Mastomys > Mastomys natalensis. The sequence continues at coordinate 48,512 of JAJTUV010001610.1, read as the reverse complement.
TGTAGTTTCTTGGCTTGATATCAGAAGATTCAAGTTATGAATATATAAGTTGGTTCTTCTTTATACCTGTTGTGCTCCTAGTTTCCTCATCAAAGATGTAAGCACAAGTAATACTGAAATCCCAGCTTTCATTTATGTCTGTGATTCTGGGAAGCTTTTCACTAAATCTTGGACATGATACAAAATCTCTATATGAATGTTGTTTGCTTCTTGTAGCTGTTACTTTTTTTTTTCAATACAAAAGGTGCCCTACTCCATGCACCTCTTCAACCCTTCTGATCTATTTAATTAGAACAAAAGTATTGTGTAGAAGTTTTATTAAAATGTATTAATACAAATGTTCCTTATGCTATATAAAATAATAACAAGAGTGAATAACAAAAACGTCTTCTATCATGCAAGCCCAGCCCTCCAAAAATAGACTGAGATACATATATGCATACATGCACACATACATACACACACATAGTCACTCACACACACAAACACACACACACACACACACACACACACAAGAGAGAGAGAGAGAGAGAGAGAGAGAGAGAGAGAGAGAGAGAGAGAGGCACATTAGTGTTTTAGCAGATCACTAGTTTCTACCGTCTCAAACCTAAGAATGACATAAAACAGCTTCATAGTACTGTAGATATTCTTCTATCATCTCTCTATAACTGCTTCTTTGATGTAGCCAAAAATGTATTTTAAACATGCCCTAACTTATGGCTATGTTATATCAAAGAGTAAACTCAATTTGTTTATTTCCATGTTGAAATATGAAGTTTTAGGCAACCAACTCTGTGTTTCCTGGCCATGGTAACCTAAAATGACTCCAGAATATACTCTTTCTGTGCTCTCCACACTTATGTAGGAAATATGCACTTTAGTTTTTAGGTCTTTATGCTGATCTCCTGATATTTGGAGCAGAAGCTATTCCTAAAGCTATTGCTGATATAAATGTTTACAGCAACTGTAGAAATCAATATAGTGCTTCCTCAGAAAAGAGAATCAACCTTCCTCAGGATCCCGTTATACTACTCTTAAGCATATATCTGAAGGTTGCTCCATTTTTCCAAAAAGACACTTGACCAGTTATGTTCATAATAGCTTTATTCATAATAGCCAGAAACTGGAAACAGTCTAGGAAGTCCCTCAGTCAAAGATGGATAAAGATATTGTGCTACATTTACACAATGGAGTATTACTCAGGTTAAATAAATGACATCATGAAATTTGAAGGCAAATGAATTGAAGTAGGAAAAATCATCTTGACTGAGGGAATGCAGACCTAGAAAGATTTCATAAATCATGTTAATTTATATGTGAGGAGGGTTTGTGCACATGAATACAAGTGCACACAAATTCCAGATTTGTTGATGTCTGATTTCCCTGGACAGAAATTTACAGTCATGAGCTTCTTAATACAAATCTGGGAACCAAACTACTCTACCCTGCAAGGATCATCCGTATTTTAACTGCTGAGCCATCTATCCTGTCCATTATTTTATATTCCTTAAGTACCACACATTGAGGACAATTCCTTGAACCTAGCTTCTTAGGGTTGTTGTTTTCCAAAGTATTCTTCTAACACCTCTGCTAATAGTTAGAAGACATATACTCAATGATTAAATAAATATTTCAACAGAATAACTTGCACACAGATTCATGTATTCTCATGCAGTTTATAGAAGCTGAGGAAATACGGAAGCATAAACTTTAAGGGCAACTGGGTAAAGAAATAACACCAAAGCTGCAGAAGTTCATTATTTTCATGAAACATTCAGAGAACTAACAGAAATTGTAGAGTAAGGAGTACCCAAACAAACCTCTTGGGAAGAGAAGTAGAATACATTAGCTTCCTAACATTCTAAATAATGTTAACCATTTTATCTGAGTCTTAAGTTCAAAATACACAATTCACAATATAAATTAGGTTTTTAAACAGAGAGATTTGTAAATAAGAGCTTATTTCATTATTTAAAATTTTATACGCTAGCTGTCTTTTGTTTTAGTTAATTTGTGCTTTGGAAGTAAATATTCAATATTTAAGAGAATTATATAATATTATTTGGAACATCTGGTATCATGGTTTCATTTCAGTAACTGTTTTTCTACACCATGTACAGTTGACAAAATTGCAAAGTACTATTCAGTTCAAAATTACCTAGCATGGATTTGAGTGTGGATTAATTAGCATTTGTATCTCCTGTGATTAGGGTACAGGAACTTCCTGACTTTTCTGAGTGGCTCTCACCAACAAACATAGTTCCTAGTGACAATTTCAAAATGAAGACCCATGAACAGATGATTACACTGAGGTATTAAAAGGCTAAGTCTAGGGCTGAAGAGATGGCTTAACTGTTAAGAGCACTGACTACTCTTCTAGAGGTCCTGAATTTAATTCCCAGTATTACAGACAGTGGCTCACAATCATCTGTAATAGAATCTGATGCCCTTTTCTCGTGTGTCTAAAGAAAGCTACAGTGTACTCACATACACAAAATAAATAAATCTTTTTTAAAAAGTCTGAATCTATTTTTGTTAATCTAGTTAGAGTCCTCTGTGAACTTTGACTCCCCATTGCTTTGGCTGTAAAATATAGATGTCTATGGGGATGGTGAGAGAAGACAGATTTTTTCTTCAAAGCTAGGAAGAATCTAATAAAGCTCAGTTTTCTTTATTGAAAAAAACTCTGAATTGGAAGATTTTCCCTAAGACTCAATAAAGAGAAAAATAAAAAGCGTTCCTATTCATTCTTTTTTATGCTTCTAAGATAGCCTTTCTCTTAAAAACCTTTTCTTAATAAACGGTTAAACGAATAATGTGATAATTCTTGAAGGCTGCCCTCAATTGCTTTTCATGGTTGTGATAAACATCATGACCAAAAGCTAATTGGGGAGGAAAGAGTTTAGATCAGTTTAGAGTTCTACATTACAGCATAGCATGAGGGCAATTCAGGGCAGGAATTTAACCAGGGCAGGTACTGAACTGAAAGTAGAAACCAGGAAGGAGTGCTGATACCTGAATTATTCCCCACAGTTTGTTCATCCTCATTTCTTGTACCACCCATGAGCACCTGCCCAGGCTTAGCATTGTCTATATTGACCAGATATTCTCGTATCTATCATTAATCAAGACAATACCACAAGACTTTTCTAATGCTCAATCTTATGCAAATACTTCTTTCAGTCTTCCCAGATAGTCCTGACTAGTTTCAAGTTGATGAAACAAAGAACTGGAAAAACAAACAACAAAGGCTTTTATCAGGTTGTAATAAAGGGTCACCTTGAATTGCACATGCTACTTTTGAGGTATAACACATTCCCTTTTAACTTGTGTTTGTATACAGATATTAGCTTTTTATTGGTCAGAGACAGACATCCTTTTTTTAATTAATGTGTATGTTTTGCTGTCTATGTGTAATTGCTCACAAATTTGAATGACTACTGAGGAAAGACAGTTGTGAGGTATCATGGATCTGGACTTAGAGGCCATAGTGAGAAGTGCAACATAGGTTCTGGTTATTAATCTCAGCTCCTCTGGAAGAACTGCAGGCACTTGAAACTGCTGAGACATATGTTTACCAACCTGGAAAGATTTTACTATTGTAAAGATATGGTACTAAAATCATTTCACTGAATGAGTTGGTAATAGGTCTTAAAATATAAAAGTGTCTCTTCCTAAACTTGAGGTTTCCCTGGTCTACTATGGTAGATGAAGATATTCTCCCCATCACAGTTATCTGGTAATGTTCTTCTTGATAATCTAGGGACTCCATAATAATTAGATACAGCACATTTCCAGGATTTAACGTTTTATCTGGTGTTTCTTACCACTGTGGTAAACACTGTGACCTTAAGGCTTTGGAAAAAAAATTCTAAAAGCATGAGCTCCTAAATACATAAAGGATTTTTCTCAAAATATAAGGATGCACAACGAATTGTGTGAGGAGCTTCTCAGACCCAAATGATAAGAATTAGCTGCTCTAATGAGTCCCTAATGGGAAAGAAACAATTATAAAAACAAGACTCACAGTTCAAATAATAAACAGCCACCAGGAAAGGAAGTAAAGTAAGGGTGATCTCAGAGTGGGATTCCACCAATTTATATTTATTGTTTGTGCATAAAAAGGCAGGTAGATTTCTGACTTCATTTGCTATGATAAAAAAAAAAAGTACTTGTTGTCCTTTTCTAATAATAAAGGGGCAAAGGCCATAAAATGCTGATTCATGGGATAATCAAAAGGGAATCTGGGATAAATTTCTAAATTGATATGTAAATAAAAGACTGGTCTTTGTCTTCAAGAGGGAGCTACCTAGAGAGAGCTGCTTAGATAGCTAACATAGCTATTTTAGATTTTTTTCTAACAGATTTTCTGGCTTTGATTGGATAACCCAGTGAGAAGTCAGAAAGCCACAGAGCTCTTTTAGAATATTTGTAGCAGGTATTTTACTTTCCCATGAGCTATCCAGACAGCTTTTAGAATTTTCATTGCAGGCTTTCTAACTTTAATAAGAAAACCCAAGCACTTTTAGAAATTTTCTCTAATAGCCTTTCTGACTTTGGTAAAAAAAAAATCCAAAAGCTATCTCAAGGAATGAAAGAGAGCTATCTCAAATAGAGAGCTGTCTTAAACAGAGAGTTGTCTAAAGCTGAGAACTATTTTGAGTAGATACAAAGCTGTCTAGAGAGCTATCAGCTTGTACCCTACCATTTACTTGACTCATTTCTTCTGCTGTTTCCAAACACCTCTTGCTCAGGATGCCCTCTTCAAGCTAGGCTGGACCTTAGCATTCTTCCATGGGCCACAGCTCTCCCTTTATCCCTGGAAGACAGCTGCCACACGGGAAAACCAGGTGAGTTTCCCACAGCAAAATCCCTTGCTCAATGGGTCCCATGGTAATCCCAGCAACTAGAAATTGTGCCTTGTCCCCTCTAAACTCAGTCTTCTTGTCCACACCTCTAACTTCAATCCCAGACATCAGCAGCTACAAGTAACCACCAGATGAGAAGGTTACCACAAATATCTGCTTGACTGTGGCCCCACTGGCAAACCTAGTAACAGTGAGGGTGAGTTCCGTTCTGTACCTCCTGCACTCCATTTCCTAGACACAGCCCTCCATGCAACCCTGGAGGAGGACTGCTGTCACTTGATCTACCAAGCTTAATTGTAGTCTCAGTGGCATCCTGCCATCAGGGACTACCAGCTATGCCTTCAGTCTCTTAGACCTGTTGTCATCAGACTGCAATACCTGACAACACAAGGAACAATGAGATGACTAAAGGCCAGTTTAAGAACACAATCAACAAAAGCCAGGGGAATACGGATTACAGAAAGAGAGATGTCCTACTACAGCAAGCCAGAATATCTGAGCACCCCTCAAATTTTCAGAAAATGATCTTAAACCTAATCTTATGAAGATAATAGAGGCCTTTTAAAGAAAAACAACTAAATCTCTTAAAGAAATAATGGAAATACAATTAAAGAGGTAGAGGACTTTAAAGAGGAAATGAACAACTAAAAAGAAATACAGGAAAATGCAATCAAATAGGTGAAGGAATGGAATCAAAGTGTTCAGGACCTGAAAATTGAGAGACAACCAATAAAGAAAAGACAAACTAATGCAATTCTCAAGACAGAAATGGTAGGAAAGACAACAGGAACTACAGACACAGCATCATGAACAGAATGTAAGAGCTAGAAGACAGAATCACAGACACAGAAAACTATAATAGAAAATGTTGGTCAAAGAAAATGTTAAGTTAAAAGGTTGCTGACACAACATTCAGGAAATCTGGAATACAATGAAAAGATCTAGCTGAAAAATAATAGTAAAAGAGGAAGTGAAGAGTCCCAGCTGCTAAGATCAGAAAATATCTTCAACAAAGTGATAGAAGAAAATTTCTTAACTTTTTGTTAAGAAAGTGATGCTTATAACTGTAAAAGAACCTTACAGAACAATAAATACATTGGACCATAAAATCCTCCTGAAACATAATAATCAAAACACTAAATGTCCAGAACAAAGAATGCATATTAAAAGCTGTAAGGGAAAAATACCAAGTCAGACCTGTCAGAATTACACTTAACTTCTCAACAGAGACTCTAAAATGCAGAAGGGCTTGGGAAGAGGTCTTACAGATCCTTAAAAACCACAGATGAGAGCCTAGACTATCATACCCAGAACACTTCACTCACTATAGATAGAGAAAACTAAATATTCCATGACAAAATCAAATTAAAACCACAACTTTAGACTAACTACAGAGGATACTAGAAGGAAAACACCAATTCTAAAAGAAAACACAGACCCAAAGAGAGTTAATTACAAACTTTCACACACACGAAACCACAAAAAATTAACCATTTCATACCAGCAAATCTAAAAGAAGAGAAAACACACCCTAAACACTCATACATATAACCATGACCACCATCAAACTAACAGGAGTTAACAATGATTGATCATTAATTAACAACCATGAGATTCAATCTCAAACCAGTCAGAATGGCCAAATTAAAAACTCAGGTAACAACAGATGCTGGCTGGATGTGGAGAAAGAGAACACTCCTCCTTTGTTGGTGGGATTGTAAGCTCGTAGAACCACTCTGAAAATCAGTCTAACACTTCCTCAGAAAATTGGACATAATATTACCTGAGGACCGAGTCATACCACTCCTGGACATATACCCAAAAGATGCTCCAAAATATAACAAGGAAATATGCTCCACTGAGTTCATAACAGCCTTATTTATAATAGCCAGAAGCTAGAAAGAACCCAGATGTCCTTCAACAGAGGAATGGGTACAGAAAATGTGGTACATTTACATAATGGAGTACTACTCAGCTGTTAAAAACAGTGAATCCATGAAATTCTTAGGCAAATGATGGAACTAGAAAATATCCTGAGTGAGGTTACCCAATAACAAAATAACTCACTGATAGGTGGATGTTAGCTCCAAAGCTCAAAATACCCAAGATTCATCTCACAGACCACATGAAGCACAAGAAGAAGGCCAAAGTTGGGTGCTTTGGTCCTTCATAGTAATAACAAAATATTCATGGGAGCAAATACAGAGACAAAATATGGAGCAGAGACTGGAGAAGGGGCCGTCTGAAGACTGCCTACCTGGGATTCATTCCATGTGCAGTCAACAAATTCACACACTGTTGTGGATGCCAAGAAGTTCATGCTGACAGGAGCCTGATATACCTATCTCCTGAGAGGTTCTGCCAGAATCTGACATATACAGAGGCGGATGCTCACAGCTAACCATTGAACTGATCATGGGATTCCCAATGGAGGAGGTAGAAAGAAGACTAAAGGAGCTGAAGGGGCTTGCAGCCCCATGGGAAGAACAACAATACCAACCAACTAGAGCTCCCAGGGTCTAAAAGCCCAGCATGGGAGCATGCATGGAGGAACTCATGGCTCCAGCTGTATATGCAATGGAGGATGGTCTTATTAGGCATTGGTGGGAGTGGAGGTCCTTAGTCCTGTAAAGGGGATGCCCCAGTATGGGTGAATTCAAGGGCTAAGTGAGTGGATGGGTGGGGGCATACCTTCACAGACGCATTGGGAGAGGGACTGGATAGGGAGTTCCTGGGTGCGGGATGGAGAAAGAGTATAGAATCTGTAAAGTAAGTAAGTAGAATATCCAATTAAAAAATAATTAAGTTTACAAAACTTCTCTTGCAGTCATGAGCATCTTGTGTAATTCTCAAATTCTCATGCAGTCATGAGAATTCTGTGTAACCCTTCCCTTTATTTATACTGCAATGCTTACTTGGACCTTTGCATATTGCTCCCCAGGGAGGACCCACCCTTGCTAGTCTCAGATAAAAGCTCAGTAGTTAACTTTTGACTGATAAGTCTCCTCAGGCTGTCTCCTTAAAATGAAGTTGCCTGTTCATCTCTTGGTGCTTCTGTTGTTCTGGATTCCTGGTAAGGACACAGGGAATTAAGAAGGAGAATGGGTAGGGAGTTTGAGTCCTGGGTGACAAGGCTGATCACATGTGTTCTGCCCATATATGAGAAGACAGACAGGTCTTATCCTCAAAGATAGGGCCTATCTGGTTGAGCACTGTGAGAGGGAGGTTCCAGATGTGAGAGAACATGTGTTATAAAAACAAATTGTGACACAGATGGATTGGGATGATACAAATTATGTCTAGAATCTCATTAGGACTTACAAATCACATGTTTTAACATAAAATTATAGTGTATAAAATGTTGTATGTGAAAATAAACATCTGTTGAATTAACTATCAAAAAAGGAGAAATAACAGAGTGTTCATGTGTTTGTTTATAACTCTGCACTTCTCTTTCATTATTTCAGCTTCCAGAGGTGATGTTGTAATGACACAGACTCCAGTCTCCCTGCCAGTCAGCGTTGGTGATCAAACCTCTATCTCTTGTAGGTCTAGTCAGAGCCTTGTACATAGTGATGGAAACACCTATTTGTCTTGGTACCTGCAGAAGCCAGACCAGCCTCCACAGCCCCTGATCTACATTGTTTCCACCCGATTTTCTGGGGTCCCAGACAGGTTCAGTGGTAGTGGTTCAGGGACAGATTTCACACTCAAGATCAGCAGAATAGAACCTGAGGATTTGGGAGTTTATTACTGCTTACAACGTACACATTTTCCTCCCACAGTGATTTATACCCCAACAAAAACATCCTTGCTTAGAGTCCCCAGCTGCTAAATGTTACTCATCTTTGTGAAACCAGATTATTGGTTGCAGCTGTGGGCCTTGAGCATGACAGCCTTCACCAAACCTCAAGAGTTATGCATTTCTGATCTCTTCAGATGCAATAACAATGGTGTTGTATCTTCCCCAGGAGAATGGTAAAAAAAAACCTGCCATCTCATCAACCAGCAATGATGAAGATTAAGCTGAGTCAAAACCCATTCTATTCCAATGCCCCTTGTCTGTGTTTTCTCATTTAACATTAGCCAGTAAAACAGACAGGAGACTGAGATGTATTCTTTTGTTAAACTGTCCACTTTACTTCATTTGCTGTATTTTATGATTTTTGCCTTAAACTCCATGTTATTACTGCAATTTTTTATGTCTTACTCCCATTTAGCTATTTTAACAAAGTATATTTACTAACTTCCTAGTTTTCACACACTGTCTTGATTCATGAATTGTTTCTTTTTTGATAAACCAGTGTTTTTTTTCACCATCCAGCTTTACTACCTATTTTGACTTGAGATTTTATTCCAATTGTCAATGCAGTTATCAATGAGAAAGAATTTGTGCTAGTATTTTCTGGCTGTTTTAAGTGTTTTACTTCCTATGTCCATAATTATTTGTGGTTTTGTGTTTTTTAAATTATGATAAAATTTCTTTTTCTTCTTCACTTTTGAGAACTTTCAAGAACTTGATGCAAACATCTTTTCACATTAATTTACCTTTATTTTGTTTCTAGAGAATGCTTATTTTTCTTTTATTTCTGAAATTTTCTGGTAATTGTATTTTTTGTTTCCAACAATTTCTCCATCTGCAATTCCTTTTCCTTATTCTTTTTCCTTTCTTTTCCTGTGTTATCTTTTCTTTTTAACTTTTAAATTTGCCTTTGCTTCCATGATTATGTGTTGCACAGTATTCACTGGAACATAGCAGCTTATCAATATCTAAAAGATTATATAGAATGCCATATTATTTCACAGCAACTATTTCCTGCTAATCCCCTGTCAGTGAGGAATAGGGATTCAGTCACCATTCCCCAATGCATAAAGAAATACAGACATATCTAATTGTATACAGATCTTGTACAGATAGCCACCGTACAGTGATGATGTATGGAATTCACTATTTCACAGAATACTTTGCTATCCTCTGGTTCTTCATTCTGCATCCTGTAGTGAGATAATTCTTGAGCATGAGGGGAAATAATATCCTCAATATGCCACTGAGGATAAGTATGCCTACTTTGGAGTTATTCTTAGCACTTTGAATTATGTGAGTCTCTACATTAAGTACCACCCACTTCAAAATGGAGATTCTTTTATTAAGACTGATATTAACACTAATCTATAGATACTAACATAGCTATATAGAAGTAAATTGACATCATGATTATTGAGGAAAAAATAATTTATAAGTTAACACATAGGACATATGACTTCCTAAGCCTGTCTTTGTAATACTTTTTTTTTGTAATACTTTTTTTTCTGTAATACTTTGTAATATTGGTCACTAGTTCTATGGCAGAAAGTGGGTCTCAGAAATAACCAGAAAACTCAGGGTAAATCCTACAATAGGGTATATTGTACCAGGAAGCAACCTGGTCAAGCAGATTACCATCATTGTAGGTTATGAAGTTCAGTCCATGATTAAGCAAAACTTGATAATTCAATTGGTCCACCAGAATTTTTCTAAGGATGATCCAGAATTGTGAGAGGTAGCCAGCCATAAGACTCTTAGTAAATTGGACAATCATTTTTCCATATTCTGCAACCAAAATGTATGGTTTCTTCAACAGTACTGATTTAGTTCTGTTGACGATGCAAGAAAACTGAAAATAGTCTCTATTGATTTGTAGCTTTGGATCCTTCCTTACAACAAGCATTTTTCATCTTTGTTTAGTAATCTGTGGTTTTTAGGCAAATATTATTGACCAAGAAGTGTGCTTTATTGATTCTGGCTTTATGTATGTATCCTATATATCCTGCATTGTGGTTAATCTTGTCAATTTGACTCCATTTGGAATCACAGAGAAGACACACTTCTAGGTGCATTTTTGTTGGAGTTTCTAAAGACTCACAAAGAACGAGTATTCCATCATTCTAGGTGCCAACATACAGGTCTGAATCCAACCAGAGAAGGGAAAACATGAATCAAGTGCCAATATTTATCTCTCTGTTTTTCATTACACTCTTGTTGTCACACTTGCTCAGTTATGATGGATTGTGTTCCTTCAAGTCCTGAACCAAAATAAACCTTCCTCTCTTAAAAGAAATAAAATAGAGTTAGAAAATACTGTGTTTCCATAAGAGTTTTGTCATACAGATTTGCTTGGATTATTCCTCAACATCTCTCCTCTCTCCTATTCCTTTCCCTTTTCCTATTGAAAGTCTTTGGTCCCTATTATCCTCACTGTCTATCTTCAGATCACACAAATTCTAATGACTTCTCCTCTCCTTAAGGTCTCTTCTCAATCCTGCTCTCATCAGACATTTCTAACGATCCAACCTTAGAGACTCCAGGTTAGCCATTCAAATCTAACAGTTCAAAGGTAAAATTTACTTATGAAAGTGAACATGTGACATTGTCTTTGTCCCTCAGTATACATTTTCCATTTCCAGACATTTTCTTATATATAAATTACACACTTCCAGTCTTTTTTGTTGGTGAGAAAAGCTACATTTATAAGTATATATAATATATATATATATATATATATATATATATATATATATCTTTTGCATATTATTGGCTACATATGCTTTTAAAAGTATATGTGTATCTAAAAAGCTTAGCCATGTATATGCAACTGCATACATGTGCAAGGTAAAATGCCAAGCTTTACAGTGCTTTTATATATTACCTACACTAAGAAATTGAGGAGTATAATATTTTTGAGACCAAATTGGATTTCTAGGAAGCTTTAGGAACCCTAAGAAAGAGATTAAAGTCTATATCTTTAAAAAAAAAAAAGAAGAAGAAGCCAAACCAAAAACAACAATAAAAAAACCAAAAAACAAAAAAAAACAGAACTTGTTCTTCTATTCTGTAAATTCTCCATGTTTTCTGTGTACAAGAAATCATTTCACTCAGACAGAAAAGAAGCCATTACAATTTTTAGCCCACAAATTAGTGCTACAAGAACAAGTGTGCAACAGAAAACTAGGAGTCTCTTGCTATCCATCCCCCTTCTTTTATTTACTTCAGAAAATATAGGTTGTATCGCATGTTCAGATTCCTACTCTCATATGAAATCCTGTATTCTAATTATTTTTTTCTATTGCTGCAATGAGCAGGAGAAGTTTTAAAGTCTTTAATTAGGCTCATGATTTTTGATGTCGAGTGCTTGACATCTGAAAAATTATAACAACAGGAATATCTGAGAGTGCATATCTTAATCCACAAGCAGGAGGCAGAAAGAGCACAGGGAATGGCAACAAGTTATTTTTTTTTCTTTTAATTTCAAATCTCATTGCATGATATACCTCTGCCAAAAAGCTAGATCTCCTAATCATTTCTAAACAGTTTCACCAAAAAGAATCAAACAGTCAAACATGTGAGTTTATGGGTGCCATCTCATTCAAGCTAACACAACTAAATACCAGGAAAATATATGTGATAAATGATATTCTCCAGGTCTCTTTATTTCTAAAAGGCAAATTCAAACTTCATCATTGCAGTTTGCTCACTGTAGAATACCCTGGGACATAAAGCTGTAATAAGGAGGAGATATTCTGCACTTGAGCTGCTTAAATTCTGGAGGGGGTTTGAGTCTGTGGGACAGGGGTGCACATAAACAATGTAATATATTTCTTTGTGACAACAGTGCTGTAATCTGAACTAAAGGAGGAAATTCATTTCTGATGGGTGGCCTAATTTGAACCAGAGCGGTTGCATCGTTATTATCTAATTTCTCCAGGAAGCACAGACTAACAATGAATAACAATAGGCATTAATGATAGAAATAAATATGAGAAAGATGATGCTTGACACCTGGTACTTGCTGGATAGACTGTCTTAGAAAGAGTATTAAGACAATAGATGACAGAGCTAGAAGTTCAAAACTAGTATGGGAGATAACTGGATTTGTTAAATCCATGCTTCAAATGTTTTGTATGATGTAGGAGGGGCTCTTGAAGATCTAAATAATGAACACTGGCATGAAACTGCAAAAGCAGCACCTGCTGGTGTTTGTCACACTCAAGAATTTGTGTACATAGGTTATTAGTAAGGAGAAGCATGGGCCATTGCCTTTTGCCCCAGGGACTGGACAGACAACACATGTCAACATCACCAAGCTTTGCAGTGCACAGAAGAGGGAAATGTATATTGACCCTAAAATAGCAGTGAAGAATAAAGAGCTGAATGACTTAAAAATCCTTAATAATATGGGGATATATAGAGGTCTGTCTTCTCTCTATTCTCCATACCCCAATATTAATCTTTTCATTTCCTTCAATAAATTATTTTATTTAAAAAGTTACTGTAAATTAGTTTTCTTTCACAGGCACAGAGTAGCCAATGACTCACAGAATATATGAAACCACATACCAGGATTTTCTGAATATGTCCCTGATATAATCAGCAGAAAAGTCATGGTTTCCATGATCTTTGACCTTAACATTGATGTTGAAGGCCTTTCGTATATAGTATAATTGTGCAAAATAAAGTGATTTTAGAAGAAAATTAAATTACTACTATTAAGACTTTGTAGTTTCTAACTGTAGTTTCTAACTCCTCTAGCTGAGAGGAGTTAATAGACAACAGTCCAGATTGCCTTACATGGACAGTGGGTTTTAAAACATCAGAAGTCCATAGAATTGATATTACAAACATTTCTGTATTAAGGTTCATTTTGATTAGAGACCTGTCTGCTCCTGACAGCTTCCTGTCTTGAATTCTAAGAAGAAATTGAGCATCTTTGGAGTTTCTCCAGTTGTGGTAAGACAACCACTAGCAAGAACTGCCTCTTTTCATCTACAGACAAATTACTGTCCTGAAAAGGACACACATTGTGGAATATTCGACTGATTATATCTGCCAAGATAGAGTAATCAACCCTTAATAATTCTGCATCACTAGGTCTGGCAGATGATCCTAGGCCAGAAGGCTGAAGAGAGGATGCTCCAACATTTTGTAGTATAGGGACTGTCCAGGTGTTCAGGGTCTCTATAAATTTGTTAAGTTTTAGAAGCTATGCTTTGTGCTTTCCATAATTTGAGTTATTTCAGTCATTGTGATTTCTGATGGGGTTGAAGACTTATAGTCTCATAGCCAATCGAGACAATTTATTTTGAGAGAAAACACTTGAGAGGATGGTTTTCAGTTGACCTTCATTCTAAAGCCAAGAAAAAAGCTAGGTTCAGAACTAAGTCTTTTAGTTAGAAGAGATGACAGAGGTTCTGGTTAGTCAACAAAATGATGGACTGGGTATTAGGTCTATCTTGTAACTTACTGATACAAATTGGTTAGTTATGCTTTAATTGTATTTTGAGAGAAAAGTTTTATCTTAACATGAAGGGTGATATGAAGGAGGAGCTAAGGTGGAAGTACTAAGGTGAGGAAGAGGAGGAGCAGGAGCTAGGAGACAACAGAGAGAGAAAAGAGAGAGAGAGAGAGAGAGAGAGAGAGAGAGAGAGAGAGAGAGAGAGAGAGATGGATGTTTGCGTGTCTCCGCTAGTCAAAGATAGTTGGTATATCTAGGTTGGGTTTTGGGTTACACTTCTGATTGTATGGGCATCTTGTTATTGAGCATTACCAAACTTAAAAAGCCTTTGTTTAACATTTAAAAAAAGTTACTAATTAAAAAAAAAGAAGAAGCAGGAGGATGGGATGGATAGGTGGGTTCTGGATGGGGAGATTAGGAAAGGGGATCACATCTGAAATGTAAATAAAATATGCAATAAAAAAGACTTTGTAATTTCATTTTATAGAAAGTATTGGTTCTTTATTTTCAGATTAGTACATAAATTGTCAATGATAATACTGGAGCAAGAAAAATTAATGTATATTATATAGAATTTTAGCATATAGAAGGCACTTTCACTGAAATGATAACCCTCCAATTTGACTGTGTATGTGTGTGTTTGTGTTTCTTTAGTTTTATGTTTATATATGTGTGTGTTTGTGAGAGAGAGAAAGAGAGAGAGAGAGAGAGAGAGAGAGAGAGAGGAGACAGAGACGAGAGAAGAGAGAAGAGAAGAGAAGAGAAGAGAAGAGAAGAGAAGAGAAGAGAAGAGAAGAGAAGAGAAGAGAAGAGAAGAGAAGAGAAGAGAAGAGAAGAGAAGGAGGACTAGTGCTAAGGCCAACATCGTGTGTATGATAGACAAGTACCTACCACTTAGCTTAGTATCTTGCCCTTTGCACTATTAAACTGAAAAATAAAACAGCTTAAATTATTTTGGCAACAAATGTACTGCCTATAACCTTAGCACTCAAAACTTCAAGTATTAGTGTGTACATTGATATAGATCCTAGGGATGCTTCACTCATGTCTTCCTGAAGGTCAATGATGCCTTATCTTGCATTTCTTCTTGTTTGTTTGTATTTGATATATTAAATTTACATTTATATTTGCCAAAATTCTGCCTTTCCTTTTCTCAATCCAAATCATTATATATAATCATTCTCTCCTTCAAATTCATGGAATTTATTCACCAATTGCTTTTATATAAATATTTATATATATATATATATATATATACCTAATTATAACATGTTAGGTACATATAATGTTACATATTCGTATATTTTTATGACTGATCATTTGTCAGTGGACAACCAATCATTATGTTCTACCCTTGGGAGGGCCACCTCTTCTATTACTTGAATTACTCTGTTGCCTGCAGTTCTTTATGTATGGTTGAGTCTCTTGAGATTCTAACATGCATTTTGTCATGTTCATTAATGTGCACTTTCTTTAGGTCTCTTTTGGCAAGTCATGTTAGTGAGACTTTATGGTTAAAGCTCCTGAAGTTACTAGGAAATACAATCTCAAAGCAAAGAGTCTATCCTCTGCCTCTTACAATCATTCTGGCCCTCTTCAACAATGTTACCTTTAGTGGTTATTATTTTTTTATTATTCCTTAATTTTGTTTACAGTCGAGTCATTTCCCCCCCTCCCAGTCTGCCCTTCAACAGTTCCTCATCCCATACTTCACCCTATCTATAAGAGAATGTTCTACTACTACCACCCCACCAGAACTCCCCTCTACCTGGGGCCTCAATCTCAGGAGGATTAGCCTGCTTCTTTCACTGAGGCCAGACCATGCAGTCCTTTCTGTATATGTGTTGGGGGGCCTCATATCAATTGGTGTGTGCTGCCTAGTTGATTGCTCTGTCTGAGATATGTCAGAAGTCCGGGATAGTTGAGACTGCTGATCTTTCTATGTGGTAGCCTTCCTTCTCAGCTTCTTCCAGCCTTTCCCATATTCAGCCATAATGGTTCCCATCTTCTGTCCATTGGTTTGGTTTAAGTATATGATTCTGACTTGTTGAACTGCTTGTTGGACCTCTCAGAGGGCACCCATGCTAGTCTCCTGTCTGTAAGGACACCAACCATCTGTAATAATATCAGCCTTGGAGAGTCTCTTGAGCTAGATCCCAATTTGGGCCTGACCTCCTTTCCTTCAGTCTTTCTCCATTTTTATCCCTGCAGTTGTTTTATATAGGACAACTCTGGTTCAGAGCTTTTCACTCTGGAATGGCAACACTGTCCCTCCAATTGATGCCCTGTCTTTCTACCGGAGGTAGACTCTACAAGTTCACTCTACCCACTGTTGATCATTTCATCTAAGGCACTCCCTCTGAATTCTGAGTATTTCTCACTTCCTAGGTCTCTGGTGCAGTCTAGAGAGTCTCCTCAGCTTCTACCTCCCAAGGTTGCCTGTTTCCATTGTTTCTCTGACCCTCAGGGATTTACTCCTGCTCCTCCCAATACCTTATTATGTTCCCCTTTCCCCTCCCTTTTCCCCTCCCCCCAGATCCCTCTATCCCTCTGGCCCTGTGATTGCTTTCTTCTCTCTCCCCAATTTGGATTAAGACATCCTAACATGGACCCTTCAGGTTGTTAACCTTCTTGAGTTTTGTGGATTATATCCTAGGTATACTGTATTTTTGGCTAATATCCACTTATTACTGAGCACATACCATGCATGTCCTTTGGGGTCTGAGTTACCTCACTCAGGATCATACTTCTATTTCCACATGCCTGCAAAATTTATGATGCCCTCATTGTTAACAGATGAATACTATCTGATTGTGTAAATGAATCACAGTTTTTGTATGCATTCTTCTATGTGAGACATCTGGGTTTTTTTCAGCTTCTGGGTATTAGAAATAAGGCTGCTACAAACATAATGGAACCTGTGCCCCTGTAGCATGGTGGATCAGCTTTTGAGTATATGCCCAAGAGTGTTATAGCTGGGTCTTTAGGTAGATCTAATTCCAATTGTCTCATGTACCTCCTGATTGCTTTCCAGAGTGGTTGTACAAGTTTGCAATCCCACCATCAATGGAAGAGTGTTGCTCTTTCACCATATTTTTGCGAACATGTGCTGTCATGTAAAGTTTTGATGTTAGCCATTCTGATTGGTGTAAGAGAGTATCTCAGGATCATTTTGATTTGCATTTCCCTGATCATTTAGGACTTTGAACATTTCTTTAAGTGCTTTTCAGCCATTCTTGATTCCTCTTTTGTAAATTCTGTTTAGTTCTATACCCCATTTTTTGATTGGGTTGTTTGGTTTTTTGGAGATTAGCAACTTGACTTCTTTATATATTTTGAATATTAGCCCTCTATTGGATGTGGTATTAATGAAGATACCTTCTCAATCTGTAAGTTGCAGATTTGTCCTATTTACTATATCCTTTGCCTTAAAGAAGCTTTACAGTTTCATTAGGTCCAATGTATCAATTCTTGATCTTAGAGTGTGAGCCATTGAAGTTCTGTTTAGGACATTTTCCAAGGTGCCAATAAGTTTGAGACTTTTTCCTTTTTCTCTTCTATTAGATTCAGTGTATCTTGTTTTATGTTGAGGTCCTTGATCTGCTTGTACTTGAGTTTTGTGCAGGGTAACATATATGGATCTATTTTAATTTTTCTACATACCAACTGCCAGTTAGACAGGCACCATTTATTGAAAATACTTTCTCTTTTCCATTATATTTTTGGCTTCTTTGTCAAAGGTCAAGTGTCCATAAGAGTGTGGTTTTATTTCTGGGTCTTCAATTCTATTCCATTGATCAACATTCTGTCTCTGTACCAACACCATGAAGTTTTTGTCACACTGCTCTGTAGTATAGCTTGAGGTCAGGGATGCTGATTTCCCCAGAAGCTCTTTCATTGTTAGAATACTTTTTGCTATCCTGTGTTTTTTCTATATAAAATTAATATTGGCATGTGTTCTAGATGTGCCTCTTGGCACTATACTCCAAAATTCTGCATTTTCATTGGTTATGGTTTTCCTTAGTGGTTTTATTCTGTAGCAAAGAGTTCCATTGGAGAAAGGAAACTTTGGGCATAAATAAAAATACTTTTGAATTTGTATTAATGATTGAGATCATTTAGTGTTTGTAGTCTCTCCTACAATAGCCATAATTTCACAAGCACTGATTAGGTAGAGAGGTTTCTAATACTAGGTATGGCATTCATCTTATTGAGAAGGACATATGTCCAATTAGAAAGTTACTGGATACTGCAAAGGAATGTATACCACTACAGCACCCATCGGATTACTGTATTCTGTTTTTGGCTTGATGTATTTCATAGGTGTTATATCTGTTAGGACTGTTATCTCCCTCCTTTTGAAGCTTACATGGAACCTACTAATACCAAAAAAAGCTGGTTTTTAGAAAAGCTGTTTAATTTACTGAAACAGTTGCAACATTGTTTTGAACATATCTAAAAAGATAATAGAAAGTTGAACAACTATAGTCTCAGTCCTGTTTCTGAAGTAACATTCTTGGAAGCAATCAAGGGCAACAGGTATAATTTGCATTTT
This sequence comes from Mastomys natalensis, assembly GCA_021653895.1. Classification (NCBI taxonomy): domain Eukaryota; kingdom Metazoa; phylum Chordata; class Mammalia; order Rodentia; family Muridae; genus Mastomys; species Mastomys natalensis. Next base: position 29,820 of record JAJTUV010001610.1, on the reverse strand, counting down.
TTGGTAGTCTCTATGACAGTCCTGACTAACAAGTCAAATGAGGGATTCTCATGTCTGTTATTAGGGGTTTTGTTAGTTGATCTTCGACTCTTCAAACTTGCACTGTCAGCCCAGATGATGAAAGTTTCTATAATGTATATATCTATACTTATATTACCTGAATTACACTCTGAGGTAAATAGTTAGTAGTACTATTCTTGCAGCTTCCTCGAGCATCTACTAGTTATTATCCATTTCCCTCTTTCTCCTTACCTATTTCCCATGGAGCCTCTGTTTTCTTACATCCTCTATTAGATAATTTGTATCCTGTTGTTACCTTTCACACCCTTTCCACCATCTGTATTTACCTTCTGTTCCCTCTCTAAAGACCATTCACTTTACACTTTTCCACATCCAATTGCTTCTATCCATCTGTTCTCTTCTCTATGACCCTACAATTTTCCTATTCTGACAAAGGTATTATTGTATACTATCATACCATAACCAGCTTTTTTGGTATTAGTAGGTTCCATATAAGCTTCAAAAGGAGGGAGATGAAAGTCCTACTCAGATATGACACCTAGGAACTATGTCAAGCAAAAACAGAATACCGTAACCCTATGGTGCTGCAGTGGTACATATTCCTTTGCAGTGAATAGCACTACTTTGAGTTCTTCCTTTTCATATTGTACCCCTTTGATCTCCTTTAGTTGTTTAGTTGCTCTAGCTAAAATTTCAAGTACTATGATTACTAAGTATGGAGAGAATGAATAGCCTTGTCATGTTCCTGATTTTAGTAGATTTGTTTTGAGTTTCTTTCCATTTGATATTGGTTATAGGCTTGTTGTATATTGCCTTTATTGTGTTTAGGTATATCCCTTCTGTCCCTGATCTTTATAAATTTTTCATTAGGTAAGTGTGCTGGATTTTGTGAAAGCCTTTTTAGCATCTAATGAAATGATCATGCTTTTTTTTTTTTTCCTTTCAGTTTGTTTATGTGATAGATTACATTGACAGATTTTCCCATGTTGAACATCCTCTCTGGTATAACACCTACTTGTTCATGGTGATGATATTATTGATGTGTTATTGGATTCAGTTTTGTGAGTATTTTATGAGTATTTTTGGATCAATATTAATGGGGAAATTGGGAATCAAAATTAATGAGGGAATGCAATCCATTCTTTAGTTGAAGGACATCTTGCTTCCAGTTTCTGGCTATTACAAGTAAGGCTACTATGAACATAGTAGAAACCTGTCCTTTTCAAATTGTTGAACATTTTTTGGGTATATGCCGAGGAGTACTATAGCTTGGTTTTCAGGTAGAACTATTTACAATTTTCTGAGGAACTGCCACCTTGACTTCCAAAGTAGTTATATAAGTGGTTGTACAAAACTAAGTCAGCAGTGAGTCTTTATGTATTTATACATATGTATGTAACAATTATAATCTTGGGAAGAAAGACTATTAATTTGAAGGTAAGTCATTAGAACATGGAAAGGGGTGGAGAGAAAAACAGAAGGGAGAAGTGATATAGTCATGTTATAATTAAGATACATAAAATTAAAAATAATAAATAAAAATATAAGATATCCATAATCAGGAATATCTGGATCTGGTACAATCTCTTTTATCTTTAACTTGATTGTCATTCTAGATGGTTGTCCAAAACTTACATTATCAATTTTATTTTACATCAATGATTTTAATAGGGTAATCAATAAATTAATTGGGTACCTTAAAATGATATAAAAATCTAAACATGTTGATAAATGTAAGTATACATAGTAGCATATTCATGTAGAAATGTTTTAAATCATATAGCCTATATTTATAGATCTATTATTTGTCCATTGTCTGACATTGTTAATATTAAGCAATTCACAATCACAAATTAACAGCTTTTTGGAGGTTTTGCTATTTAAAAATTAATGAAGGGATATGGAAATTGGAGAATGTTGTATCATAGGAGAGATGTCAAACCCAGAGAATAACCAGGAAACAATGGAAAAAAAGATACTGGGTAGTAATGGCCTATTCTGTTTTGTTTGTTGACAGAGCCTTCTACCATCTTAACAGACAGCAGGGACATTCATAGAAGATCTAAAAAATACAGACTATTGGAAAGTATCAGGATTACCAGTATGTTGTATGATGGTGGTAGTAACAATGATTGGTGCTCTCATCAGTTGTTATCCATTGACAATACCAACAAAGACGGACTAGAGAGGAACGCTTAATTTCACCATGAACCTTATTACTTCTAATGTCTCATTTCTCCCCACAGGAGCAGGGCTGAGGTACTATGAGTTGGGACAGATATTATCCAGTTGCTCATTTTGCCTCATTTATTTCAGGCCCTAGTAATCCAGACCTGAGCATGGAGGACACTTTGTTTGTATTACTCTACAATGGATGCTGGTGTAAAGTTTCAGCCAACATTTAGTAATTCACTTTCTTGTTTAAGTTTTAAATTTATTATCCTCTCTGGTGTTAAACACTTGAAGGATAATTATGTAAGTCACTTTGATGAAAGGAATAGATATTCTCTAAAATTAGGAGGTATTATTTTCTTACTGGTATTCTAACTGATGGTTAGAATGAAAGTGAAGATGTAACTCTTTCTCATCAGTGTCTAAGATGAGATTGATGTATATAGTCAAGGTTCGTGGTAAGCATGTACATCCTGAGTGAGTCCATTGAGTTAAGGCACACCATGGGTATAAGGCTCCATTCAGTTTCTCAGTTTCTGTTCTTATGCATCATTATTAAAGAAAGGATATGTTGCTTATCCATCTGTTAGTGATGCCAGTTCATTCAAATAATATCTCACTTAGCAGGTTTGGTCCTGTGGGCATTTGATTTGCATCTTTAACATCAGTTTCCAGATGTGACATACAGATATCCCAGACACCAACATTCTTGACTGAAATGTGGGAGACAAAGTCAACCTTGCTTGCTGGTCAGAATAATATCAGTAGAAAACAGGAAACATCTCTTAAGCTTTTTCCCAATTTAAGTGGATTCAACTTGGAAGATTGGGTGCCATTGAAGTTCACCCTCCACTACCAACAGACTAGAGGCTGAACATGTTGTAACTTCTTACTGTCTTTACTCCATCATTGAGACAAGACATAAAATAATCCATTAAGAGACATAGGAATGAGAAGCTACACTGCTGCACCTGCTCCTGGACTGCTATAGTCTACATCATTGACAATATTTTCAGATACAACATGGCTGAAGAGGATATGTCTTAGCAGAAGCAACATCATAACTCTGTGTTCTTCTCCTCTGTTTCAGTGCACAGAAAAAAGTATTCTGATCAACACTCCATAGTTCAAAGTTCATGCTTATAGTTCATTGGGTATTAGGAATTGTATTGTATCATCCATTAGGCACATATAGCAAAATTAAGGCACATTCGACATGAGAATAGGGACTCATTTAACACAGGAATTTAGAATCAACTCTACGTCCACTAACTGGCTGGCATAATTTGATATCAGCTAACCAGAAATTTTTCTTATATGTGTTTTGAAGACTCTGTTCATTTATTTTTCTGGAGTTAAGGCTCATCTGTCATTCAAAACTTGAAGTGGATGGACATGCGCTTCTCAAACTTGTCACCATAGCCCAATGGGGTGATATTAGTAGTTATATACTACTTATATCTTTCCTGTCATTGCTGTAGCTCTGGTTAATATTGCATTCTTCAAATTTTGATGCTCAATCTCTTTAAAAGGCCCCAATTGACCAGTTCTATGGGATATCATACTAGAAAACTATCATACTAGAAAAACAAATTATTGGCCAAAATACTACACAAATCAAATGGTTTTAACCTATATAACCAACAAAATTCTTAGACATAAACATTAGAAATAAACTTTTAGAAATAAACTCTTTCTTATTGATTACTTTTATACAAAAGCCATTTGCATAGTAAAATGAGGAAATTATAAAAAGACCAATATGCAATCAAGATCAGTTTTCCTGTTCTCCTCACTATGTTAATTAATAAAGATCCTTGGTTTGTTTAAAAAAAATCATCTTGGGACAAAGATTCTGTGGGTGGTTTGTTGTTCTTATCCCTTCACTGGGTGTACTGTCTGGCAATAAGAGGTGACCACTTCAGGCTCCATATCAGCTACCACTAGGGTTCTCAGATAGAGTCACCCTCATAGGCTCCCTGTGCTCTCCATCATGACTTTCCAGTTCTCTAGTACTTTTTAGATATGCCCATACCACTGATTTCCAGTCTTTCTCTCCTGTTCCCCCTAACCTAATCCCATCACTCCATACTTCACTCCATTTCCTGTCTACCAAGATCCTTCCAATTCCTTCATCCATCTCTGATATCTCTTTTTCCCCTTCAGAGAAAGACTCAAACATCCTCTCTTGGGACCTCCTTATTATTTTGCTTCTTTGAGTCTGTGGATTGTAGCAGTCATTATTTTGTCAGTCTATTGACTGTCTGTGGATCCAATTCCCCTAACTAAGTGGCCTTGCCTGACCTCAATGTGAGAGGATGCACCTAGTCTTGAAGTGATTTCTTTTCTCAGGGTGGGGTGATACACAGCGGGAGCCTCCCTCTTCTAAAAAGAAGTAGGAGAGAGGATAATGGAGTGAAATACTGTGTGAGAGGGAAATAAGAGGAGAGAGGGAGCTGATACTGGGATATAAAATGAGTAAATATTATTTTTTTAATAGTTTAATGTATTTTAAACCCAAACTTACAGGAACAGCACAGAAGACAGACAACATTAAAAACATGTACTTGCGGGTCGGTGTGGCGCACAGCCTTTAATCCCAGACTTGGGAGGCAGAGGCAGGGAATTTACTGAGTTCGAGCCAGCCTGGTCACCGAGCGAGTTCAGGACAGCCCGACTACACAGAGAAACCGTCTCGAAAAACCAAAAAAAAAAAAATTTTAAAAATTTTAAAAATGTACTTGCAGTTTTCAACTCGTTAGAAAGTATATGATGGGTGAATCTGACTGTATGATAAAAATGCTACAAACACCATTTAGTTGCCATCAATAATTACAAAACTGTTAAAATTTTCTGGACAATAAAATGAGGAAATAATAAAGTAAGGAAAAAACATTTAGTGTTAACTCTCTTTACTACCTGTACTTCCAAAACTGTATCTCACCACATGTTTTCTATAATATTCTCAGGTTATAGCCTTGCTATACAAAATGCACTCTTAAGCACCTACATATAGCTGTGTGGGATGATAGAGGAGGAGCCGAAAAATAACCAGTGTTTCATTTCAGAACACAAGGAGCATCATAACCCCATCCTTAGGTTTTCTTGACATGTCTGCAGCAGCATAATGCTAATCAATATACTGTCCAGGAACATTAAAAATTTGGCATCAGTCCACTATTACCATATTCGGTCAGAAAGCTATCTAGGATATAAACATAAGAAGAGAATATATATGCAAGGATATGGCCCATTGAACTACTTACTTCAGGTTTGATACATAGAACTAAATTTTTCTAGAACCTGCCAAAGGAGTATCTAAAGCTGGTGAGCAAGTATTTAAAATTCAAATTTAGGAGACATTTAGCTTACAATCATAGCAACACACAGACCATGACTGAGCTGATATCAGTTTTGTGAATTTAGTTTTCCTGGGGTATCCTTATATCTCAATGGTACATAAATCAAAAACATTTTATCTATGTAATTAGAAACTCTTAGAAATACATGTTAGCACTATTCCTTTTAGAATATATGAATACTAAGGCATTTACTTATTTAAAAAGGAAAATTTTAAAAGACTGCCATGTAATCAGTGTCATTATGCCATATCTTTATGCTGTACCTATCAAAAGGATAACTCAACCATAAAAAGACTGCTATAGAACAGATTTTGAGATATTTTGTCTTTCTATGTTGTTGGGCCTACAATAAAATTTAGAATCAGAAGAGCATCACTTACAGTTTTTGAAATCATCTCAATGATCTTCAGAGCCCAGAAGAAATGAAAATAAAATATTAGCAGGTGCAGGCATGAATACAGGAAGCTAAGCCTTACTCTCTGCATCTGTGGTTGGTTTTTGCTATGACTTATATCATTGTGAGAGGAGCACTTTGATATTGTTGACAGTAATAAGTGGCAATATCTTCAGCCTGTAGGTTGCTGATGGCGAGAGTAAAATCTGTCCCAGATCCACTACCACTGAATCTTGATGAGACCCCTGATTGCAGGTTGGATGCCTTATAAATCAATAGTTCAGGAGCATTTCCTGACTTTTGTTGGTACCACGCTAACCAACTATATATGTTCTGATTGGCACGACAAGTGATTGTGACTGTGTTTCCAACAGATGCAGACAGAAAGGCTGGAGACCTCATCATCTGGATATCACATCTTACACGTGAGATTGGAAACATATAACAAACACACAGTGTTGAACATAGTGCAAGATAACATCCATGAAAAGCCATGCAACACTCACTACACTGGTTACAAAGTTCTCTGCTTTTGTCTCCCTTAACTGAAAACCAGAGCAGCAGCAGTCCCCGGGGCTCAGGAGGAACTCTCATGTTGATGCTGTATCCTCACTGAGAGTGGGTTCTGCACATGATGCCAATGTCCTCTGAAGATATCTTCAGAGGAGTGGGTTGAACTTTGGGCACATGCAAATTAACAAGGGTGTGCGGGGTTGGGACCAGCTGCACGATTGGCTTGGCTCATCTCAGAGATTTGGCATTAAAAACATAATCTACATGTATCAAATGGCCAGAACATATTTACCTTCAGATAACATGTTTTTTTTCTGTGGGTCAAAAATGACATCAGTGTAGGAATTTTTAAGTGGGTATATGTTTTTACACCCTCTTTTTTTACATGATTATCTGAGGTACATTACTGTAAAGTATTGTGACTGACTTGCTAAAATAATACCAGGGATCTAAAAGAACTTATTCATTTTGGATGTCTTCTTTAAAAAGGAAATTATAAACTTTATAATAAAAATATTTCAGATCAATAACAGCATTACAAAACAAAATTAACTATAACCAAAGCGTTTACAAGTCAATGGAATTCTATACATGTTGACTGGAAGCTTTAGAGGTTCACATCACATTTTATTCCTTTCAAATATATTTTATGCACTTATTCATAAGGCAAACCAAATCTGCCATGGCAAAATTAGAAAAACAATTAATTCTTTTTTTTTCTTTTTTTTCTTTTTTAATTTAATTTTTTTTTTTTGCTTATTCACATTATAACCCATCCCAGTCACCCCCTCCCACAATCCTTCCCCATCTCTTGTTTTCTGAGTACCCCCTCCTCCTGTATCCCCACCCTGCCACTTTAAGTCTCTGAGAGGCTAGGTGCTTCCTCTCCCATTGAGACCAGATGAGGCACCCAGCTAGAAGATCATACTCCATATACAGGCTGCATGTTTTTGGATAGCCCCCACTCCAGATGTTTGAGACCTACATGAAAAGCCAAGCTGCACATTTACAACATATGTGCAGGGAGGCCTAGGTCCAGCCCATTAATTCTATTTCTTCTATCATGATTTAGGTCTATATCATTCATTGTATTTGTGACTATTTATATCATTGATCACAAAATAACTCTTTGCTCTGGACCCTGACACTCTTGAAGTAACAATAGAGAACACTTAAAATCATTGTTAAATCATGTCTATATTAATGGGGAGTCTTTCTTCCCCTTCTATGAAATCTTTTGTTTCTCTATCTACAAGAATTCTGCAAAGTTACTTTTTCAAAGCTATCCAGTGTCAGGAGACTTTATAGTTCCCTCAGCTATATTTATAGCTCAGCTTGCATTATACATATTTCATGGTACTCTTTGTATATTTCAGGATACTTTAACACTCTTTCTGTCCTTTTTTCACATAAGTCACTATTTTCAAAACTGAGTATCCACATTAACAAATGCTTATTTCAGTCTTGAAAGTTCTATGTTCTCTGCCATATTCTAACACCACCAAATACACCCCGACTACAAGGAGAACACAATTCTCTCTCTCTCTCTCTCTCTCTCTCTCTCTCTCTCTCTCTCTCTCTCTGTTTTTCCCTCTCTCTTTCTCTCTCTCTCTCATTCCTCTTGTGAGTGTGTGTGTGTTTGTGTGTGTGTCTGTTTGTGTAGATCAGTGAAGATAAAGTAAAGAGAATGGACAATCTCTTAGAAATTAATAAAAAGATAGATATTTAGGAGTTGCTGACCAAGTATTCACTATGATACAACAACATACATGTTATACTATTTAATGATCAATGTGGTCTAGACAGGAAAGTTGGTATGGTGACCGGATTCTCATGCATAGAGGTCCCAAGAAATGAGCATCTTCTTTGTAATAAGCAGCCAAGCCACTTCTTTCTATATATACACTCTATGATTCCAATAGCTTAGTTACTTTTACTGGTACTATTTTTAAAATACAGTAATATAAAAGTATATTTTAGCTCACCCTTTAAGACAATAGTTCAAAGTCTTGAGAGATAGCTCATAGAATAAGAGCACTCACTGCCTATGTAGACACTATAAATTTAATCCTCAGCACCCACAAGGAGGCCCACAACCTTCTGTAAATCAGCACAATAGGATCTACTACTCTCTTCTGAATTTCAAATGCATCAGACACATATGTAGCGTGCAGATGTATTTGCGGGCAAAACACCCATGAACATAAAATAAATGGATTTTTAAAAGGACAGATTTCATCATGGCAATAGATTCACAGTGGGCAGGGAGCTTACAGCAAGTGATTACACTACAGTTGAGATAAAGAAAGCAGAGCAATGGAGGATTGCAGATTATCAGCATTTTTGCACTTTATATACAATTCATGGTGCTCTGACTAGGAAATGGCTCCACACATAAGTAAAACACTAGAAAAGAGGAAAATATAAAACCCTAAATGTCCCTTATAGTGTATAGGCAGTTGTTCATTGTTGTTGGTGAGAAGTTATCATAACCTTCAATGGTGTTGCCAGTGGTAAAATATTCTTGTGTAAATATGTCAGTGCCATGCTCTTACAAGCAGCCCTAATGAAATGTAGTGAGCTCTAAATGAGAAACAAAAAGACATAAAAATATAAGGACCTATCTGAAAGCAGAAAGGGAATGTTGGTGAGAGGAAAGAAAATAAACAAAGGAAGATAATGTGGGGAGTGGAGAATATGATCAAAGTCCATATGTGTATTGTGTCTGTCTGTCTGTCTCTCTCTCTCTCTCTTTCTCTCTCTCACTCTCTCTCTCCTCTCTCTCTCTCTCTCTCTCTCTTTCCCTTGTGTTTGTGTGTTTGTTTGTGTGTGTGCATGCAATAAAATTCTAAAAGAATACTGAAATCGTTCTTCCCAGATCAATAAGAAATAATACCTCAATGACATTCTCAGACACTAACATTAATCTAGATAGTCTTTTATTGATATTCCTGCAGGCTTTGTCGTAACTGATTATAAGTTATGTCAAAATGACAATTAAATCTATCCATCTCATTCCTCACATCTATCCATATTTCCTGGTTATGTTTTGTTGTTTACTTGACATAAACTAATGTCATATGGAAAGAGAAACCTCAGTTGAGAAAATGTATGTACCATATTACCTGTAGGCAAGTGTGTAGTATATTTTTTATTTCATTTTTTAAATTAATGACCTACTGGCAGTGCAATGCCTCAACAAATGTTCCTTGGTATACCAAGATTGAAATTTTATTAAGAAATACAGAGAAAGCAAGTAAACAGTGTTCTTCCATAGTTTCTGATCCATTTCTTGCCTCTATGTTGCTGCCATGAATACACTTCAGTAATAGACTATGATCTAATATATGTGAGGTAAATTAACTCTTTCCTTCATGAGTTGGTGTTAATAAGTGTTTCACCAAAACACTAGAAAGCAAGTTGAGACACCATCTTATTGATATTTGTTTCTTTCTCCCTTTCAGTAGCTCCCTCTCCCTGTAATTATCAGAAGTCACATTGCCTCTAGGTATATATATTATTCACCATTCAGGATCAAAGGCTTTTGTTGGAGACTTGTTAGGGATTTCCATAAAGAAATGGTCTGTCAGCATTTTAATGCAAAAGAAGTACCTGGCCAATGATGACAATGAACAGTCTGGAGAATTAACTGTCCATGGAGAATAGTTATGGCCTATTTATTAGTCATTGGATCTTTTTCGGTTTTTGCGTATTCTGTTTTCACACTGGATATAGTAATCATCTAGTTCAAGAAGAAACCACTTCTGCCAACATACTAAAGATTCTTCTCAAGAAAAAGTATGTGGTGAAGATGAATGAAATTATTGAACTGTAAAATTTAAGAAAGGATTATAAGCTTTTGGCTGGGGCAGACATCAAGCTGGTCTGTTCCTGTGGATGTTCCTGCGTCATCCCTGAGGAGCCACTGTACTCAGAGCAGAGGGTAAGAAACCTCGCCCATTGCCCCACACCCCAGAGTTACAACTAGGAGCCAGGGCTGCTCAGGAACCATCAGGCACCCAAACACTGCCCCTCCGGAATACCACTTTTCTTCAGACCTGTGCCTGGTCCTTTTGGCTGGGGCAGACACATAGCTGGTCTGCTCCTGTGGAGACACTTGATCCTGAGCCATCCTAGAGGAGCCAATGCACTCAGAGCAGTGGACCTGTAGCTGATCTGCTTCTGTGGGGACACCTTATCCTGAGTCATCCTAGAGGAGCTGCTGGATTCAGAGCAGCAGGATTTCAGGATCCCCAAGGCAGCCTGAGTCCCAGGAGCTCTTCCACCCAGGAGCTTAGGATCACAGGAATGCAGAGGCATCTGGAATCTGAGGAGTTCTGACACAAGCCAGATGACTAGAAAGACAGACTCTAGTCAGACACAGTGAGCACAGGTAACACTAGAGTCAACCAGATGGTGAAACGCAAGCACAGGAACACAAGCTACAGAAACCAAAGTTACTTGGCATCATCAGAACCCAGTTCTCCAACCATAGCAAGCCCTGGATACCACATCACACAGGAAAAAACAGGATTCAGAATTAAAATCACTTGTCATGATGATGATAGAGGATTTTAGCAGGACATAAGTAACTCCCTTAAAGAAGCACAGGAGAACACAGGTAAACATGTAGAAGCCCTTAAAGATGAAACACAAAAATCCCTTTAAGAATTGCAAGAAAACACAACCAAACAGGTGAAGGAATTGAAGAAAACCATCCAGGATCTAAAAATGCAAATAGAAACAATAAAGAAATCTCAAAGGGAAACTATCCTGGAAATAGAAAATGTAGGAAAGAGATCAGGAGTCATAGACTCAAGCATCACAAACAGAATACAAGAGATAGAAAAGAGAAACTCATGTGCAGAGGATACCATGGAAAACATTGACACAACTGTCAAAGGAAACACAAAATGCAAAAAGCTCCTAACCCAGAACATTCAGGAAATCCAAGACACAATGAGAAGACCAAACTCAAGGAAAATAGGTATAGATGAGAGTGAAACTCCCAATTTAAAGGGCCACTAAATATCTTCAACAAAATTATAGAGGAAAATTTCCCTAACCTAAAGAATGAGATGTCCATAAACATACAAGAAGCCTACAGAACACCAAACAGACTAGATGAGAAAAGAAATACCTCCAATCACATAATAATCAAAACATCAAATGCACAAAACAAAGAAAAAACACTAAAGGCAGGTAGGGAAAAAGGTCAAGTAACATTTAAAGGCAAACCTATAAGAGTTACACCAGACTTCTCACCAGAGACTATAAAAGCCAAAAGATCCTGGACTGATATCATACAGACCTTAAGGGAACACAAATGCCAGCCCAGACTACTATAGCCAACAAAACTCTCAATCACTATAGATGGAGAAACCAAGATATTCCATGACAAAACCAAATTTGCACAATATCTTTCCACAAATCCAGCACTTCAAAGGATAATTGATGGAAAACGCCAACACAAGGAAGGAAACTACAACCTAGAAAAAGCAAGGAAGTAATCTTCCAACAACCCCAAAAGAAAATAGCTACACAAACGTAATTCAACCTCTAAAAACAAAAATAATAGGAATCAACAATAATTTTTCCTTAATATCTCTTAACATCAATGGACTTAATCCTAAAGTAAAAAGACGTAGACTATCAGACTTGGTACATAAACAGGTCCCAGAATTTTGCTGCATACAAGAAATGCTCCTCAGTGACAAAGACAGACAATACCTCAGAGTAAAATGCTGGAAAACAATTTTCCAAGCAAATGATCCCAAGAAACAAGCTAGAGTAGCCATTCTAATATCAAATAAAATCGACTTTCAACAAACAGTAATCAAAAAAGATAAGGAAGGACACTTCATACTCATCAAAGGAAAAAATTACCAAGATGAACTCTCAATTCTGAACATCTATGCTCCAAATGCAAGGGCACTCACATACAGAAATGAAACTTTACTAAAGCTCAAAGCACACATTACACCTCACACAATAGTAGTAGGGGATTTTTACACCCTGCTCTCTGCAATGGACATAACATGAAAACAGAACCTAAACAAAGACACATTGAAATTATCAGAAGTTATAAACCAAATGGATTTAACAGATATCTATAGAACATTTCATCTTAAAGAAAAAGAATATACCTTTTTCTCAGCACCTCATGTTACCTTCTCCAAAGCGGACCATATAACTGGTCACAAAACTGGACCCAACAGATACAAAAAGATTGAAATAATCACTTGCATCCTATCAGATCACCATGGACTAAGGCTGGTTTATAGTAATGACAAAACCAATGGAAAACCCACATGTGTGTGGAAACTGAACAATACTCTACTCAATGATGACTTAGTCAAGGAGAAAATAAAGAATGAAATTAAAGACTTTTTAGAATTTAATAAAAATGAGAAAACATCGTACCAAAACTTGGGGGACTCCATGAAAGCAGTGCTAAGAGGAAAACACATAGCTCTAAATGCCTACAAAAAGAAATTGGAGAGAGCACACATTAACAACTTGACAGCACACCTGAAAGCTCTAGAACAAAAAGAAGCAAACAGACACAAGAGGAGTAGACGTTAGGAAATAATCAAACTCAGGACTGAAATCAACAAAGTAGAAACAGAAAGAACTATACAAAATATCAACAAAACCAGGAGTTGGTTCTTTGAGAAAATCAATAAGATAGATAAACCCTTAGCCAGATTAACCAGAGGGCACAGAGACAGTATCCAAATTAATAAAATCAGATCTGAAAAGGGAGACATAACAACAGAAACTGAGGAAATTCAAAAAATCATCAGATCCTACTACTAAGGCCTATACTCAACAAAATTGGAAAATCTGGATGAAATGGACATTTTTCTAGACAGATACCAGGTACCAAAGTTAAATCAGGAGCAAATAAACCATCTAAATAGTCCCATAACCCCTAAAGAAATAGCAGCAGTCACTAAATGTCTACCCACCAAAAAAAGCCCAGGATTGGAAGATTTTAGTGCAGAATTTTATTAGACCTTCAAGGAAGACCTAATACTAATTCTCTTCAAACTATTCCACAAATAGAAACAGAAGGAACACTACCTAATTCGTTCTTTGAAGCTACAATCACACTCATACCTAAACCTTAAAAAGACCCAACAAAAAAGGTAATTTCAGACCAATCTTTCTTATGAATATCGATGCAAAAATGCTTAATAAAATTCTAGCAAATCGAATCCAAGAACATATCAAAACAATCATCCATCATGATCAAGTGGGCTTTATCCCAGGAATGCAGGGATAGTTCAATATTTGGAAATCAATCAATGTAATCCACTATATAAACAAACTCAAAGTAAAAAAGCACATGATCATCTCACTAGATGCTGAGAAAGCATTTGACAAAATTCAACATCCCTTCATGGTAAAAGTCTTGGAAAGATCAGGAATTCAAGGCCCATACTAAAAGCAATATACAGCAAACCAGTAGCCAACATCAAACTAAATGGAGAGAAACTTGAAGCAATCCCACTAAGATCAGGGACTAGACAAAGCTGCCCACTCTCTCCCTACCTATTCAGTATAGTACTGGAAGTCCTAGCCAAAGCAATTAGATAACAAAAGAAGGCAAAGGAATACAAATAGGAAAGGAAGAAGTCAAAATATCACTATTTGCAGATGATATGATAGTATACTTAAGTGACCTCAGAACATCCACCAGAGAACTCCTAAACATGCAAAACAACTTCAGCAAAGTGGCAGGTTAAAAAATCAACTAAAACAAATCAGTAACCTTCCTCTACATGAAAGATAAACAGGCTGAAAAAGAAATTATGGAAATGACAACCTTCACAATAGTCACAAATAATATAAAATACCTTGGTGTGAATCTAACCAAGCAAGTGAAAGATCTGTGTGACAAGAACTTCAAGTCTCTAAAGAAAGAAATTGAAGAAGATCTCAGGAAATGGAAAGATCTCCCATGCTAATGGATCAGCAGGATTAATATAGTAAAATGGCCATTTTGCCAAAAGCAATCTACAGATTCAATGCAATCCCCATTGAAATAACAACTCAATTCTTCACAGAGGTAGAAAGAGAAATTCTCAAATTTATTTGGAATAATAGAAAACACAGGATAGCAAAATCTATTCTCAACAAAAAAAAAAACTTCTGGAGTAATCACCATCCCTGACCTCGAGCTGTACTACAGAACAATAGTGATAAAAACTGCATGGTATTGGTACAGAGACAGGCAGGAAAATCAACGGAATAGAATTGAAGATCCAGAAATGAACCCACACACTGATGGTCATTTGATCTTTGACAAAGGAGCTAAAACCATCCAGTGGAACAAGGACAGCATTTTTAACAAATGGTGCTTTTTCAACTGGAGGACAACATGTAAAAGAATACAAATTGATCCATTCTTATCTCCTTGTACAAAGCTCAAGAATGTAGCTACATTCATAGCACATAACACAGTCATGTAATGAGAAACAGTGATTTCAGTTAAAGCAATTCAATCTGACAGCACTCAATGACTGTTCATGCTACTATATTGTGGAAAATTTAGCACAAGACTTAAAAATATATAAATATAGTTCTTCTCAACCTGGAGAATATATAGCCTATTTAGTCTCTAGTTATGAAAGATTTACTTTCAAATGACAGGGACTGTGATTTTTTAAAACTTATTTTTAATCATTTTTACAATCCAGTCATTATCTGCATCCTGGTCCACCCTCCCAGTATTCCTCATCCCATTCCTCCTCCCATCTCCAAGAGCATGTCCACCCCACCTCACCCTGCCATGCCTCCCTATTCCCTGGAGCCTCAAGTTTCTCAAGGGTTAAGTGATTCTTCTCTCACCTAGGCCAGACCTGACAGTATGCCACTGTATATGTGTCAGGGGCCTAGTACCAGCTAGTGTATGCTGCCTGGTTGTTGGCTCAATATCTGAGAGATCTCTGGTTCTAGGTTAGTTGAGAGTGCTGGTCTTATGGGACTGCCTGACTCCTCAACTTATTCCAGCCTTTCACTCATTCACCCACAGGGGTTCCAGAATTCAGTTCATTAGTTGTGTGTAAGTGTCTGCATCTGTCTCAGTCAGCTGCTTGTTGGATCTTTTGGAGGACAGCCATGCTACACTCCTGTCTGTAAGCACACTATAGGATCAGTAATAGTTTCAAGCCTTGGAGCCTCCCCTTGAGATGAATCCTTTTTGAGAGTACATTATATTATCTGTGTTCCAACAAGAAATATTTTTCCACTTCTGGAAACAGTTACTAGAACTTTCAAATTATACTTCTGAAATCCTTACAATGGTAAAGATGAACTGGTTATTTTTTGTTGTTGTTGTTTTTTTGTTTTAATTTGAGGCAAATAAGTTATCCAAAACTCAGAAACATTTTTTTTTTTTTTAATTGAAAAAAATTTTTATTTTTTACATTTCAGATGTTCTCTCCTTACCCCATTTCCCCCCTCCCTCCCAGGAACTCACTATCCCTTCCCCCCTCTTCCCGCCTCCACGTTGGTGTACCCCCACCCACCCTCCCCTGTACCTCACCTCCCCACCCTCGAATATCCTACCCCCCATGTCCAGCCTTCATGGGACCAAGGATCTCTTCTCCTACTTATATATATAGCTCCCTTGCATATATAGCTGGAGCCATGGGTCCCTCCCTAAGCGCTCCCAGGCTAGTGGCTTAGACCCTGGGGGCTCTGGTTGGTTGGGATTGTTGCTTTCCTCATGGTGTCGCGAATCCTCTCAACTCCTTCAGCCTTCACTCTATCTTCTCCATTGGGAACTCCATGCTCAGTTTAATGGTTAGCTGTGAGCATCTGCCTCTGAGTATGTCAGACTCTTGCAGACCTCTAAGGAGACAGCTATATCAGGCTCCTGTCAGTGTGTACATCCTGCCATCCACATCAACCTCTACCTTTGGTGACTGCACATAGGATGGATATCTAGGTGGAATAGTCTGTAGACTGTCCCTCCTTCAGTTTCTGTCCTGCACTGTGTCTCCTTATTTGCACCCTTGAGTATTTTGTTACTCCTTCTAAGAAGGACTGAAGGCTCCCCTATTTGGTCATCATTCTTTATGAGCTTTATGTGGTCTGTGAGTTGAATCTTGGGTATTTCAGGCTTCTGGGCTAAAATCCAATAATCAGTGAGTGAATACCATGTATGTTCTTTTGTGATTGGGTTACTTCACTCAGGATGATATTTTCTAGTTCCATCCATTTATATATGAATTTATCAAATTCATTGTTTTTAATAGCTGAGTAATATTCCATTGTATAAATGTACCACATTTTTTGTATCCATTCCTCTGTTGAAGGGCATCTGGGTTCTTTCCAGTTTCTGGCTATTATAAATAAAGCTGCTATAAACATAGTGGAGCATATTTCCTTGTTATGTGTTAGAGCAAGAAATTAGGGAAATGACACCCTTCACAATAGTCACAAATAATATAAAATACCTTGGGGTGAATCTAACCAAGCAAGTGAAAGATCTGTATGACAAGAACTTCAAGTCCCTGAAGAAAGAAATTGAAGAAGATCTCAGGAAATGGAAAGATCTCCCATGCTCATGGATTGGCAGGATTAATATAGTAAAAATGGCCATCTTGCCAAAAGCAATCTACAGATTCAATGCAATCCCCATTAAAATACCAACTCAATTCTTTACAGAACTTGAAAGAGAAATTCTGAAATTTATTTGGAACAACAAAAAACCCAGGATAGCGAAAACCATCCTCAACAATAAAAGAACTTCTGGAGGAATCGCCATCCCTGACATCAAGCTGTACTACAAAGCAATAGTGATAAAAACGGCCTGGTATTGGTACAGAGACAGGCAGGAAGATCAGTGGAATAGAGTTGAAGACCCAGAAATGAACCCACAGAACTACGGTCATTTAATCTTTGACAAAGGAGCTAAAACTATCCAGTGGAACAAGGACAGCATTTTCAACAAATGGTGCTGGTTCAACTGGAGGACAACATGCAGAAGAATGCAAATCGATCCTTTCCTATCTCCTCGTACAAAGCTCAAGTCCAAGTGGATAAAGGACCTTCACATAAAACCAGACACACTGAAACTAATAGAAGAGAAAGTGGGGAAGACCCTCGAATACCTAGGCACAGGGGAAAAGTTCCTGAATAGAACACCAATGGCCTCTGCTCTAAGATCAAGAATTCACAAATGGGACTTCATAAAATTGCAAAGCTTCTGTAAGGCAAAGGACACCGTCAATAGGACAAAACGGCAACCAACAGATTGGGAAAAGATCTTTACCAATCCCACATCCGATAGAGGACTAATATCCAATATATACAAAGAACTCAAGAAATTAGACTCTAGACAACCAAATAACCCTATTAAAAAATGGAGTAAGGAGCTAAACAAAGAATTCTCAATTGAGGAAATCCGAATGGCCGAGAAGCACTTAAAGAAATGTTCAGCATCCTTGGTCATCAGGGAAATGCAAATCAAAACAACCCTGAGATTCCACTTCACACCAGTCAGAATGGCTAAAATCAAAAACTCAGGTGATAGCAGATGCTGGCGAGGATGTGGAGAAAGAGGAACACTCCTCCATTGTTGGTGGGATTGCAAGATGGTGCAACCACTATGGAAAACAGTCTGGCGGTTCCTCAGAAAATTGGACATATCACTACCTGAGGACCCAGCTATACCACTCCTGGGTATATATCCAGAAGATGCTCTCAGAAACATTTTGCTCTTAGAACACAACATTTTTTCAGTCAAATTTGTGGAAGAGTTAAAGATTTTAGTAACCTCATGATTTGTCTTTTCACAAAATATGCTATTCTTCTTTATTTCTTCTCATTACCAATTAAATTTTGTGTCAAATAGTGTTTATGTCCTCTATAAATTTAGAAAGTAGTCTCAACAATATCCTTAGTAGTACAGGATCTTTATAAAAGAAATTCTTCTCGGCTGAAAAATATATGTTCTAGTTTGCCTGGGAGATTTGAGACATAAGCCTATGCTGAGTTACTGAGACAAGCAGTTCTGCAGTTGTACCTAGATTTTTCCATTTTCTGCTGTTGGAATGTGGCTGAAGCAAAATACACTGCTCCAATAATTTATTAATTGACTTGGCACACAGTGTGCAAGTGTCTGTCCCAGGCAGGACAGGACATGATCATGAGGGATCTCTCTCAGCAAACAAGGACTACAATGGGAATATAAACATGACACTGTGATTCATATTTCATGGGGCACTTGGGACATCTTTGTTCACTGTGTTTAATTTTGTTGAAATGTATTTTGTGTTTCCAATCCCAAATGCCAGATGTGACATCCAGAGGACCAACTATCAGCATTTTCTATTATAGTGTTCAATTCTATCTTCACTAATCAACCCTTCATGCTGAAAAATTGTGGTAAACAATAAAAAATGACAGAAAGGTGACAAATGTAAGGATCCCAAACTGAGCAAAAAGTGGAACCCATTAGCCCATGGGAATGAAAGTTCCTCCATCTTTACATGGAGTCAGAGCTCCTAGTGACCCAGATTGCTGGGATTAAGTTATGTGCACCTACTGTGTATTTGTACACTTGTATTTTAGTAAGCTTTGGTAATTTTTATATTTTAATTCACTAAAAATAGCCCTGATAAATTATACTTTTCATTTAAAGAAACAGCTACACGAAACTTACAAACACTTTACAAGGAGAACACATAGTATTTTTTAACCAATTGGAATTATGAGTGAGTTAAACATTTAATAGTGTCTTCTATTAAATGTTTATTTAATATTGTATATTGACAGAGAATAGGACATTGTTCATTAATATGCCCAATACATACTTAGAATGCATTATTTAAATTAGATATTATTTATAGTAGAAGTTTTCAAATAACCTTCAAAATGTCATCTTTAACTTTAACACCTTAACAAAGAGATGCATCCACAGGAGCCATATGTATGGTTTGACCACAGACATCTGGGTACCCTGGGTTTATGCAAATTGCTGAGGGGAGTGAGCCTTGCATCTGCGCCCAGCCCTAATTTGTTCCAAATAATTTGCATGTTCTTACTGTACAGCCTTGGGGACTTATTCATATACCAGTCAGACCTGTGTAGTGGTCATTGCAGTCAGAACTCAGCATGGACATTTGGACCTCTGCTCAGTTCCTTGGGCTCCTGTTGCTCTGGTTTCCAGGTAAAAATGGTCTAGAATGGGAAATTCACTGTTATAATGTGATTAGTATGACTGGAATTTGGGTGAAGTCCTCTCTTGACATGATTAACTATGTGAGTCTTTATCATGTCTCTACCCCTAGGTGCCAGATGTGACATTCAGATGACTCAGTCTCCATCCTCCCTGCCTGCATCTCTGGGAGACAAAGTCACCATCAGATGCAGGGCAAGTGAGGGTATTAGCAATTATTTAAACTGGTATCAGCAGAAACCAGATGGAACTATTAAAAGCCTGATCTACTACACATCCAGTTTACAATCTGGTGTCCCAGCAAGGTTCAGTGGCAGTGGGTCTGGTACAGATTATTCTCTCACCATCAGCAACCTGGAGTCTGAAGATGTTGCAACGTATTTCTGTCTGCAGTATCATAATTCTCCCACAGTGATACAAGCCATAACATAAACTCCATGAAAGCAGAAGTGAGAGCTTGGGCTACCCAAGATTCTGCTATTCATAAATGAGCCACTGAAACCAATTCTCAAGTTTCACAGTACTTTTATCAAAGTTCATGGGGAGTCTGTTGTTTTGGTAGAAGAGGCTAAACAGTCTTCTCTATACCCTAAGAATCTTTCTTCCTCACCATCTTCAGTAATAAAGAGTCTCAATTTCTTTTCCACCACATCAAAATACAGTTAGTGTAGCCTCTACTGTATATCGTGCAGAGGTTGCTTTAGAAATCAAAACACCACTACCATATGAAACAAATATGTTTAAATAAGTGTTTAGAGCATCACTTGTATGCACATTTAGTTTGGCCTGCTTTACAATATTCACCGTATAAATTACCCTAGATTTCTAACATCTTTACATAGATAAATAGCTTTGGTATGTATACACAGAGAAAGTTTTTAATGTGTAAACAAGAACGACATATATATTCAGAGAAAAAGTGACATAATTTGAGGTGCTCATCTTAGGCAAAGGGGCATGAGAAAGAAGTAGGCCATACAGTTTTTCTCTCATGTATAGAATTCAGACCACAAGGATTACTATGTCCATAATATATATAAATAGATGAATATTTTTGTATATTTCTATTGCATATATGTGTATATGCATATATATATATATATATATAAATGCAGAGGAAAAGTGATATGCTTTGATTTTCATTTTAAACAGTCAAACAGTCTCTCCCCTTTCAAAAATTGAAAGAAACAAATGGTGGAGTAAAGAAGAAGACATAGCAAATGAGCTCAAATCTCTGGCCCACCTTGCTTGACCTCAGACTGAATGATAACAATTAGACTGCCATTATTGGTCACAATTGTTTTATTTAAACAGCATCAACAAGTCTGCTGTCAAGAAACATGGACAAAGGGAAAAAAAAACGAGTAGACTAGTTCAATGCTATGCAGCAATTGCATATTTAAGGGAATGCTGTAAAGGACCTGAGAACACGTTCCAAATTCTGTCCACTGTTTAGATTGGAACAATCCTTAATCAAACAAAGCTATCTGCAAGCAGAAATTGAAAGTAAAGCAAAATGAAAGTTACCATTCCCACAGATCAAAGCAGAAAATACAGGTTTTCAGATGACCTTTTGTGAGTCAGTGTGAGCAGGTTGTTTCTTTGGACATTGCAGCATGCCCTAAGGTATCTGTCTGAATATTGCTCTCTGATCAGTTATGTCCCTTTGTGAACACACATCACTATGTTTTTTAAAGTACTGACCTCTCTTGATCCTTCCAGACAGTGAGACACAGTCAAGGACCTCAAGTAGGATTATCAGCCTGTGGAAAAATCAGGTTAGCCATCAGGTTACATCATTTATTCTACCACTTTGATCTTACTAAGTATTAAAGAAAATATCTGAACATATGTACAATAGAAGTAGGAAGGCAGAAATGCATGCATGAATTTTCCTGTCCATCTGTTCCTTATTGATATGCAACTTGCGATGAACTTTGGACTAATTTCTATGAGACTAATACATTCTAACCTGGATTTTCCACAGAACATCTGTGGTTGTATAGCCTTAGTGTAAGATAAAAAAAATTCTCTGCTCCTTGGAATTTGCCATCCCTGCTTTGCATGGTAGTCCCAGCTCCCCGTTTTAGCTAAAAACCGTATTAACACACAGACCTTAACTCTGGAAAAGATTTCCCTCAAGTAGTACCTCAACTGAACATTTAAGTTTCAGGTCAACTCATCTCTCTCCAGTTATTTTGGACCTCAGGTGAGGTAAATTTTAGACTGTATTGTACGTCTTTGTAAACTTAATGTTTAATCCACCATAATTCCAACCCAGCACTACAAGTACAGCATCTAAATCTCATTATAATATCAACCCCTGCTTTTATGTGCAGTGTAATAGATGTGATACAGGTTTCACCACTGACTCTTTTGTTTCCAATCTCGGACATTAGAGAAGTGCTGCTAATATAAATTCTACTTTCCATTTCTCTGTATTTAAAAGAGCCATTGTCTCGTTCAGGGAGGTTCAGAGTAATGTAATTTCTTGCCTTGATATTAGAAGATTCAAGTTTTGAATATATAAGTTGGTTCTTCTTTATACCTGCTGTGCTCCTAGTTTCCTCATCAAAGATGTAAGCACAAGTAATACTGAAATCCCAACCATCATTCATGTCTGTGAGTCAGAGGAAGCTTTTCACTAAACCTTGGACATGATACAAAATCTCTATGTGAATGTTGTTTGCTTTCTTGTAGCTGTTACTTTTTTTCAGTACAAAAGGTGCCCTACTCCATGCACATTTTTAGCCCTTCTGATCTATTTAATCAGAATAAAACTGTTGTGTAGAATTTTTATTAAAAAATATTAAGACAAATGTTCTTTATGCTATATAAAATAGTAACAATAGGGAATACCAAAATGTCTCCTATCATGCAAGTATAGCCTGCCAAAAATAGACTGAGATACATACATGCATACATGCACACATGAACACATGCATGCACACACACACACACACACACACACAGAGAGAGAGAGAGAGAGAGAGAGAGAGAGAGAGAGAGAGAGAGACAGAGAGAGAGACAGAGAGAGAGAGAGAGAGAAAGAGAGAGAGAACCTTAGTGGTTTAGCAGACCACTAGTTTCTACAAACCCAAACCTAAGAATGACATAATACAGCTTCATGGTACTGTAGATATTCTTCTACCACCTCTCTGTAACTGCTTCTTTGTTGTAGCTACAAATATATTTCAAATATGCCCTAACTTATGGCTTTGTTATGTCAGACAGTAAACTTAATGTGTTTATTTCCATGTTGAAATATGAAGTTTTAGGCAACCAAATTTGTGTTTCCTGGCCACGATAATCTAAAATAGCTCCAGAATATAATCTTTCTGTGCTTTCCACACTTATGGAGGAAATATGAACTTTAGATTTTAGCTCTTTATGCAGATCTCCCAACAACTGGAGCAGAAGCTATTCCTAAAGCTATTGCTGATATAAATGTTTACAGCAACTGTAGAAATCAGTACAGTGCTTCCTCAGAAAAGAGAATCAACCTTCCTCAGGATCCAGTTATACTACTCTTAGGCATATATCTGAAGGTTGCTTCATCATTCCAAAATGACACTTGACCAGTTATGTTCATAACAGCTTTATTCATAATAGCCAGAAACTGGAAACAGTCTAGGAAGTCCCTCAGTCAAAGATTGATAAAGAAATTGTGCTACATTTACACAATCGAGTATTACTCAGCTTAAATAAATGACATCATGAAATTTGAAGGCAAATGAATTGAAGTAGGAAAAAT
This sequence comes from Mastomys natalensis, assembly GCA_021653895.1. Taxonomy (NCBI): domain Eukaryota; kingdom Metazoa; phylum Chordata; class Mammalia; order Rodentia; family Muridae; genus Mastomys; species Mastomys natalensis. The sequence continues at coordinate 6,409 of JAJTUV010001610.1, read as the reverse complement.
CATCTTGACTGAGGGAATGCAGACCTAGAAAGATTTCATAAATCATATTAATTTGTATGTGAGGAGGGTCTATGCACATGAGTACAAGTGCACACAAATTCCAGATTTGTTGATGTCTTATTTCCCTGGACAGAAATTTACAATCATGAGCTTCTTAATACAGATCTGGGAACCAAACTACTGTCCCCTGCAAGGATCATCCATATTTTAACTGCTGAGCCATCTATCCTGTCCATTATTTTATATTTCTTCAGTACACATATTGAGGACTATTCCTTGAATGTAGCTTCTTAGGGTTGTTGTTTTCCAAAGTGTTCTTCTAACACCTCTGCTAATAGTTAGGAAGACATATAATCAATGATTAAATAAATATTTCAACAGAATAACTTGCACACAGATTCATGTATTCTCATGCAGTTTATAGAAGCTGAGGAAATAGGGAATCATAAACTTTAAGGGCAACTGGGTAAAGAAATAACTCCAAAGCTGCAGAAGATCATTATTTTCGTGAAACATTCAGAGAACTAACAGAAATTGTACAGTAAGAAGTTGCCAAACAAACCTCTTGGGAAGAGAAGTAGAGTACATTAGCTTCCTAACATTCTAAATAATGTCAACCATTTTATCTGAGTCTTAAGTTCAAAATGCACAATTCACAATATAAATCAGGATTTTAAACAGAGAAATTTGTAAATAGGAGCTTATTTCATCATTTAGAATTGTATATGCTAGGTCTCTTTTGTTTCAGTTAATTTGTGCTTTGGAAGTAAATTATTCAATATTTAATAGAATTATATAATATTATTTGGATCATCTGCTATCATGGTTTCCTTTCAGTAACTGTTCTTCTACAACATGTGCAGTTGACAAAATTGCAAAGTACTATTCAGTTCAAAATGACGTAACATGGATTTGAGTGTGGATTAATTAACATTTGTATCTCCTGTGATTAGGGTACACCAACTTCCTGACTTTTCTGAGTAGCTCTGACCAACAAACATAGTTCCTAGATACCATTTCAAAATGAAGACCCATGAACAGATGATTACACTGAGGTATTAAAAGGCTAAGTCTAGGGCTGGAGAGATGGCCTAACTGTTAAGAGCACTGACTACTTTTCTAGAGATCCTGAATTCAATTCCCAGGATTACAGATGGTGACTTACAACCATCTGTAATAGAATCTGATGCCCTCTTTTTGTGAGTATAAAGAAATCTACAGTGTACTCACACACACAAAATAAATAAATGTTTTTTAAAAAGACTGAGTCTATTTTTGTTACCCTAGTTGGAGTCCTCTGTGAACTTTGACTCCCCATTGCTTTGGCTATAGAATATAGATGTCTATGGGGATGGTGAAAGGAGACAGATTTTTCTTAAAAAATAGTAGGAATCTAACAAAGCTCAGTTTTCTTTATTGAAAAAAACTCTGAATGGGAAGATTTTCCCTAAGACTCAATAAAGAGAATAGATTTTCTGACTTTGGTAAGAAAATCCAAGAGCTATCTCAAGGAGAGAGAGAGAGAAAGAGAGAGAGAGAGAGAGAGAGAGAGAGAGAGAGAGAGAGAGAGAGAGGTCTCAAACAGAGAGCTGTGTTAAACAGAGAGTTGTCTAAAGCTGAGAGCTATTTTGAGCAGACTATAGAGCTGTCTAGAGAGCTGTCAGCTTGGACCCTACCATTGACTTGAGTCATTTCTTCTGCTGTTGCCAATCACCCCTTCCTCAGGATGACCTCTTCAAGCATAGGCTGAACCTCAGCATACTTCCATGAGCCCACAGCACTCCCTGCATCCTTGGAAGACAGGTGCCACACAGGAAAACAAGGTGAGATCCCTGCATCTCAATCCCTTTCTCAATGGATCCCATGGTAATCCCAGAATCTAGAAATTGTGCCTTGTCCCCTCTAAGCTCAGTCTTCTGTTACATAGCTCTAACTTTAATCGCAGACATCAGCAGCCACAAGTAATCGCCAGAGGAGAAGCTTACCACAAGTCTCTGCTTGACTATGGCCCCACAGGGCAAACCCTAGGAGCAGTGAGGGTGAGTTCCCTTCTGTACTTCCTGCACTCCATTTCCTAGACACAGCCCTACATGCAACCCTGGAGAAGAGCTGCCACCTAATCCAACAAGCTTTAAATGCAGTCCCAGTGGCATCCTGCCATCAGGGACTACCAGCTATGCCTTTAGTTTCAGAGACCTGCTGCCATCAGACTGCAGGGCATGCCACCACAAGGAACAATGAGATGACTAAAGGCCAGTTTAAGAACACAATCAACAAAGGCCAGGGAAACATGGGACTACAGGAAGAGAGATATCCTACTACAGCAAGCCCAGAATATTCTAGCACCCTTGAAGTTCCAGAAAATGAGCTTAAATCTAATCTTATGAAGATAATAGAGGCGTTAAATCTAATCTTATGAAGATAATAGAGGCCTTTAAAGAAAAACAACTCCAGATGTTTGAGACCTACATGAAAACCAAGCTGCACATTTACAACATATGTGCAGGGAGGCCTAGGTTCAGCCCATGGAGGTAGATCTGTGTAGACTAGGTATGCTCCACGGTTGGTAATTCAGTCTCTGAGAGCTCCAAGGGTTCAGGTTCATTTACTCTGTTGATCTTCCTGTGCAGTTCCTATCTCCTTAGGGCCCACAATCCTTCCACCTATTCTTCTTTAAGAGTCCTCAAGCTCCATCCACTGTTTGGCTCTGGATGTCTGTATCTGTCTGAGTCAGCTGCTGGTTAGAGCCTCTCTGAGGACAGCTTGCCGGTCTGTTCTTGGGCTGGAGGTTTAGCTCCTGGGAGCTCTGGCCCAAAACATGCAGCCTGTATATGGAGTACGGTCTTCAAAAAAAAACAGTTGTTCAGTTATTCATGGAATATTATTTTTTTATATCTCTTGTATTCAGTTTGCAACTACTTCAATGAGAATTTTTGTATGTATATTCATGAGGGATATTGGACTATAATTTATATATTTTTGTTGGGTCTACACTTGATTTCACTATTTCAATATTATTTGCTTTGTGAAGGAGCTTATTGTGGTTCTGAATTTTTTTAAACATAACTCAAAAAGTGTTGCTTGTTTGAAGGCCCTATAGAATTCTTGTATAAGTATATCTGACCCTTGGTATTTTGCTTGTTTGTTTATTTTCATTTTATTCTGTATGAATGCTTTTTAAATTTTTTGATTTGCTGAAAATAAAAATTAAAAAAAAAAAAAAAAAAAAAAAAAAAAAAAAAGAAAAACAACTAAATCCACAAAGAAACCAGGAATACAATTAAAGAGGTAGAAGAATTTAAAGAGGAAATGAATAACTATAAAGAAATACAGAAAAAAATGCAATTAAATATTTGAAGAAATGGAATAAAAGTGTTCAGGGCCTGAAAATTGAGAGACAACCAATAAATAAAAAGACAAACTAAGACAAGTCTCAAGACAGAAAATCTAGGAAAAACAACAGGAACTACAGATACAAACATCATGAACAGAATGTGGGAGATAGAAGTCAGAATCATAGACAAAAAAAATATAATAGTAATATGTTGGTCAAAGAAAATGCTAAGTCTAAAAGTTTTCTGACACAAAACATTCAGGAAATCTGGGATACTATGAAAAGTTCTAGCTGAATAATAATAGGAATAGAGGAAGTGAAGGGTCCCAGCTGCAAGGATCAGAAAATATCTTCAACAAAGTGATAGAAGAAAATTTCTTTAACTCTTTGTTAAGAAATTGTTACTTATAAACGCTAAAGAACATTACAGAACACCAAATAGATCAGACCATAAAAATTCTCCTGAAACATAATAATCAAAACACTAAATGTCCAGAACAAAGAATGCATATTAAAATCTGTAAGGAACAAATACCAAGTCTGATCTGTCAGAATTACACCTAATTTCTTAACAGAGACTCTAAAATGCAGAAGGGCTGGGGCAGAGGTCTTGCAGACTCTTAAAAACCCCAGATGTCACCCTAGACTATTATACCCAGAAAAATTCAATCACTATAGATGGAGAAAACTTGCTATTCCATGACAATCCAAATTTAAACCACAACTTTAGACTAACCAAGCCTACAGAAGATACTAGAAAGAAAACACAAATTCTAGAAGAAAACACCAACACAAAGAGAGCTACGTACACATACACACACACACACACACGCACACACACACACTAAAATCCACAAAAAATTAATTAATAATTTCACAATTGCAAATCCAAAAGGAGAAACACACCCCTAAACACTCATACACACAACCACGACCATCAAAATAACAGGAGTTAGCAATAACTGATCATTAATATCTCAAAATGCCAATGGACTCAATTCACCAAAAAAAGACACAAGCTAACAGAACGGGGTACATAAACAGGATCCACCATTCTGCTGCATACAAGAAATATACCTCAGATACAAGTAATATGCTAGAAAAAAGTATTTAAGTAAATAGACTCCAGAAGCAATCTGGAATAGTCATTCTAATATTTAATAAAATATACTCTCAACCAAAATTAATCAAAAGAGATGGGGAAGGACACTTCACACTTATCAAAAGAAAAAAAACCAGCAATATGACATCTCAACTCTAATCATCTATGCCCCAAATGCAAGAGTACCCACATTAGTAAAAGAAACATTATTAAAGCTTAAATTACATGTTAAATCTCAGGCTTTAACAGTGGGAGATTTCAACACCCCATGTACACCGATGGACAGGTCATTGAAACAGAAAATTAATAGAGAAATATTGAAAACAGCAAGTGTTATGAATCAAATGGACCAAAATGATGTCTATATAACATATCATTGAAACCCAAATGAATATACCGTCTTCTTAGCACCACATGGGAATTCTCCAAAGCTGACCATATGCTTAGTCAGAAAGCAAGCCTTAAGAGATAGAAAAAGATAGAAAAAAACCCTTTTATCTTACCAGATCACCATAGAGTAAAGCTGGGTTTCAACAATAGAAACAGAAAGCCTACAATCTCATGGAAACTGAACAACTCTCTACAGAATGATCTCTGGATTAATGAAGAAATAAAGAAACTAAAGACTTTCTAGACTTCAATGAAAATGATGGCACAACATGCACATATATATTATACACAATAAAAGCAGTGATAAGAGGAATGTTCACAAGATTAAGTGTCTTCATAAAGAATTTACAGGGATCTTATTTAGGCAACTTAATGGCACAACTGAACAGCTCTAGAAAAAAAAAAAGAAGCAAACAAAGCCAAGTGGAGTATATGGCACAAAACAATCTCAAGTCTACCATTGATAAATTAGAAACAAAGAGAAGAATATAAAGAAACAATGAAAACAAGAGTTGGTTCTTTAAGACAATTAAGGAAAGAGACAAAGGCCTAGCCAAATTAACTAAAAAGCAGAGAAAATATTTAAATTAACAAACTAATAAATAAAAAGGGGGACATAACAAAAGATACTTAGGAAATCTAGAGCGTCATTAAGCCTTACTTCAAAAACATGTACTTCACAAAAATGGAAAACTAAAGGAAATGGACAGTTTTCTTGATAGAGGCCCATTACCAAGTTAAAGTTAAATCAAGATCAGGTAAACAATCTAAATAGTCTTATGACCACTAAGAAAATAGAGGTACTCGCTTAAACTCTCCAAACCCCAAAAAATTAAAAAAAAAAAAGTCCAGGGACAGATGATTTTGGGGCTGAATTCTCACTAGACTTTCAAAGAAGAGTTAATACTATTACTTCTCAAATTATTCCACAAAATAGAAAAAAAAATGTGGTATAGAGCTAAACAAAGAATTCTCATCTGAGGAAACTTGAATGATGGAAAGAAATGTTCAACATCCTTAGTCATCAGGGAAATGCAAATCAAAATAACCCTGAGATTCCACCTCATACCAGTCAGAATGGCTAAAATCAAAAACTCAAGAGATAGCAGATGCTGGCAAGGATGTAGAGAAAGAGGAACACTCCTTCATTGTTGGTGGGATTGTAAACTGGTACAACCACTCTGGTGATCAGAAATTGGACATAGTATTACCTGAGGACCCAATTATACCACTCCTGGGCATATACCCAAAAGATGCTCCAACATATAACAAGGACACATGCTCCACTATGTTCATAGCAGACTTATTTTATAATAGCCAGAAGCTGGAAAGAACCCAGATGTCCTTCAACAGAGGAATGGGTAATGAAAATATGGTACATTTACATAATGGAGTATATTCAGCTGTTAAAACAGGGAATCCGTGAAATTCTTAGGTAAATGGATGGAACTAGTAAATACCGGGCTGAATTAGGTAATCCAATCACAAAAGACACACATGCTATGCACTCACTGATAAGTGAATATTAGCTCTAATGCTCAGAATACCCAAGATACAACTTAGGACCACATGAAGCTCAGAAG